>WOCE01000081.1:0-77455 GCA_009771035.1 Lupinus albus | reverse complement strand
AGTGATTCTCTAATAGTAATTGGTACTTTATGGATTTGAATCACTAACTGAATGATCACTTAAATTTGAAATCAAATAACTTGGATAAAGGCTTTTGTTTGTGCTTAAGAATGAAAGAGAGAAAATTTAAGAGCTTTGTGAGTATATGATCATGAAAGTTGTATTCAGAATTGTGTTTAAAAACAAGTCATAAAACACCTATTTATAGTGTTTAATTCGTGCATATGAACCAGTATGAGTTTGTGAAAAGTTAAGAGCTACAACAGTTCAATCGAAACAGAACCAGTATAAACTGTTCCTGATAAGTGTAATCGATTACCATATAGTGTAATCAAGTACACCAGTTAAAAATTTAAAATACAAACTCAACGGCTTGATCTAGTCGATTACCAAACATAGTGTAATCGATTACAATGTGAAAATGCACATATCTGATGCTTTTAATATGTTGTAATCGATTACTAGTATATTGTAATCGATTACATCATGTAAAATGCACAGGCCTGATTAGTTTAATATCATGTAATCGATTATCAGGATAGTGTAATCGATTACACTGTTTAAAAACAGAACACTTATGATGTAATGCAAATAATCTTAGTTTTATGCATGAGTTTTTTAGTGATCAGCCTTTATCGTATAGTTAAGAGATTTTAAGTTCAAGTATCGTTTTACCCAGAAGACTTAGACTACACATATGAGCTTCTTTGACTTTTGATTTGCTAGTCTTCTTTTTGCATTTGATGACATAGTGAGCATCATCAAAACCTTAGCCAAAGGTTGGGAAAGATCACTATCTTCACAATCTCCCCCTTTTCGATGATGGCAAACATATTTTTAACTATTTCAAATCTCTTTAAGATATGATGCGGCGCGGGCATTAGTCTTGCTACTTCATCTATCTTAAAGGTGAATAAATTTCAATAATATATTTTTAACTATTTCAAATCTCTTTAAGATATGATGCGGCGCGGGCATTAGTCTTGCTACTTCATCTATCTTAAAGGTGAATAAATTTCAATAAAATATTTTTAACTATTTCAAATCTCTTTAAGATATGATGCGGCGCGGGCATTAGTCTTGCTACTTCATCTATCTTAAAGGTGAATAAATTTCAATAAAATATTTTTAACTATTTCAAATCTCTTTAAGATATGATGCGGCGCGGGCATTAGTCTTGCTACTTCATCTATCTTAAAGGTGAATAAATTTCAATAAAATATTTTTAACTATTTCAAATCTCTTTAAGATATGATGTGGCGCGGGCATTAGTCTTGCTACTTCATCTATCTTAAAGGTGAATAAATTTCAATAACATATTTTTAACTATTTCAAACATTCTTTAAGATATGATGCGGCGCGGGCATTAGTCTTGCTACTTCATCTATTTTAAAGGTGAATAAATTTCAATAATATATTTTAAAACTATTTCAAATCTCTTTAAGATATGATGCGGCGCGGGCATTAGTCTTGCTACTTCATCTATCTTAAAAATAAATAATTCCAAATAATGCATCTCAATTATTTCAAAAAATAATATATATCTTAAAGATAAATAAATCTTAACATAGTAGTTTAATTAATTTCAAAATCTCTTTAAAATTTGATATGGTGCGGACATTAGTTTCCAGAACTACACCAACACCAATTAATTTTCAAAACCAGAACTACGTAGCCTTGATTTCCCTTTTGCACCTAGGGATACGTAGGAGCAAGATGAACTCTTGTCAGGCACAACAATAAAAAATAAAAATATTTCGCTTTAAGTAATTCAATTTTAATAGATTATTTTAAGGGTATAAAGTCCATGTTATTAGCAAGGGTACCGTTTTAATACGGGCGGACGGGGTGCTAACACCTTCCCCGATTCGTAATCGATTCCCGAGCTCAGAATCTCTGTTAAATGACCAAATTATCCTAATCGGGCGTAATTCAGAGTTTTCTACGTTTTAACCGCAAAAAAACGTAGTGGCGACTCCAAAATAATTGGAAGAGGTAGAAATCGAGTTCACCTCTCCCTAAGTCGCATGACTGGTCTTCCAACCGAAAATCGGGTCGCGACAGCTGGCGACTCCGCTGGGGACAACCCATAAGAGAGTCAGGCCCAGAGCCGCTAATTACATGGACTAAAATACCCTTTTTTTTCTTTTTTTTTTTTTGGGTCTTATTTTTTTAGAATAATATGTTGTTATATGTTTTACTTTCAATTTAATTATCCATGAGCTTGTATTTAACCTTCTTTGCAGCTTTGGGATGAGAGTTAATTCTTTGTACGAAAGGTTTGTCGCTTCCTCACACACCAACACGGTTCACTTGAGTTTTGCACACACATATGCCCTAGACCCGGGTGTTAGAGAGTAAGTTTGCAATAAGGGGAACATCCGCTCTGCCTGGTGTTAGATTTTATCTCACTGGCATTAGCATGATGGACCACCCAGATTGTTACCAAATGTTGTGAGTTATACGCTTGAGGGGCTAGACTTCTCCTGTTTATAACCTGCAATATTTTGGGTTTCCTTTCTTTCGGGATTGGATGCAATCTGGTAACCTAGAAGTCTAAAACTTCTTTTCTCGAGTTCACTTTAGTGAAATCTAGTTCCTCGCTCTAGGGCTGTCATCTCTAGAAATTCCGAAAACCCTGTAGGAATTACCAACGTAAGACACGGGAAGCGGAACATTTATTATTGTTTCGTATCATCTTTAATTTAGAAAAGCATACCATTCATGTATAAGCGACACAAAAATCTCTTCACACTTTGATGTCCTTATCATCCCAAATAAGGTTACGACCTAAGGGACATACATCATGCTCATGCATATCATCCATACATATCATCCAAACATTTAACATTTTTATTTTTATTTTTATTATATTTTTTTTTTTTTCAGATTACTTGATTCCGAGAGGTTATTGGTATAGTAAGACACGATGACTAGTTCTCAAGTTACAGATCATAACAACACTCCAACCATGAAAAACAAAGTGAAGTTTGAGTTGCAAATGATTGATGTGAGTTATTTGGTGGAGCTTGTCCCCAAGATTCCGAAGGAAGTCAAAGATCAGTTCGCAAAAGAGTATGGAAAATTGTTAGACCTTATCCTCGTCCCCATCGATGCTGATGCCTTAAGAGTTATGGGAGCAATGGCAAAATATTGGAGCCCAATCTTGCGAATTTTTGAGTTCCCAAATGTAGATGCCTCTCCAACTATCGAGGAATATGAAGTCCTTCTAGACATTCCTTTGTCCAACCGATTGAGAGTATACTTATTCACAGGCACCCAAGATGCAAATGAAGATATCATCAAAGAACTAATAGGTGTGGCCCCGACACCCTCCAATATAATCAAGCAAGGACCCTATTATGGTTTAAAGTGGAGTTTCCTGAGAAAACATCTCGACCAGGTAGTGAAACAGGGAGATTGGGAAATGTTTAAGCCAGCACTAACATTAGCCATATACGGCAAAACTCTGTTCCCTTTTGTTAATGATATGGTGGATCAGGGTGCCATTGATGTTCTGCATAAGTTCAGAAAGTTTGGAGTAAATCCAGTCCCGGCCATATTATCGGATACTCTCCTTGCATTTCAGAAAAGCCATGAAAAGAGTATTCCCAAGATCCGATGTTGTGTACAACTACTATATGTGTGGATGATGACAATGTTCAAGCATCACCAATACCCAGATTGGAGCCAAAACCCACTTCGCAGGTTCCGGAATACCTTTGTCAAACCAATGATGTTGTCTGAATGGGAAAAGTTGTTTAGGGAGGTTACCCCTAAGAACTTCGGTACTAAATGCAACATATATGACAAACATGATATGATAATGTACTCATGTGGGGATTACTCCAACATGGTCCTAATGGGTCCTAGGGGATGTCTTACTTTCACTCCTGCTTTAGTACTGGGCCAAATGAAGTGGGGTATGACCCCAGTCCGTGAAGAACAGTTACAAGGGTTTGTGATATGGTACAAAGACAGAGAAGCGACTAACAAAACATTAGATGCAGTGAGGTATTCATTGAAGCGCATTCATATCTCCGGGATGCATGAGTTGGGGGAGCGCAAGGCTTTCTATACTGATGAATACAAATATTGGCGGAATGAGAGGAGAAAAGGAAAAACAATCCCTGATGCTGACATTCCACCAAAACCGGCCGGTCCATCTGAAACTGAACTATTACTGACCGGGCAGATCAAAGTGTTAGGGGCCAAGCTGGAAGAGACTCGGGATCAGAAAGAAAAGCATGAGCTGACTATCGAGAAACTCTACAAGATTATAGATGCTCAGAAAAAAGAAGAAATCAGTCTTAAGAGGGACTATGCCAACATGTGCTCTACATCTGAAAAGTATAGCCTACTTCGAGCTGTGAAGAATAAAGATGAAAAGATAGCTAAGCTGATCAGTGCTAATGAAGAGAAAGATAAGCAAATATCTGATCTGAACCATCAATTGAAGATCCGAAGTCGAGCCTTGCATACGGCGCAAATGGATATCCAGGTTTTGGAAGTAAAAGCTGAAAAGCTGCAAGCCATTTCTCAGGACGCCAAGAATGAAGAGAACCATGCATGGGCCACCATGAAGGAATATCAGGCAGCTCTAGATAAAACACTCGAGAGGGAAAATCAGTTAAAGGCCATAATGGAAGAAATGGAGAAGGCACACCACCAAGCATTGGCTGAGGCTAATGATGATAAAGTATACCTCTCAGAACAACTGACTCTCCTTGAAGCTACCCACAAAGAGTTGGTAACCAGACAACAGGAATGGTCGCACAACTGGGATAATATGCTCCAAGAGTGCAAATGGGATAAGGACAGATGGGAAGAAAGGTGCCGAAAAATAATTGATGGTTTTGGGGATTTTGCGGATGGCTGGTTGAGAACTTTCGAAGAGGCCCGGGGAGAACTACACATGTATCCGGAAACAGAGCTACGCCCGGCAATGAAAACATTCTATGAAACATGTGATGGGTTGGCCTGGAAGCTGAGGAAATGGAGAATTGCTGCAACTGGGGACTTTTGATATTTCATGTAAAAAAAAAAAAAAAAAAAATCAAAGAAAAAATAAGCATGAGTAGAATCTCGATGTAATCTCCAATGAATATCAATAAAAGTTTCATTTTCCCTCAAGTATCTCCATGATTTCCTTCATTATATAAATTCACCAATCAATACACCATAAAGCCTTGATAAATGAGAAGCCCTCGCATTTAGATATGGTCTTGGTCGAGAACCCAGGGTTCCTTCTAAAGATTATTATCAACTGTAGATGGCCTTGTGGAGCACGCTCCCAAGTCACTAGATACAGGGCAAGGGGTTCAATGTTCATAATCTGCAACAAGAGAACAAATTTAGATGCGATCAAGGTCTAAAGCCTAGTGTTTCGTCTAAAGATTGGCATCAACGCAAGAGAAACTAATGGGGCACGCCTCATAGTCATCACATGCGGGTCAAGATGTCTTACTATACCAAGCTTCTCCAGAAACAAGGAATTTTCTTTTTATTTTTTTGTCAAAATTTACAAAACTTTACAACTGTTTTTATTTAAAAATCGTACACAGGTGTAGTAATCATTGCTAAAAGACATCATTACAACACGAGGTCGCAATCCAGAACCATGGCCGGTCAAGAAACCCCCACAAATACGGAAGGAAAGTCAGAAATGACCGAGTTAAAGGAGCAAATGGCGGAAATGATGAAGATGATGATGAAAATGCAACAGGAGAATACTACTGGAAATTTTTCTAAAACTAGCCCTGGGGCTAAAACCACTCCTCCACCTCGCCAAGGCTCCTCCTCAAAACAAACCACAAAAGAGGGAAAAGGAAAGGGATCTGAAACAAAAGAGCAGCAACATGATGGTCAAAATGACAACATAAGTCAGACTGAAGAAACCGATGATGAGAACACTGAACAACCCACTGACGAGACTAACCCCAACGATGACATGAATTACCGTCCTCCCAAGGATGATAAACAACCTACAGGCCCACAGACAGGAAAGGAAACCCACAGTAATAAAAAGAAGGAAAAGGATGATGAAATGTGGGATATGCTCAATGCGAGACTCAAGGCTGTAGAAGGGAATAATTGCCTGGATTTGAAAAATGCCTTTGAGATGTGCCTGGTCCCAGATGTCGTGCTTCCCCCGAAGTTCAAAGTGCCCGACTTTGAGAAATATGACGGGACGACATGCCCGAAGAGTCACCTCCATATGTATGCCCGAAAGATGTTGGCATACCATCACGATGATAAACTGTTAATTCACTGCTTCCAAGATAGCCGTGTGGGAATTGCTGCTTCGTGGTACATCCGCCTCGAGCGCAAGAATATAAGAACCTTTCTGGACTTGTCCAACGCTTTCATAAAGCAGTACAAGTTCAACGAAGACTCGGCGCCGGATCGGGCCGAGCTTCAGGGTATGACAAAGAAGGTCACTGAGTCCTTTAAAGAATATGCTCAAAGATGGAGAGGGATAGCATCACAAGTCTTGCCTCGTTTAGAGGAAGATGAACAAATTACTATCTTCATCAATACTCTGCCGAATCCTTTCTTTGAAAAGATGATCGGGAACAATACATCCGATTTCAATTCCTTAATAAAAGTCGGAGATCGGATCGAGCAAAGCATAAAAGCTGGAAAAATTGCTGCTGAACAGACTGTGGAGTCTAAAAAACCCAATTATGCGAAGAAAAAAGAAGCGGAAGCCCATTACGTGTCTGGAGAATCTCACAAAACCCCCAACAAAAACAACCACAGCCCGCGACCATACACACCTCGTCCTCACTACAACCAACACAATACCAACCTAACCAACAAACCCCATACCAACCCATAGCATACATTAACCACAACCGCCCACCAACCCATCACAACCCTACACCCCACTACAACCAGCCTCGTCCCAACCAATACCCTGTCCAACAAAATAGACCTCCTAACAACTATCAAACCCGTCCATACCAAAATTTCAACCGCAACCAACCCAGACCCTTCCAACCCCAAAGAACTTTTGACCCAATCCCGGTCACGTATGCCGAACTTTTCGCACATCTTCAAACAGAGAGAATATTGGCCCCAATAGTAGGACAAACCCCAAATACCACAGCACCTTGGTACGACCCAAACGCCAACTGCGATTACCATTCCGGAATAATCGGGCATTCCACGGAGACCTGTAGGGCACTGAAGCACAGGATCCAAGATTTGATCGACTCTAAGTGGCTAGAGTTCAAGGACACCGTTCCCACCATCACAGGCAACCCTCTACCCAACCACGGGAATCAGGGAGTAAACGTTCTAGAGCAGGACGATGATATGGCTGTGGTAGAGAAAGTGGAGGATATGAAGACTCCATTGAAAGTTATATTCAAGGTATTGTGCCAGCAAGGTTTGGTGGAAATGGTGGGAGAGGGTGCATATGAAGATGATGTGTGTTTGATGCATGGGATACTAGACCATACTGTAGAGACATGTACTGAGTTTAAAGCCTTAGTACAAAGGTTGTTGGACTTTCGATTACTGGTGATCGAGAAAAAAGTAAAAGGTTCTGATATTTTTGTCATGGAAAGAGACCAGAAGATCCAAGACAGAATAATCACGAAGAAGTTTGTGCCAGTACTGAACATACCCGCTGGAACCCCATCATATACCGCTCCGCCCCGATGGGTACCACGTCTATATATAGAGTCAGGGGCAACGAGGCATCCGGGCCCTTTCCCTTACAAGTCTGACAGGCCGTCCCATGGAAGTATCAGGGGAAATCGGTGGCGGAATCTAAACAAACAGAGGAAGTTGTGAACCTAGCTGGGGTTGGCAACATGACCAGGAGTGGCAGGGTTTATAGCCCTGTCGATTTATCGAAAAAGATCATCAATGCCTCAAAGGGCAAAGAGAAAATTGTTGAAACATCGGAAGATAGACCAGAGCCAGAGGTTACCGAGCTGTTTCCGGAGAAAATAGAGAGAGAAGTTTCTGAGGAGGAAGCATGTGAGTTCCTCCGGTTTATAAAACAAAGTGAATACCAAGTGATTGATCAACTGAGCCGCACTCCAGCCAAAGTGTCGTTGTTATCATTGCTGATGAACTCGGAGGCTCACAGAGAAGTCCTCTTCAAAGTCCAAAATCGGGCACACGTCAATCACGATATTTCAACTGATAAGCTCGGCGGAATCATCAACAACATCATGATTGACAACTTTATCTCCTTCAGTGATCAGGAGGTCCCAATAGAGGGCAGAGGGCATACTCGTCCTCTACACATATCCGTCATGTGTAAGGATTTTGTGATAGGGCGGGTGCTGATTGATAACGGAGCCTCACTTAATGTGATGACCAAGAGGACCCTATCCAAATTGCCTGTAGGAGATGCAATTCTTGGACCTAGTTCGACAGTCGTCAGAGCCTTCGATGGAGCAAGACGTGAGGTGCTGGGAGAGATAGAACTGCCGATAAAAATCGGACCCTGTATCTTCAAAGTTCTCTTCCAAGTGATGGATATCAACCCCTCGTTCAGCTGCCTATTGGGAAGACCATGGATACACTCGGCTGGTGCCATACCGTCGTCGCTTCACCAGAAAGTCAAGTTCATTACGGGCGGTAGACTTATAACAGTTATGGGGGAGGAGGACACACTAGTGTCTCAACTGAGCGATGCCTCATACGTGGAAGCTGATAGTGAAGCTTTGGAAGCCTCTTTCAGAGCGCTGGAGATTGCAAATGCTTCCTCTATCGAGAAGGGACACCCAATGCTTAATCCTCTACCATCCAATGCATCAATCATGATGGCAAAATTTATGTTGAGGAAAGGGTTCCAACCTGGAAAGGGTTTGGGGAAGTATGGACAAGGGATGAAGAACACATTAGTCCTCCCGTCCAATAGTGGTCGAGCTGGGCTAGGCTACAGTCCTAGTAACTATCGAGAGGGGGCTTCAGAGGATAAAGAAGGTGGAGTGGCTCAGTTAGGTACATTCATGTATAAAGGCAGAAAAGTACTCATTCCTCATATTAGTCAAAGCTTCATAAGTACATGCTTCATCAAGCCAGATACAATCGCCATGGTAGAAGATGGTCAACTAGAAAGCGGTTTGGGGCCTGTGTATCAATGCATCCCAGGCACAGGATTAAGCAATTGGACGGAGGAAGACGTTGCTAGTGATGTTTATTATGCAATGTAATTACGAAACGTTTTAAGTCGTCACATGTCCAGCCCTGGGCATGTGGTTCTTTTATTTATAAGGGCATGTTTTTAGTTCATCAGTATGATTTCAATAAAACTAAGTATTGCATTTTATCCAATATCTTTCATTTTATTTTTACAGTCTCCAATCAACCAAAAACAAATCAACCTAATACAAACCACTAACCATAATGCAGATCTGACAATGAATCTATAACTAATGACAACTTTAATAATCACCTGCCGAATTTTGATCACCCAATAAATCAAGCAGAGGAGGATAACGATGAAGAGTGGGAGGCGTCCCCGGAATTGCTAAGACTAGTCGAGCAAGAAAGCAAAGAGATCCAGCCCCATGAAGAACCGGTTGAATTGATAAATCTAGGTTCCGAAGAGGATAAGAAGGAGATTCGGGTAGGCACTATCATGGATACCTCCGAAAGGATGAAACTCATCGAGCTTCTGCATGAATACAAGGATGTATTCGCATGGTCATATGAAGAGATGCCAGGCCTAGATCGGAATTTAGTGGAACACAAACTACCACTAAAGCTAGATTCTAAACCAGTAAAACAAAAGTTGCGAAGAATGAAGCCGGAAATCTCCCTAAGGGTTAAAGAAGAGGTACAGAAGTGGTTGGAGGCAAAGTTCATAACAGTGTCTACCTATCCTGAATGGGTTGCAAACATAGTGGCAGTCCCAAAGAAAGGAGGGAAAGCTTCGCATATGTGTCGACTACAGAGATCTTAACAAAGCCAGTCCAAAAGATGATTTTCCGGTACCTCACATCGATGCTTTAGTCGATAGTACAGCAGACCATGCCTTGTTCTCATTTATGGATGGGTATTCAGGATACCATCAGATCAAGATGGCTCCAGAAGATATAGACAAAACAACCTTTATTACCCCTTGGGGAACATTCCAATATCAAGTGATGCCATTCGGGTTAAAAAACGCCATGGCCACATACCAGAGGGCTATGGTAGCTATTTTTCACGATATGATGCATAAAGAGGTTGAGATTTATGTAGATGATATAATTTGCAAATCCAAAACGGAGGGGGAGCACGTCGCCAACTTGCAAAAACTCTTTGAAAGGGTACGGAAGTATCAACTCAAATTGAATCCAAGCAAATGCAGTTTTGGAGTAAAATCTGGGAAAGTCCTTGGATTCATCGTCAGCCAGAAAGGCATAGAAGTAGACCCCGAAAAGGTCAAAGCAATCATGGAAATGCCAATTCCTAAAACGGAGAAACAAGTCAGAGGATTTTTGGGTCGACTAAACTATATCTCTCGTTTCATCTCTCAACTGACTGCAACCTGTGAACCCATCTTCAAGTTGCTGAGGAAGAATCAGGTCGTGAAGTGGAACGAAGATTGCCAGTCAGCCTTTGACAAGATCAAGCAATACCTGACAAAACCCCCGATCTTGATGCCTCCTATGCCAAGTCGGCCATTAATAATGTACCTAACTGTGTTAGATGAGTCTATGGGTTGCGTCCTAGGGCAACATGATGAATCAGGCAAAAAAGAGCATATCATATATTATTTGAGCAAGAAGTTTACTGGGTGTGAAATAAGATATACATTACTGGAGCGTACTTGTTGCGCCTTGGCTTGGGCAGCCCGTCGATTGAGGCAGTACATGTTGAGCCACACCGTCTGGTTGATATCCAAGATGGACCCAATCAAGTATATCTTTGAGAAGCCCATTCTGACAGGAAGAATTGCTAGATGGCAAGTATTATTATCTGAATATGACATCGTATACGTCTCTCAGAAAGCCATAAAGGGAAGCGTCATTGCCGATTATCTGGCCAACCAACCGGTAGTTAAAGAGGACTCAATGAAGGAAGAATTTCCCGATGAAGGAATTATGGTGGTATCTCCGGATAACGAAAGACGAGATAATGGATGGACACTAGTATTTGATGGGGCTTCAAATATACTGGGTCATGGCATAGGAGCAGTATTAATATCTCCGGAAGGCAAGTTCATACCCTTCACCGCCAGGTTGTGCTTTGATTGTACAAACAACATGGCGGAATATGAAGCATGTGCATTGGGTCTGGAAGCAGCACTAGAAACAAAAATCAAATCTTTGGAAGTGTTCGGGGATTCAGCTCTAGTGGTTCACCAGATTAAGGGAGAATGGGAGACTAGAGATAACAAGCTGATACCCTATAGAGACTATATCCAACAACTGGTTGAGCAGTTTGAGCAGATAGATTTCTACCACATCCCGAGGGAAGATAATAAGTTGGCAGATGCTTTGGCCACTTTGTCATCCATGTTCCAAATAGAGGGAGATAGCGTACCGGTTATCCGGATAGCTAGTAAAGATCAGCCAGCATACTGTTGTGCAATAGAATCAGAATCAGATGGAAATCCATGGTATCATGACATAATGACATACTTAAAAGGCAAGGAGTATCCTCCAGAAGCAACAGATAATGACAAGAGAACTCTGCGGAGACTAGCTATGGGTTTCTTTCTTAGTGAGAATATCCTATACAAAAAGAACCACGACATGGTATTGTTGAGGTGTGTAGACGCTAAAGAGGCAGAGCAAATCATTGAGGAAATACATGAGGGTATGTTTGGGACCCATGCTAATGGGCGTGCGATGGCTCGAAAAATCCTAAGAGCAGGATATTTTTGGTTAACGATGGAGGGGGATTGCTGGGATCACGTCCGTAAATGCCACAAGTGCCAGATATATGCCGACAACATCAATGCACCCCCCAACCTGCTCAATGTATTATCAGCACCGTGGCCTTTTTCAATGTGGGGAATGGATGTTATTGGGCCCATTGAACCCAAAGCTTCTAATGGACATCGATTCATCCTTGTTGCTATCGATTATTTCACCAAATGGGTTGAGGCGAATTCATATGCAAGTGTGACTCGCAAGGTAGTGCTCCGGTTCGTGAAGAAGGAGTTGATCTGTCGTTATGGGTTACCCCAGAAAATCATCACAGACAATGCCACCAACCTCAATAACAAAATGATGACGGAGATGTGTGAAGAGTTCAAGATCAAGCATCACACTTCTTCACCATATAGACCCAAGATGAATGGAGCGGTGGAAGCAGCCAATAAAAATATAAAAAAGATAGTCCAGAAAATGGTGGTGACCTATAGAGATTGGCACGAGATGTTGCCATTCGCACTGCATGGGTATCGAACTTCGATCCGCACATCAACTGGGGCAACACCCTACTCATTGGTCTATGGGATGGAAGCAGTTCTACCGATAGAGGTCGAGATTCCCTCATTGAGGGTACTGGCTGAAGCCGAGCTAGAAGAAGCAGAATGGGTCCAAGCTCGACATGACCAGTTGAATTTAATTGAAGGGAAAAGGTTGGCGGCTATATGTCATGGGCCAACTATACCAAAGGAGGATTATGAGGGCTCATGCCAAAAAAGTACGTCCTCGAGAGTTCAAGGAAGGTGACCTGGTGCTTAAGAAGATATTGCCGATTCAGAAAGATCACCGAGGGAAATGGACCCCTAACTATGAAGGCCCGTATGTGGTAAAAAAGGCCTTCTCAGGTGGTGCTCTCATACTAACCAACATGGATGGAGAAGACCTTCGTCTTTCAGTAAATTCTGATGCAGTGAGGAAATACTATGCATAAGGCGGCTTCCTAAAAAAAATAAAAAAAAATAAATAAAAAAAAAGAAAAAAACACATTTTCCTTAGAAATTTTGATGTAATGATCATAATCACCATTTTTCATGCATGTTTTAAAATTAAAATGGAGAATGATGTAGGAAAATTCCCATAAAGTGTGAACCCCTAAATGACTATTTCCAATGATATAAGGTTTCTTTGTAATCCCCAAACACCATGGAAGATATCCCTAGTTACCCCTTTCGAGCCTAGACGTCATGCAAGGAGATCCATTCTAAATGAACCCGTAAAAATATCTGTAACCAGGGAAGGGTAGCTTTCCAATATTCCTCAAAAAGCTCAAAATGTAGCTACAGACTAAGAGAGTGAGAGCCTAGGAATTCCATGAATGAAAGAAAGTCCCAAAGAAAAATTCCGCTAAAGCTCATGACGTGCTTTAAGCAAAAGTTAGGACGAAGACACACCAGACTCTCACTCACAATGAAAAAAAGCAAAACAGTAAAAGTCAAAGAGAGGAATAATCGGATGTAGGATATTGGAGAAAAGGAGATGAAGGGGGAAGGGAAACACATTTTGAGCCGTTTATACCTATTTTCTTGAAAAAAAACTATTCCGCCAGGCCACAATTCAAGCCAGAAAAGTCCTTGTTGAGGAATAGATCGTTTGGGATCACACTAGGGTAAAAAAGCAAACTGACTCCGAAAAACACAAATTTCTAAATGCATTCTTACTATCAAACCAACACTAAGTGATCATTACATCGAAGTTCCTAACGAATAATGAAAAAAAATGAAGAAAATATGACCTGTTAGGTCGAAAACCCGGAAGGGCGGCCTAAGCAAAAGTTAGGGAATATATATAAAAAAAAAAGAAGGGAGTCGCCCCAATCAGAAAAGGCAATGCAAGTGCATCACTAAAGATATGGGTTTTCAAGATAGGATACTGGGGCAGAAATTATTGGATGAAACACTCTCCTCCAATAAATTCTTAGCAATGATCTTAAAATCTTTTGAGCGTAAGGCCAGAGCTTCAACGTGGGCGAGCAAGATACTGGGGCAGTTTATTGGACAGTTATTCTTTAAACTCTTGGGCCGAAAACTCGGTGGTGTCATCAATCGGTAGTAACTTTGGAGAAATACTGGGGCAGATTTTTTGAAGGACTCAAAAATCCGGTTGGAAATCAACAAGTGAAAATTAGCGTTGTCATTCTTATATAGATAATTGAAAGAGATGTCATATACACTTTCCCGAAATTTTTCCACTCCTCCATCATACCTTATTCCCTCCATGCATGACTATGTTTATGTAAATTATACTGATGAACAATAAAACAACCTTTTATGAGGATCGACTAAAAAAACAAAGTAATGGCACACGCTAGCGACTCGTAGATCCTCGCCCGAAGTTGCAGCTATTCATTCCAAAATGTAAAGGTGTCTTAAACCAAATGCAATGATTGCGACACTTAATAAATCGAGAAAGCAAAATTTTGTAAAATGAATCTCAGAGGAGATTACCGAATTGATACGCGTTCCGTACACGTAGTCCAACCATTTAGTTCATTCATACCATGCATTCATTCATAACATACAAAAAACTTTAGACCTTAGTGGGTAAAAGGGTAGACCAGTTAGAACCAACTGTCATGGTCCCTTAGCCTAATGTCGGCTAAATAGTTTGTATTTTCATCCTGTTTCGAGCCACTGAGAGCTCGCAAATTTATTTTTATATTTCGAGCCACTGAGGGCTCGCAAATTTATTTTTATGTCTCGAGCCACTGAGAGCTCGCAAATTTATTTTTATGTCTCGAGCCACTGAGAGCTCGCAAATTTATTTTTATGTCTCGAGCCACTGAGAGCTCGCAATTTATTTTTATGTCTCGAGCCACCGAGAGCTCGCAATTTATTTTTCTGTCTCGAGCCACTGAGAGCTCGCAATTATTTTTCTGTCTCGAGCCACTGAGAGCTCGCAATTTATTTTTCTGTCTCGAGCCACTGAGAGCTCGCAAATTTATTTTTATGTCTCGAGCCACCGAGAGCTCGCAATTTATTTTTCTGTCTCGAGCCACTGAGTGCTCGCAATTTATTTTTCTGTCTCGAGCCACTGAGAGCTCGCAAATTTATTTTTATGTCTCGAGCCACCGAGAGCTCGCAATTTATTTTTCTGTCTCGAGCCACTGAGAGCTCGCAATTTATTTTTCTGTCTCGAGCCACTGAGAGCTCGCAAATTTATTTTTATGTCTCGAGCCACCGAGAGCTCGCAATTTATTTTTCTGTCTCGAGCCACTGAGAGCTCGCAATTTATTTTTCTGTCTCGAGCCACTGAGAGCTCGCAATTTATTTTTCTGTCTCGAGCCACCGAGAGCTCGCAAATTTATTTTTATGTCTCGAGCCACCGAGAGCTCGCAAATTTATTTTTCTGTCTCGAGCCACTGAGAGCTCGCAATTTATTTTTCTGTCTCGAGCCACTGAGAGCTCGCAAATTTATATTATTTGTCTTAAGCTCTGTATATCCATTGTTTGGGGTTTGACAAAATTAATGTTCATTTCTTTACTAATTACTTACTACGATAACACACAAACATCAGTTTGTTCGCTATCAAGTAAGCAACAAGTAAAGAGGGGCAGCTGTGAACACCCAATTTTGTCCGGCCTATTTAAATATCATAAACCAAAAATATGCTAATTGAATTGCATTATGGATAATCAAGAGCTTTCATATATATGTCTTACTTTTTTAGTGGAAATATGCAATTAAACTGCATGGTGAAAAGTCAAGTAATTATGCATTTCCAACTTAACTTACTTTTTTCGTTATTTATTAACAAATATTTGTTTATAATGAAATAAAAGTAGACTTGAGTTCTGGATGACATAGATATGTATATCTTTTGTTCAGATTCTCTCCTTTTTTTGGAAAAGGCAGGCTAACACATAAATTTGTAGGAAAGTTATAATTTTTCATTCTATGATGAAAATTTAATTTAGACTTTAGATTGAACTGACTGACTGCAGTTCCTATATTATCATAACCAGTAGATTGCTCCAAAGTTTTATCCTTCATTTTCCCTTTCCAAATATTTAAAACATATCATGAGAAACTGCTCCAGGGTAGATAGACTCAAGTGTTATACTCCAAAAAACTAAAGACTGATTGTTCTTTAAGTAGCACAAATCAATGGGATTAATGAATAAAAGTATGGTAATAGTAGAAAACTCCACCATGATACATATACCATTACACAAATGAAATAATTGAAAAAATTGTAACACGTCCTCCTCCAAGCCAAGAAGAATCAAGGTCTTAGAAGTTCAAATGGTTAACGTTGCATTGGAGTTAATTCCTGAATCATGTCTCCTGTTTTTTGAAACTGTTGGGGTGCATGTTAGGCAAAAGTTTTAAAGGCTGTTACTTTCCAAATTATTAGTGGTAGATTTATTGCACCTCATTCCTTCATCATAGTATGGACTTCCAGCAGCTCTTCAATTTCTGCATGTCTACTCCAAAAAGGACTACCTTGTACGTCAATTTATCCTACTATTCCATATTTACAACCAGCTGCTTGAACCATTGAAAAGTGGCATAGGAAGCTCACCCAATTCGGCCCTTTTTACTCATTGCCAAGTACCTGAAATCAATAAGAAATGACATGCAACAAAAGAGTTATACTCATATTAGTCACATGATAAAGGCAAGGGAAAGAAGAGTCAATGAAAGTTACAGAAAGGGATTCCAAAAGAAGCCATAAAGCAGTGGTCATTGCCCTGCAGTTATATTTTAATAAAATATCCTCATTAATGGCAATGTTAAAGAATAACCATGAGAAAATAGGGAGACATATACGTTCAGCCTTGCATTCTGCAACTCCAAGAGACTTTCACAAACCCACACTCAGCTATAAAAGGAGGCATATACACAATCTTCACTAGAGAACGCTCATTACAAATATCATATACCACAGATACACAAAGCCAACCACACATCACATAGCCACAGAGGATTTTTTGCAGTTCTTGCTATTCAGATAGTCAAACACATACCTAAGGCAAGTAATCATCTATACGAATCAACACCAGCCAGCGTAAGAGACCATCATCAAGCACATTTCCATCACGAAGCATAATAATCACAACAAGCAGGCAGTCCAGGTTAACGTTGTGATATAGTCATAAGATGTTCAATATGAAATCGAGTTCACCTCTCCCTAAGTCGCATGACCGGTCTTCCAACCGAAAATCGGGTCGCGACATACACATATGAGCTTCTTTGACTTTTGATTTGCTAGTCTTCTTTTTGCATTTGATGACATAGTGAGCATCATCAAAACCTTAGCCAAAGGTTGGGAAAGATCACCATCTTCACAATCTCCCCCTTTTCGATGATGGCAAACTATGTCTTGACAGTTGATCCATGTTTAGCGGTTCTCCCCCTGTCTTTTGGTCTTATTGCATAACTTTGAAAAAAATTGTGCCTGAAATAAATTTGAACATACAACCCTTTTCTCCACCTTTTGACATTATCAAAAAGGAGACTAGGAATAGCAGATTAAGCATAATAATGAAAGAATAATATTCAGAAAATCATTCATAATTTAGAACAAAATACTTTAAACCATAAAGTAGAAAAGTAACATGCATAATCCATAAATTTGTAGTTAAAGGATGCAAAGAAAACATTAGTAAAGACATCATACTAATAAAGTCAGAAACAACAAACAACATCAGGTCCTTCATAAAAACTAGAATTCCTAATCCTAAGCTAAGATCACTAGAAAGGTGGAGGATCACGAGGCTACGTCCAGTCTTTCTTGTTACCAAGAAGATTTTTCCACTATTGTAAGAACCAATGATACACCTTCTTCGTCTTCTTCCAAGACTACTCACCTATTCGACTAGGCACTAGGCTAACACCGTTCTTTCACAATATACTTCACTTCACCACACTTGGTGAAGTTTTTACAGTACTCTATTTTGTATTCTTAAGATGGTTTGTACAAGGCTTTTGAATGAGTGATTCTCTAATAGTAATTGGTACTTTATGGATTTGAATCACTAACTGAATGATCACTTAAATTTGAAATCAAATAACTTGGATAAAGGCTTTTGTTTGTGCTTAAGAATGAAAGAGAGAAAATTTAAGAGCTTTGTGAGTATGTGATCATGAAAGTTGTACTCAGAATTGTGTTTAAAAACATGTCCTAAAACACCTATTTATAGTGTTTAATTCGGGCATATGAACCAGTATGAGTTTGTGAAAAGTTAAGACCTACAACAGTTCTATCAAAACAGAACCAGTATACTGTTCTGATAAGTGTAATCGATTACCATACAGTGTAATCGATTACACCAGTTAAAAATTTAAAATACAAACTCAACGGATTAATGTAATTTTACATAGTGTAATCGATTACAATTTGAAAAATGCACATATCTAATGATTTTAATATGTTGTAATCGATTACTAGTATATTGTAATCGATTACATCATGTAAAATGGGCAGGTCTGATTAGTTTATCATAATGTAATCGATTACCAGGATAGTGTAATCGATTACACTGTTTAAAAACAGAACACTTATGCTGTAATGCAAATAATCTTAGTTTTATGCATGAGTTTTTCAGTGATCAGCCTTTATCATATAGTTAAGAGATTTTAAGTTCAAGTATTCCTTTTACCTAGAAGACTTAGACTACACATATGAGCTTCTTTGACTTTTGATTTGCTAGTCTTCTTTTTGCATTTGATGACATAGTGAGCAGCATCAAAACCTTAGCCATAGGTTGGGAAAGATCACCATCTTCACAATCTCCCCCTTTTCGATGATGGCAAACTATGTCTTGACAGTTGATCCATGTTTAGCGGTTCTCCCCCTGTCTTTTGGTCTTATTGCATAACTTTGAAAAAAATTGTGCCTGAAATAAATTTGAAGATACAACCCTTTTCTCCCCCTTTTGACATTATCAAAAAGGAGACTAGGAATAGCAGATTAAGCATAATAATGATAGAATAATATTCAGAAAATCATTCATAATTTAGAACAAAATACTTTAAACCATAAAGTAGAAAAGTAACATGCATAATCCATAAATTTGTAGTTAAAGGATGCAAAGAAAACATTAGTAAAGACATCATACTAATAAAGTCAGAAACAACAAACAACAACAGGTCCTTCATAAAAACTAGAATTCCTAATCCTAAGCTAAGATCACTAGAAAGGTGGAGGATCACGAGGCTACGTCCAGTCCTTCTTGTTACCAAGAAGATTTTTCCACTATTATAAGAACCAATGATACACCTTCTTCGTCTTCTTCCAAGACTACTCACCTATTCGACTAGGCACTAGGCTAACACCGTTCTTTCACAATATACTTCACTTCACCACACTTGGTGAAGTTTTTACAGTACTCTATTTTGTATTCTTAAGATGGTTTGTACAAGGCTTTTGAATGAGTGATTCTCTAATAGTAATTGGTACTTTATGGATTTGAATCACTAACTGAATGATCACTTAAATTTGAAATCAAATAACTTGGATAAAGGCTTTGTTTGTGCTTAAGAATGAAAGAGAGAAAATTTAAGAGCTTTGTGAGTATGTGATCATGAAAGTTGTATTCAGAATTGTGTTTAAAAACATGTCCTAAAACACCTATTTATAGTGTTTAATTCGGGCATATGAACCAGTATGAGTTTCTAAAAAGTTAAGACCTACAACAGTTCAATCAAAATAGAACCAGTATACTGTTCTGATAATTGTAATCGATTACCATACAGTTTAATCGATTACACCAGTTAAAAATTTAAAATACAAACTCAACGGATTAATGTAATTTTACATAGTGTAATCGATTACAATTTGAAAAATGCACATATCTAATGCTTTTAATATGTTGTAATCGATTACTAGTATATTGTAATCGATTACAAGTATATTGTAATCGATTACATCATGTAAAATGCTCTGGTCTGATTAATTTATCATCAAGTAATCGATTACCACGATAGTGTAATCAATTACACTGTTTAAAAACAGAACACTTATGCTATAATGCAAATAATCTTAGTTTTATGCATGAGTTTTTCAGTGATCAGCCTTTATAATATAGTTAAGAGATTTTAAGTTCAAGTATCGTTTTACCCAGAAGACTTAGACTACACATGTGAGCTTCTTTGACTTTTGATTTGCTAGTCTTCTTTTTGCATTTGATGACATAGTGAGCATCATCAAAACCTTAGCCATAGGTTGGGAAAGATCACCATCTTCACAATCTCCCCCTTTTCGATGATGGCAAACTATGTCTTGACAGTTGATCCATGTTTAGCGGTTCTCCCCCTGTCTTTTGGTCTTATTGCATAACTTTGAAAAAATTGTGCCTGAAATAAATTTGAACATACAACCCTTTTCTACCCCTTTTGACATTATCAAAAAGGAGACTAGGAATAGCAGATTAAGCATAATAATGAAAGAATTATATTCAGAAAATCATTCATAATTTAGAACAAAATACTTTAAACCATAAAGTAGAAAAGTAACATGCATAATCCATAAATTTGTAGTTAAAGGATGCAAAGAAAACATTAGTAAAGACATCATACTAATAAAGTCAGAAAACAACAAACAACAACAGGTCCATCATAAAAACTAGAATTCCTAATCCTAAGCTAAGATCACTAGAAAGGTGGAGGATCACGAGGCTACGTCCAGTCCTTCTTGTTACCAAGAAGATTTTCCACTATTGTAAGAACCAATGATACACCTTATTCGTCTTCTTCCAAGACTACTCACCTATTCGACTAGGCACTAGGCTAACACCGTTCTTTCACAATATACTTCACTTCACCACACTTGGTGAAGTTTTTACAGTACTCTATTTTGTATTCTTAAGATGGTTTGTACAAGTTTTTTGAATGAGTGATTCTCTAATATTAATTGGTACTTTATGGATTTGAATCACTAACTGAATGATCACTTAAATTTGAAATCAAATAACTTGGATAAAGGCTTTTGTTTGTGCTTAAGAATGAAAGAGAGAAAATTTAAGAGCTTTGTGAGTATGTGATCATGAAAGTTGTATTCAGAATTGTGTTTAAAAACATGTCCTAAAACACCTATTTATAGTGTTTAATTCGGGCATATGAACCAGTATGAGTTCTAAAAGTTAAGACCTACAACAGTTCAATCAAAATAGAACCAGTATACTGTTCTGATAATTGTAATCGATTACCATACAGTTTAATCGATTACACCAGTTAAAAATTTAAAATACAAACTCAACGGATTAATGTAATTTTACATAGTGTAATCGATTACAATTTGAAAAATGCACATATCTAATGCTTTTAATATGTTGTAATCGATTACTAGTATATTGTAATCGATTACAAGTATATTGTAATCGATTACATCATGTAAAATGCTCTGGTCTGATTAATTTATCATCAAGTAATCGATTACCACGATAGTGTAATCAATTACACTGTTTAAAAACAGAACACTTATGCTATAATGCAAATAATCTTAGTTTTATGCATGAGTTTTTCAGTGATCAGCCTTTATAATATAGTTAAGAGATTTTAAGTTCAAGTATCGTTTTACCCAGAAGACTTAGACTACACATGTGAGCTTCTTTGACTTTTGATTTGCTAGTCTTCTTTTTGCATTTGATGACATAGTGAGCATCATCAAAACCTTAGCCATAGGTTGGGAAAGATCACCATCTTCACAATCTCCCCCTTTTCGATGATGGCAAACTATGTCTTGACAGTTGATCCATGTTTAGCGGTTCTCCCCCTGTCTTTTGGTCTTATTGCATAACTTTGAAAAAAATTGTGCCTGAAATAAATTTGAACATACAACCCTTTTCTACCCCTTTTGACATTATCAAAAAGGAGACTAGGAATAGCAGATTAAGCATAATAATGAAAGAATTATATTCAGAAAATCATTCATAATTTAGAACAAAATACTTTAAACCATAAAGTAGAAAAGTAACATGCATAATCCATAAATTTGTAGTTAAAGGATGCAAAGAAAACATTAGTAAAGACATCATACTAATAAAGTCAGAAACAACAAACAACAACAGGTCCATCATAAAAACTAGAATTCCTAATCCTAAGCTAAGATCACTAGAAAGGTGGAGGATCACGAGGCTACGTCCAGTCCTTCTTGTTACCAAGAAGATTTTTCCACTATTGTAAGAACCAATGATACACCTTATTCGTCTTCTTCCAAGACTACTCACCTATTCGACTAGGCACTAGGCTAACACCGTTCTTTCACAATATACTTCACTTCACCACACTTGGTGAAGTTTTTACAGTACTCTATTTTGTATTCTTAAGATGGTTTGTACAAGTTTTTTGAATGAGTGATTCTCTAATAGTAATTGGTACTTTATGGATTTGAATCACTAACTGAATGATCACTTAAATTTGAAATCAAATAACTTGGATAAAGGCTTTTGTTTGTGCTTAAGAATGACAGAGAGAAAATTTAAGAGCTTTGTGAGTATGTGATCATGAAAGTTGTATTCAGAATTGTGTTTAAAAACATGTCCTAAAACACCTATTTATAGTGTTTAATTCGGGCATATGAACCAGTATGAGTTTGTGAAAAGTTAAGACCTACAACAGTTCAATCAAAACAGAACCAGTATACTGTTCTGATAAGTGTAATCGATTACCATACAGTTTAATCGATTACACCAGTTAAAAATTTAAAATACAAACTCAACGGATTAATGTAATTTTACATAGTGTAATCGATTACAATTTGAAAAATGCACATATCTAATGCTTTTAATATGTTGTAATCGATTACTAGTATATTGTAATCCATTACTAGTATATTGTAATTGATTACATCATGTAAAATGCGCAGGTCTGATTAGTTTATCATCAAGTAATCGATTACCACGATAGTGTAATCAATTACACTGTTTAAAAACAGAACACTTATGCTGTAATGCAAATAATCTTAGTTTTATGCATGAGTTTTTCAGTGATCAGCCTTTATCATATAGTTAAGAGATTTTAAGTTCAAGTATCGTTTTACCTAGAAGACTTAGACTACACATATGAGCTTCTTTGACTTTTGATTTGCTAGTCTTCTTTTTGCATTTGATGACATAGTGAGCATCATCAAAACCTTAGCCATAGGTTGGGAAAGATCACCATCTTCACAATCTCCCCCTTTTCGATGATGGCAAACTATGTCTTGACAGTTGATCCATGTTTAGCGGTTCTCCCCCTGTCTTTTGGTCTTATTGCATAACTTTGAAAAAAATTGTGCCTGATAAAATTTGAACATACAACCCTTTTCTCCCCCTTTTGACATTATCAAAAAGGAGACTAGGAATAGCATATTAAGCATAATAATGAAAGAATAATATTCAGAAAATCATTCATAATTTAGAACAAAATACTTTAAACCATAAAGTAGAAAAGTAACATGCATAATCCATAAATTTGTAGTTAAAGGATGCAAAGAAAACATTAGTAAAGACATCATACTAATAAAGTCAGAAACAACAAACAACAACAGGTCCTTCATAAAAACTAGAATTCCTAATCCTAAGCTAAGATCACTAGAAAGGTGGAGGATCACGAGGCTACGTCCAGTCTTTCTTGTTACCAAGAAGATTTTTCCACTATTGTAAGAACCAATGACACACCTTCTTCATCTTCTTCTAAGACTACTCACCTATTCGACTAGGCACTAGGCTAACACCGTTCTTTCACAATATACTTCACTTCACCACACTTGGTGAAGTTTTTACAGTACTCTATTTTGTCTTCTTAAGATGGTTTGTACAAGGCTTTTGAATGAGTGATTCTCTAATAGTAATTGGTACTTTATGGATTTGAATCACTAACTGAATGATCACTTAAATTTGAAATCAAATAACTTGGATAAAGGCTTTTGTTTGTGCTTAAGAATGAGAGAGAGAAAATTTAAGAGCTTTGTGAGTATGTGATCATGAAAGTTGTATTCAGAATTGTGTTTAAAAACATGTCCTAAAACACCTATTTATAGTGTTTAATTCGGGCATATCAACCAGTATGAGTTTGTGAAAAGTTAAGAGCTACAACAGTTCAATCAAAACAGAACCAGTATACTGTTCTGATAAGTGTAATCGATTACCATACAATGTAATCGATTACAACCAGTTAAAAATTTAAAATACAAACTCAACGGATTGATGTAATTTTACATAGTGTAATCGATTACAATGTGAAAAATGCACATATCTGATGCTTTTAATATGTTGTAATCGATTACTAGTATATTGTAATCCATTACTAGTATTTTGTAATCGATTACATCATGTAAATTGCGCAGGTCTGATTAGTTTATCATCATGTAATCGATTACCAGGATAGTGTAATCGATTACACTGTTTAAAAACAGAACACTTATGCTGTAATGCAAATAATCTTAGTTTATGCATGAGTTTTTCAGTGATCAGCCTTTATAATATAGTTAAGAGATTTTAAGTTCAAGTATCGTTTTACCTAGAAGACTTAGACTACACATATGAGCTTCTTTGACTTTTGATTTGCTAGTCTTCTTTTTGCATTTGATGACATAGTGAGCATCATCAAAACCTTAGCCATAGGTTGGGAAAGATCACCATCTTCACAATCTCCCCCTTTTCGATGATGGCAAACTATGTCTTGACAGTTGATCCATGTTTAGCGGTTCTCCCCCTGTCTTTGGTCTTATTGCATAACTTTGAAAAAAATTGTGCCTGATAAAATTTGAACATACAACCCTTTTCTCCCCCTTTTGACATTATCAAAAAGGAGACTAGGAATAGCATATTAAGCATAATAATGAAAGAATAATATTCAGAAAATCATTCATAATTTAGAACAAAATACTTTAAACCATAAAGTAGAAAAGTAACATGCATAATCCATAAATTTGTAGTTAAAGGATGCAAAGAAAACATTAGTAAAGACATCATACTAATAAAGTCAGAAACAACAAACAACAAGAGGTCCTTCATAAAAACTAGAATTCCTAATCCTAAGCTAAGATCACTAGAAAGGTGGAGGATCACGAGGCTACGTCCAGTCCTTCTTGTTACCAAGAAGATTTTTCCACTATTGTAAGAACCAATGACACACCTTCTTCATCTTCTTCTAACACTACTCACCTATTCGACTAGGCACTAGGCTAACACCGTTCTTTCACAATATACTTCACTTCACCACACTTGGTGAAGTTTTTACAGTACTCTATTTTGTCTTCTTAAGATGGTTTGTACAAGGCTTTTGAATGAGTGATTCTCTAATAGTAATTGGTACTTTATGGATTTGAATCACTAACTGAATGATCACTTAAATTTGAAATCAAATAACTTGGATAAAGGCTTTGTTTGTGCTTAAGAATGAGAGAGAGAAAATTTAAGAGCTTTGTGAGTATGTGATCATGAAAGTTGTATTCAGAATTGTGTTTAAAAACATGTCCTAAAACACCTATTTATAGTGTTTAATTCGGGCATATCAACCAGTATGAGTTTGTGAAAAGTTAAGAGCTACAACAGTTCAATCAAAACAGAACCAGTATACTGTTCTGATAAGTGTAATCGATTACCATACAATGTAATCGATTACACCAGTTAAAAATTTAAAATACAAACTCAACGGATTGATGTAATTTTACATAGTGTAATCGATTACAATGTGAAAAATGCACATATCTGATGCTTTTAATATGTTGTAATCGATTACTAGTATATTGTAATCCATTACTAGTATTTTGTAATCGATTACATCATGTAAATTGCGCAGGTCTGATTAGTTTATCATCATGTAATCGATTACCAGGATAGTGTAATCGATTACACTGTTTAAAAACAGAACACTTATGCTGTAATGCAAATAATCTTAGTTTATGCATGAGTTTTTCAGTGATCAGCCTTTATAATATAGTTAAGAGATTTTAAGTTCAAGTATCGTTTTACCTAGAAGACTTAGACTACACATATGAGCTTCTTTGACTTTTGATTTGCTAGTCTTCTTTTTGCATTTGATGACATAGTGAGCATCATCAAAACCTTAGCCATAGGTTGGGAAAGATCACCATCTTCACAATCTCCCCCTTTTCGATGATGGCAAACTATGTCTTGACAGTTGATCCATGTTTAGCGGTTCTCCCCCTGTCTTTTGGTCTTATTGCATAACTTTGAAAAAAATTGTGCCTGATAAAATTTGAACATACAACCCTTTTCTCCCCCTTTTGACATTATCAAAAAGGAGACTAGGAATAGCATATTAAGCATAATAATGAAAGAATAATATTCAGAAAATCATTCATAATTTAGAACAAAATACTTTAAAACCATAAAGTAGAAAAGTAACATGCATAATCCATAAATTTGTAGTTAAAGGATGCAAAGAAAACATTAGTAAAGACATCATACTAATAAAGTTAGAAACAACAAACAACAAGAGGTCCTTCATAAAAACTAGAATTCCTAATCCTAAGCTAAGATCACTAGAAAGGTGGAGGATCACGAGGCTACGTCCAGTCCTTCTTGTTACCAAGAAGATTTTTCCACTATTGTAAGAACCAATGATACACCTTCTTCATCTTCTTCTAACACTACTCACCTATTCGACTAGGCACTAGGCTAACACCGTTCTTTCACAATATACTTCACTTCACCACACTTGGTGAAGTTTTTACAGTACTCTATTTTGCATTCTTAAGATGGTTTGTACAAGGCTTTTGAATGAGTGATTCTCTAATAGTAATTGGTACTTTATGGATTTGAATCACTAACTGAATGATCACTTAAATTTGAAATCAAATAACTTGGATAAAGGCTTTTGTTTGTGCTTAAGAATGAGAGAGAGAAAATTTAAGAGCTTTGTGAGTATGTGATCATGAAAGTTGTATTCAGAATTGTGTTTAAAAACATGTCCTAAAACACCTATTTATAGTGTTTAATTCGGGCATATCAACCAGTATGAGTTTGTGAAAAGTTAAGAGCTACAACAGTTCAATCAAAACAGAACCAGTATACTGTTCTGATAAGTGTAATTGATTACCATACAGTGTAATCGATTACACAAGTTAAAAATTTAAAATACAAACTCCACGGATTGATGTAATTTTACATAGTGTAATCGATTACAATGTGAAAAATGAACATATCTAATGCTTTTAATATGTTGTAATCGATTACTAGTATATTGTAATCGATTACTAGTATTTTGTAATCGATTACATCATGTAATCGATTACCAGGATACTGTAATCGATTACACTGTTTAAAAACAGAACACTTATGCTGTAATGCAAATAATCTTAGTTTATGCATGAGTTTTTCAGTGATCAGCCTTTATCATATAGTTAAGAGATTTTATGTTCAAGTATCGTTTTACCTAGAAGACTTAGACTACACATATGAGCTTCTTTGACTTTTGATTTGCTAGTCTTCTTTTTGCATTTGATGACATAGTGAGCATCATCAAAACCTTAGCCATAGGTTGGGAAATATCACCATCTTCACAACCGACTGAGTTGTTACCCTTTGACTTAGTTGTGTCCACCCCTACTAGTGCATCTGTGGTGGTATCAACATGTGCATCTCAGTGTCCGGTAGAAGTCAATGGTAGGATGTTTACTGTAGATTTAATCTGCTTACCCCTGTCCCAATTAAATATAATTATGGGAATGGATTGGTTGTCGGCCAATCGATTGATGCTTAATTGTGCCGACAAGAGTGTAGTGTTCGGGGATCAGTATGAGTCTTCCGATAAGTCGAGCTGTTTGGAACCAGTGTCAGCTAAGAGAGTCAGGACTTCCCTTAAGGAAGGGGGAGCAATGTTTATGTTGCTGACATCAATGAAGGGTAATGAGAAACCCAGAGTTGATGACATACCGGTAGTATGTGACTTCCTTGAGGTATTTCATGGCGATATTTCGGATTTACCTCTAGTGAGAGAAGTTGAATTCCCCATCGATGTAATACCAGGGATGGGACCCATTTCTATAGCCCCTTATAGAATGGCACCTTTAGATCTAACTGAGCTAAAAAAGTAGAGTGAAGATTTGTTGGCGAAGAAGTTCATTTGTCATAGTGTTTCTCCGTGAGGTGCACCTGTGCTGTTAGTTAAGAAGAAAGATGGGAGTATGAGGTTATGCACAGACTATAGACAGTTGAACAAGGTCACCGTTAAAAACATGTCTATGTTGCCTAAGATTGATGACTTGATGGACCAGTTAAGAGGAGCTATGGTACTTTTTCAGATCGATCTTAGATCTGGTTACCATCAACTCAGAGTGAAGTTTGAGGACATTCCTAAGACGACCTTCAGAACTAGTTGTAGGCATTTTGAATATTTGGTAATGCCTTTTGGAGTAACGAATGCACTAGCATTATTTACCGACTACATGAATCGGATTTTGCACCCATACTTGGATTCATTCGTAGTGGTATTTATTGATGACATTTTGGTTTACTCAAAGAGCTGAGAAGATCATGCAGAACACCTGAAAATTGTTCTCGGAGTTTTAAAGAGTAATTAGTTGTATGCAAAGCTATAAAAATGCGACTTCTGGCTGGAGTCTGTGAATTTTCTTGGGCATGTGATATCCCAAGAAGGAGTGGTAGTAGATCCCTATAAAGTCGAAGCTGTTATGGAATGGGTAGTAACCAAGTCGGTTACGGAGATCAGAAGTGTTATGGGGTTGGCTGGTTACTACCGGAAGTTTATAGAAGGGTTTTCAAAGTTAGCATTACCACCAACAAAGTTAACTAGAAAAGGAGAACCATATGTATGGACAACCCGATGTGAGGAAAGTTTCCAAGAGTTGAAGCGGAGGTTGACTACGGCACCTGTGTTGGTTCTTCCGTGTAATGGTCGTGACTTTAGTGTGTATTGTGATGCTTCCAAGCAAGGTTTAGGTTGTGTCTTGATGCAGGAAGGAAAGGTTGTTGCCTACGCTTCGCGACATTTGAGGTCGCATGAGCAAAACTACCCTACTCATGACTTGGAGTTAGCGGTAGTGGTATTTGCGCTGAAGATTTGGAGACATCATCATTATGGTTTGAGGTTTGAAGTGTTCAGTGATCATAAGAGTCTGAAATACCTTTTCGACCAGAAGGAATTGAATATGAGACAAAGGAGATGGATGGAATTCTTGAAATATGTCTTGGTTTTGATGAGGACAACTTGTGCTAATAAGAGCTTGAAGATCATCAACAAATCAACATGCTTAAGCCTTCCGATTGGTACCTTGCTTAGACTAGACTAGTTTAGGTTGAGTCCAAGGCTTAAGTCACCTAATACATATCTCAATTGCATAAATCTTTTAAATCTTTTTCATCTTGAGATATGTCATTCATAATATGTTCATGCATCATATAAATACATGTACATGTGCATTCTAGGCATAATCTAAGTATTAAATATGTATGAATTTAAGTGCATAACATATTTGAAGTTTTTACACATGAAAGAATGCTGTTAATCGATTACCACTTAGTTTAATCGATTAATCTAACTGTTTGCACAGTGTAATCGATTACAACAAAGGTTAATCGATTAATCTAACATTTTTGTGAAGCTTAATCGATTAAAGCTGTCGTTAATCGATTAACTGGGCTTTAAAATCAATTCTTTATAAACTGCATTTTCAGAATTGATCTCATAAGTTGCATGTTAAATTTTTAGAGAGTTAGAGCATTTTTTGTGTGTTAATTGTTGCATCTAGTTGTAAATGCATTTGTGAGCTTAGAAAAGAGAGAATTCTATGCTTTAGGATTGAGTGCTTTTCATGATACATTTCTCATCTTTTCTTGTCACATGTTCTTGCATTTTCACATGATTCTTGATTAGATGTTTACATATTACGCATTCTGTTTTTTCACTAATACATTTTTCATATTGCATGAGCTTGTATTAGGTGATTAGAGTAAAGCCTTATCTTGTTAGATATAAGTCTTGTTATAGCTTAAGTTTACTATGTATTGCTTTGTTTGAAAAAGTGTTGTAATTGTGGGAATCTCAAGGTGTCATATCACCAAGAGATTGAGTGTGTCTTCACTGAGTGTTAGACTTAGAGATAAGTAAAGAACAAGGTTCTTGGCTGGGGCTACGCCGAAAGAAAGGTTTTCTTTGTCGGTAGGAAGGGAGTCAAACCATAGAATAGGTTTCTTTTTATCTTGTAAGTGTCTAATTGTTGTAATTGGATAGTGTGTATGTAATTAACATTCATTCAATTATAGTGAAGAAAAATCTCCCAAATCAGCCGGGAGGCCTGGATGTAGTTTGCGGTGGACAAGCAAACGAACCAGGATAAAATTCTTGTTGCAGGACTTTTTCTATCCCTCTCTCTTTATTGCATTTGATCGATTAATTTGTTTAGTAGATTTAATTGATAATCTCTTTCTGTACTGTACTTGCATTTGCTTACTGTCACGGTTTAATCGATTAAGTGTGGTGTGTTAATCGATTACTTCAGTCTATTAATCGATTAAGTGGACTGTGTTGAAAGTGTTAATCGATTACCCTGTTTCGTTAATCGATTAATCAAGGTGTTTTTCAGCGTTAAGTGTTGTTTTTGAAAAGCGGACATTCTAACCGCTACACCTATTCAACCCCCCCCCTTCTAGGTGTATTGTAACCACTGATACCTAACAAGTGGTATCAGAGCTAGTGCGAAGTGCTAGCTCAACCGTGTATTCGTGATCCTTAGGGAAAAAGGAATGGGTTCGTCAAACCCATTTGGTGGTGATGGTTCATCCATTAATCGACCACCTATATTCAGTGGTGAAGGGTATGCCTACTGGAAAGTCCGCATGCAAATTTTTATTGAAGCCATAGACTCGGATATTTGGGAATCCGTAGTCAACGGCCCTTTCATTCCATAGCATCTTGTGGACAATGAACCTAAAGACAAGCCTAAAAGTCTATGGACCGATGATGAGCGCAAAAAGGTGCAGCATAATCTACGCGCCAAAAATATCATCACATCGGCCCTATCCTATGATGAGTTCTTTAGAGTATCGCAGTGCCAAAATGCAAAAGAAATGTGGGACACTTTACAAGTGACTCATGAAGGCACTAGCGAAGTCAAGCGCGCTAGATTAAATGCGCTTACCCATGAGTATGAGTTATTTCGCATGTTACCTAGTGAATCAATCTGTGATATGCAAAAGCGATTTACTCATATTGTTAATCATTTAGTTGCTCTAGATAAATCTTTTGCCAGAGGTGAACTAACTAATAAAGTTTTGCGTTGTCTTGACAGGAAATGGCAACCAAAAGTAACTGCAATTGTTGAATCCAAAGATTTGGATTCTATGCCTCTAGCTACTTTATTTGGAAAACTTCAAGAGCACGAAATGGAATTGGGGGCGCTTGACTATGCACGAAGATTCAGATCGGAAAAAGAAAAACATCACATTGAAGGCCACGACCTCCAAATCAAAAGAAGATAAAGATGATGATGAATCTGACTCCGATCTAGATGATGAAACTATGAATCTCCTTGTTCGTAAATTTAGCAAATTCATCAAAAGAAAAGGAGGATTCAAGAAGTTTCAGAAGAAAGAAGCGAAAGAGTCAACCAAAAAAGGCAAGAACAACAAAGATCGCTTCACTTGCCATGAGTGTGGAAAAGCCGGACATATGAGATTTCAATGTCCTACCTATCTGAAAAAGGTTGATTCAGAGAAGAGCACTCCCAGGGAATTCAAATCCAAGAAATCTTACATTGTATGGGATGTACCTGAGGAGGAAACAACATCAAGCACTTCTAGTGAGGAGGAGTCAGCGAAGCTGTGTCTGATGGTCAGATCTGACAAAAATGGCAACTCAGACTCACACGAGGATAATGATGAGGTATGTTCTGACACCTCATCCACGTCGGATGACTTACCCTCTTATGAAGTTTTATATAATGCTTATGTTGAGTTACATGAGGAACTAAAGAAATTGGCTAGAATAAATGTTGATAAGAAAAGGGAAATCCTTAGAAATGAAAAGAAATTAAGCCAATTACAAAAGGAATTAGATGAATTAAAATTAGAAAATGAAACTTTAGATCTCATCTATTCTTGTAACACATGTGACTGCTCTGCTGATAATTTATGTCAAAAGCCTGTATGTGAGACTTGCGAGATTTTGCAAGAAGACAATCTTAAACTAAAAGAAAAACTCGAACGTCTCACAAACAGTAAACAGCAATTAGACACTCTGCTCAGTCAAACAAGAAACGTTGGTGATCGTACGGTCTAGGTTATACTCGCTCTGCTAAAAACAAGAGACCATATAGAAAACCTGTAGTTAATACTAAGGATAAAAATCGTAGGCGCTCTCCTACATGTTTTTATTGTAATACGTATGGTCATACTTCTTACTCTTGTTACATTAGAAAATATGGTATACCTAGCGGGGCTTATGTATGGATAAAGAAGGGAGATAATTCCCTAATCACTAACAGAAAAGGACCCAACATAATTTGGGTACCTGAGAAAAGCAGGTGATCTATTTTGCAGGTATGTCTTCGAACACAAGGACAAAAATGGTATTTAGACAGTGGATGTTCGAGACATATGACAGGTGACAGATCAAATTTCCTGGATCTATCACTTAAAGGAAAAGGATACGTCACGTACGGAGACAACAATAAGGGAAAGATACTTGGTGCCGGAACAGTTGGTAACTCATCTCATACTCAAATTGAAAATGTTCTGTATGTTGAAGGACTAGAACATAATCTTCTGAGTATAAGTCAACTCTGTGACAAAGGTAATCGAGTATCTTTTGATTCTGACTGTTGCATCATTTGTGACATTTTATCTAATAATGTTAAATTTGTTGGTCATCGTATAAATAATATTTACATGGTTAACTTGGATGATGTCACCAAATTATTTTCAAAATGTTTCATTTCTAAAGAAGATGACATCTGGCTCTGGCACAGACGCGTTGCACACATCCATATAAAACATCTAGATAAATTATCATCAAACCAACTAGTTGAGGGGCTACCAAAACTAAATTTCAAAACTAAAGAGATTTGTGACACTTGTCAAAAGTGTAAACAAACCAAAAGTGTAAACAAACCAAAAATTTCAAGACCTTTGGAGTTACTCCATATGGACTTGTTTGGACCATCACAAATCATGAGTTTTGGTGGTAGCTACTATGCTCTAGTTATTGTTGATGATTTCTCTCGTTTTACATGGACATTATTTTTATCTGCTAAAAGCGACGCTTTCAACTCTTTTAAAAATCTTGCCAAGCAAATCCAAAATCAACTTAACCTGAAAATAGTATATATACGAAGTGATCACGGGGGAGAATTTGAGAACTTTCAGTTCGACAAATTCTGTGATAAGCATGGCATTATGCATCAGTTCTCTGCTCCTCGCACTCCACAACAAAATGGAGTTGTTGAAAGGAAAAATCGTGTGCTAGAAGAATTAGCGAGAACCATGCTCAATGAAAGTAATACCCCCAAATATTTCTGGGCAGATGCAGTTCATACTGCATGTTATGTTATAAATCGAGTATTGTTAAGGCCTAATTTGAATAAAACTCCTTATGAACTATTAAAAGGCCGTAAACCAAACATATCCCATCTTCACGCTTTCGGTTGCAAATGTTTTATATTAAATAATGGAAAGCGGGCTTTAGGAAAATTTGATTCAAAAGCCGATGAGGGAATATTTTTGGGATACTCGATTCATAGCAAAGCGTTCAGAATTTTTAATAAGTATTCTATGCAAGTTGAAGAGTCTATCCATGTACAGTTTGATGAATCTTCTCCAAAAGAGAAGAGAAAGGTTGTATCTGATGATGTTGCAGGTGCTTTGGAAGAAGCATACTCAAAGAACATGGATAATGTAGAAGCAACCGATGAAGAATGTCAAAACAAATCTCAGGAGCATTCAGATATGCCAGTTGTGTGGAAAACCAAGAAAGCTCACCCGATCGACAAAGTAATAGGTGACATATCTACGGGAGTGGTAACCCGTAGTTCCTTACGAAACTTCTGTAACTTTGTAGCTCTTGTATCTCAAATTGAGCCTAAGACCATTGATGAGGCCATTGAGGATGTGCACTGGGGTATAGCTATGCAAGAAGAGCTAAACCAGTTCGAACGCAATAATGTTTGGGACTTGGTCCCTAAACCTAAAGATCATCCTGTGATTGGTACTCGGTGGGTCTTCAGAAACAAGCTTGATGAATCAGGCTTGATCATTCGAAATAAAGCACGCTTGGTGGCCAAAGGCTACAACCAGGAGGAAGGTATCGATTATGACGAAACCTATGCCCCTGTAGCCAGATTAGAGGCCATCAGGATGCTACTTTCCTTTGCATCGATTATGAACTTCAAATTATTTCAGATGGACGTAAAAAGCGCCTTCTTGAATGGCTATATTCAAGAAGAAGTTATGTTAACCAACCGCCTGGTTTTGAAAATTTTAAATATCCGAACCATGTTTATAAACTTAAAAAGGCACTCTATGGTCTCAAACAAGCTCCTAGAGCTTGGTATGATAGACTTAGTACCTTTCTTTTAGAAAAAGGGTTCGAAAGAGGCTTGGTTGACACAACGCTTTTTATTCGTAAATCAGAAAACTCTGTATTACTTGTGCAAATCTATGTAGATGACATAATTTTTGGATCTACTAATGATATTTTGTGTAAGGATTTTTCTGAGATGATGCAGGGGGAGTTCGAAATGTCTATGATGGGAGAACTTACGTTCTTTCTAGGACTTCAGATAAAGCAACTAGAAAGTGGGATTTTCATCCATCAGACAAAATATTGCAAAGAGCTGCTCAAGAAATTTGAGATGAACAATTGTAAGGAAGCCTCCACCCCTATGGCATCTGCTTGCTACCTAGATAAGGACGAAAAAGGAAAAACTATAGAGGTAACAAAGTATCGAGGAATTATTGGGTCTTTACTTTACTTAACTGCAAGTCGGCCTGATATCATGTTTAGCGTATGCATGTGTGCGAGATTTCAATCATCTCCTAAAGAATCACATCTTACAACCGTTAAAAGAATCATGAGATACTTAAAAGGAACAACTAACATGGGATTATGGTATCCTCGGGATGCCTCATTATCCTTGGTAGGTTATTCCGATTCCGATTTCGCCGGATGTAAATTGGATCGGAAAAGCACTAGTGGTACTTGTCATTTGTTGGGGAGTTCATTAGTAGCATGGCACAACAAAAAGCAAGCTTGTGTTGCTCTGTCCACCGCCGAAGCGGAATACATTGCCGCTGGTGTGTGTTGCGCTCAAATCCTCTGGATGAAGCAGCAACTCAAGGACTATGGTCTTAATATTGAAAAGATCCCTATTAAATGCGATAACACAAGTGCCATAAACCTTTCCAAGAATCCCGTCTTGCATTCTAGAACTAAGCATATAGAAATTAGACATCATTTTCTGCGTGATCATGTACAAAAAGGTGACTGCGTTCTTGAATTTGTTGAAACTTCTAAACAATTAGCCGATATTTTCACCAAGCCCCTTCCCAGGGATACTTTCTTTGTTCTAAGGAGAGAACTTGGAATTCTTGATGAACAATATCTTGATTAAAATTGTTTAGGTGTTTACATCATCGTCTAGTTTCTCTATGTCTTTGTTTCTTTAGCTTTTCGATATTTGTTTATTGCAAAAGTATATCTCTTGATTATTATTTTTTGTGATTCTGAATGTTTCAATAAATTTGTCACATTGCATGCCAAAGCCTTAAGAAGTTGAAACCATTTTACTGCCTGAAAATTTTTTTTACTATGCGTAATCGATTACATATTCAATTAATCGATTACCTGGGTATCAGTTGCTTGAAAATTCGAAATACTACTATGAGTAATCGATTACATCTTCACTTAATCGATTACCTGGGCATCAGTTCTTTCAAAAAATTCGAAATTTTACACTGGTTAATCGATTAACCCTGCCCGTTAATCGATTAAAACCAGTTTTATAAAGGCAAACAGTAGCTCGGTTTCACACTTTTTCTGGCTTTCTCACTTTCTCTTTTCTGCTTTGAGATTCTAAATCTATAACACAACTAATCCAAAGTGCATCAAAAGTAGAAACACCTATTCCTAACCCTCTTAAAACCATCAAGGAATCATATCTCTTCATCCTCATTATATCACATCTCCAAGGTTCCACCAAACATAACCTAGGTTAGGTTTGCCTACACCCATATTTGACCATTCACTGCTATTTCGGTTTCTGCCACATTATGGAGAAAAGTCGTCCTAAAAGGGTCAAAACATCAGCCACTCGTGTACGAAGACGAGAGGTCGGTTCGCCTTCCGTTCGGGACTGTGGTGACCCCTACTATTCACTCATTCTGCAAGAAACCCGTATGGCGAAATTTCAAGGTCGGAAACCTACATATATACGGTATGTTGACTTAACTTGGTTAGCGGAACAGAACTTTAGCTTCCCACATGATATGGAAGCTCAGGGAACTATTCAGTTCATGGAATTAAAGGGACAAGTCTACCCTGCTCTTGTTAGGGAATTCTATGCTAATTTTAGATATAAGGATGGAAAATATTGGTCAATGATTTCTGGCAATTTGTTTGAACTCAACGATGAAATTTTCATGAATGTCGGTGGTTTATCTTCTTCTGGATACAGTATAGGAGATTGTTCCTGGGTGAAGGAAAATTTTGATCCTACTGAAGTCTATAAGTCTTTTCTAAGAGGCCCTCATTTATACATTCAGGGTCAACTGACCAAAGCTGGGTCACTATCTGTTGAGAACAGGCTGCTACACTACATTATTGCTTACATCTTAGTACAGAGGAACACAAATCATGCACAACCTACTGTGAATGATTTGCGTTTCATGTATGCAGTAAAGAATAATGTGATGATTAATTGGCCTGAGGAGATCTTGAAAATTATGAACAGTGTCTCTTTATCTCAGTCGAAGCTGCTTCCCTACAGTATCTTCATCTCACGCATTGTTGACTATTTGCGCATTGACGTTTCCGATACTATCATTGTTGAATATACTGACAAGGATCATCTGGTTGGTGAAAGCCTCATACATAAGATGGGTATATACAAGTATGGTAGTACTTGGCAATAACAAGAGGACTACACCACTATTGGTCTGGATTTATCTGATGATGATAATCAGGATGGCACAGATAATCAGCATGCTACAACTCAGGGGGAGCCTTCTGGATCAGCACCTCAGAACTCTGCTTTTGGCTTCGATCAGTTGGAAGCTATGGAGCAACGGCTTAACAACCGTATGGATCTTCACTTCCAAGGACTAAAAGACTCATACTTTGCTGGTATGGAACAGTATGAGGAGCGACAAACTGCGTATTCGGACAACCAATTTCGGGAGTTGAGGAATCTGATTCAATCTACCGCTGAAGCTCAGAATGCCTTGTTTTGTTCAGAATTTCAGAAGCTATCTGCTGATCACACTGACGATCCTCATCCTCCACCTCAACCTTAGTTTAGAAAACTTTAGACCTAGGATATCTTACCTTAGGTTTATTTCCTCTTTTTGGCACTCTTTGGATTTAGATATTGTTATGGATTCTAGTATCTCTGTTGCGTGCCTCTTTTATGTTGTTAATTGACGTTTTCTGGTTTATCTGGATGCTAAACATTGTTACTCTTTATGCTATTTTCTATTATTATGTCAAATAGCCTACTCTGTTTATGTGTATGGTTCTTGATCGTATGAGATTTTCTGCCTTGATATGGTTCATCTCGTATGCCGTTCACTTTACTTGTTTGGCTATCTCTGTTGTATAAACTTGCGCATTTGTTTAATCCTCTTTAACGTAAAACAGGTTAATTGTTAAATCCCAAATTAACTCATTAACTGTGTTTTATGCATTACTCATATCTCTGCCTCTTCTTTGACCTGAGTTATCTTTTTGATAATGTCAAAAGGGGGAGAAAGGTTGTTTTGTTGTTTTCTGATTGTGCAGGTTGATCGTAATAACAGCTTCCGATATTTGCGCATCATATCAACCTTGCCAACACAATCTTCAAGCTATTTCATCACAGCTGTTACATTTGATGTGGAGTTTGTCATCATCAAAAAGGGGGAGATTGAAAGTGTGCATGTCAAGAGGAACACTTTGGAAAGCTCTCCTTATATGTCTTGGTTTTGATGAGGACAACTTGTGCTAATAAGAGCTTGAAAATCATCAACAAATCAACATGCTTAAGCCTTCCGATTGGTACCTTGCTTAGACTAGACTAGTTTAGGTTGAGTCCAAGGCTTAAGTCACCTAATACATATCTCAATTGCATAAATCTTTTAAATCTTTTCATCTTGAGATATGTCATTCATAATATGTTCATGCATCATATAAATACATGTACATGTGCATTCTAGGCATAATCTAAGTATTAAACATGTATGAATTTAAGTGCATAACATATTTGAAGTTTTACACATGAAAGAATGCTGTTAATCGATTACCACTTAGTTTAATCGATTAATCTAACTGTTTGCACAGTGTAATCGATTACAACAAAGGTTAATCGATTAATCTAACATTTTGTGAAGCTTAATCGATTAAAGCTGTCGTTAATCGATTAACTGGGCTTTAAAATCAATTCTTTATAAACTGCATTTTCAGAATTGATCTCATAAGTTGCTTGTTAAATTTTTAGAGAGTTAGAGCATTTTTTTTGTGTTAATTGTTGCATCTAGTTGTAAATGCATTTGTGAGCTTAGAAAAGAGAGAATTCTATGCTTTAGGATTGAGTGCTTTTCATGATACATTTCTCATCTTTTCTTGTCACATGTTCTTGCATTTTCACATGATTCTTGATTAGATGTTTACATATTACGCATTCTGTTTTTTCACTAATACATTTTTCATACTGCATGAGCTTGTATTAGGTGATTAGAGTAAAGCCTTATCTTGTTAGATATAAGTCTTGTTATAGCTTAAGTTTACTCTGTATTGCTTTGTTTGAAAAAGTGTTGTAATTGTGGGAATCTCAAGGTGTCATATCACCAAGAGATTGAGTGTGTCTTCACTGAGTGTTAGACTTAGAGATAAGTAAAGAACAAGGTTCTTGGCTGGGGCTACGCCGAAAGAAAGGTTTTCTTTGTCGGTAGGAAGGGAGTCAAACCATAGAATAGGTTTCTTTTTATCTTGTAAGTGTCTAATTGTTGTAATTGGATAGTGTGTATGTAATTAACATTCATTCAATTATAGTGAAGAAAAATCTCCCAAATCAGCCGGGAGGCCTGGATGTAGTTTGCGGTGGACAAGCAAACGAACCAGGATAAAATTCTTGTTGCAGGACTTTTTCTATCCCTCTCTCTTTATTGCATTTGATCGATTAATTTGTTTAGTAGATTTAATTGATAATCTCTTTCTGTACTGTACTTGCATTTGCTTACTGTCACGGTTTAATCGATTAAGTGTGGTGTGTTAATCGATTACTTCAGTCTATTAATCGATTAAGTGGACTGTGTTGAAAGTGTTAATGGATTACCCTGTTTCGTTAATCGATTAATCAAGGTGTTTTTCAGCGTTAAGTGTTGTTTTTGAAAAGCGGACATTCTAACCGCTACACCTATTCAACCCCCCCCCCTTCTAGGTGTATTGTAACCACTGATACCTAACAATCCATAGCTAATTGTATGCGGTAGTTACCGGGGTGCATGAATGAATTATGATTTTTTGCTATGCAAATATGTATGTCATTTTGAGATTATGAAAGGGGTATGGGTAGGGAAATGAGACATAATATGAGTTGTTAGTATTTTTATTTAAAAGTCGTCGGAAAATATATGAAGGATGAATAAAATAAGTAAAAAATTTCAAGGGTAGAATTTGGGTCCTTACAATATGGTATCAGAGCATAGTTAATCTTGCGGCATAAGATATGGCCTTGCATGCTTCTTTGTGATCTTTGTGTGATAAAATTTGTCTGAATGTGTTAATTGCTAAATGATTATGTGACCCTTACTTAGACAAGATTCGATTACTGACAAGTTAGTGAGTACAGGTACCCATGGCAGGAAGAGGAAGGGAAAGGGGAAGAGGGGCAAGTCAGAATGTCCCGAACGATTTGTTGGCGCAGATGGTGGCGGCATTGCAGCAAGTCAATGAGAACTTACACAACCTGAACAAGAATCCGACGCCAAGTCCGAGTTCACACCCACTAGTTCCACCTGGACAGTAGAATACCGAGGTTTAGATGAGTTATGCAGGAGAAACCCCAGTCAGTTCCATGGGGGATTTGCTCCTGATGCTGCCATCGAGTGGATCCAGGGGATGGAGCGGATCTTCAGAGCCATGAACTGTTCGGAGGCTCAGAAGTTGGCTTATGCCACTTACATGCTAGTGACGGAGGCCGAGAATTTGTGGGAGTTCACTCGACTCCAAATGGAGGCTTAGGGACAATTGATTTCCTGGGATACCTTCAAGGTGAAATTCCTCCATAAATATTTTCCTGCTGATCTGAGGGGGCTGAAAGAGATGGAGTTTCTAAGATTGGAGCAGGGTGAACTGTCGGTGGGAGAATATGCGGCCAAATTTGAAGAGTTGGCCTGATTTTGCCCTTACTCTAAGTTAGAGGTGGACGGAAGGTCCAAGTGGTCGAAGTTTGAATCGGACTTGAAGCCCAAGCTGAAGACGATGCTTAGGCACCAAGAGATCTCTGACTTTTCTACATTGGTCAACAAGTGTATAATGGTTGAGGACGATATGAAGTCGGATGAAGTGATGGCGCCAACACCACTTCCTCCCAAACACTCTGGACCTCGAAGGAACTTCTCCCACGAGAAAGGGAAGAGCAAGGTGTTCCAAGAGGAACGGAAACCTTACTCTCGTCCGACGGGTAGTCGGAGTTATACTTTGCATGGGTCGAGGACTCATGCCAATGCCAAAGGGTCACGGTTGAACTCTCCAAATGTGGCCGAACTCATGTCGGTGACTCGTGTCCCGGAATGGCACTTACTGTAACACCCCCGAATTTTGGTTTTAAAAAAAACTATAGTATCAGTCCTGGGAGGGTGAAATCCTGGGCTATACTGGAAGTTTTCCGCCTGAGCGAGAGTTGTCTCGCCTGGACGAGAAATGGCAAACTGGGGCTGTTGACACTGTGAGATTCTCGCCTGAGCGAGAATCCCTCGCTTGAGCGAGAGGAAGCCTGTTGGGACTGTGAGATTCTCGCTTGAGCGAGAGTCCCTCGCTTGAGCGAGAGGGTCAGATCTGAAATTTTAAAAAAGGCGGGATTTTCTCCCCTGAGCGAGAAGGGGCTCGCTTGAGCGAGAACCTGACGACTGCTCTTTGAAATAGAAACCCCAAACACATTTTAGGGTTAGAACACTGAAGAGAAGAGAGAGAAGAGAGCTTTTCAAGAGCAAGGAGCCTTAGGACTCATCTTAGAGCTTGAGAAGAGGTAAACCTCTTGCTTCTAACTCTTCTTCTTCCTCTCTAACTTGTTTTGGTTGTGTTGGATCTATTTTCAAAACATGAGAAACCATGGAAACTCATTCTTTAGAGTCATAGTTTGTTTTATGTTGTTTTTCTCTTGTAAACTCTTGGGTTAGAGTTGATATTTGGTGAATGGAAAGGTTTTGTGGGTTATTCATGAAAACCCTAAAAATGAGAATAGGGGTATAAAGAGAAAGAGATGAAATGTTAGATGTGAATGATAAGTTTATGCTTTGATGTTGTTATATGAGAGGAACATGTATGTTTAGATGTTTAGAAACTTGTATTGAAGTAGTTTTGGAAGTCTTGAATATATGTGAATCCCTTGTGTATTTGATAATAAAATACGAGTTAGTTATGCGTTATTTTGAATAAATAACTGACATTGTTATTATTGGTGAAAATGAGAAGAGAGATCCTAAGGTTGGAGGAAATCGCGGAGGAGACTTTTAAAGTTACCCGAAACCGATCCCCAATACTCACCAAGGTAAGGGATAAGTGCCTCTAAATTATACTTGCTGATATGAATTGAGGTATGTAAAAGAGGTAATGGCTTAAAATGATACGTCTGTAATTTATGCATTATGTTGGAAAATGCGTGACTTTTCTGTTATGTAAATAAAAGTAACATTATTGGGGGAGTACCAATGGAAAGATGACTAAAATAAAAGTAACATTATCGGAGGAGTACCAATGGAAAGATGACTCATATAAAAGTAACATTATTGGGGGAGTACCAATGGAAAGATGACTCAAATAAAAGTAACATTATTGGGGGAGTACCAATGGAAAGATGACTCAAATAAAAGTAACATTATTGGGGGAGTACCAATGGAAAGATGACTCAAATAAAAGTAACATTATTGGGGGAGTACCAATGGAAAGATGACTCAAATAAAAGTAACATTATTGAGGGAGTACCAATGGGAAGATGACTCAAATAAAAGTAACATTATTGGGGGAGTACCAATGGAAAGATGACTCAAATAAAAGTAACATTATTGGGGGAGTACCAATGGAAAGATGACTCAAATAAAAGTAACATTATTGGGGGAGTACCAATGGAAAGATGACTCAAATAAAAGTAACATTATTGGGGGAGTACCAATGGAAAGATGACTCAAATGAAAGTAATATTATTGGGGGGGGGGGGGGGGTACCAATGGAAATATGACTCAAAGGAAATCAATATTATTGGGGGAGTACCAATGGAAATATGACTCGGAGTAATGAATGTCGTATGTATTCTATAGGATATATAGTATGGGATATATATTCTATAGGGTGAATATGAATGATGAGGAATGCGAATGTCGCATGAATGTCATATGCATGATATAGGATATATAGTATGGGATATATATTCTATAGGGTGAATATGAATGAGAGAAATGTGAATGTCGCATGAATGTCGTATGCATGCAATAGGATATATAGTATGGGATATATATTCTATAGGGTGAATATGAATGATGAGAAATGTGAATGTCACGTGAATGTCGTATGCATGCTATAGGATATATAGTATGAGATATATATTCTATAGGGTGAGTATGAGCGATAAAAGGAAGATGTTGAGAAAGAAAGTAATATACATGCTATAGGATATATATTATGGGATATATATGTTATAGGGTGGATATGAATAACGAGAAAGATGATGTTTCGAACGAACGTGATATGCATACTATAGAATATATATTATAGGATATATATACTATAGGATGAATATGAGTAAGGTGGAAATTAAAGGAAGATGATTTGAATGTTTACAAATTCCGTATGTGTGTTTACGAATTTATTAAAGCTTAATTGTATTTGAATGTGGATTATTATGTGATGTTAGTTTTGAGCTAATGACTTACTCCCTTTTGTTTTGTGTGTTGTTTATGATAATCCCATTGTAGGTAAATGAAGGATTTTGAGAAGGAAGCTCGCTTAGGAAGCTTTTGTGTTTATTAACCTATTTGTCTTATTTTCTACTTGACGTTGTAGTTAATTTGATAACATTATGAGATGACTGTAAATCCGTTTAGATTAATATGGATATGTGTAGTTATGGGCTTTATAACTTTGGGAGAGCCATAATTGGGTTGTATGTGGTAAATGCTATTTGAATGAATTATGTTTTTCCGCAACATAAATTTGTATGATAAGATAATAGGGTAAAGAGTATTCTTCAAAGAGTGATACTTGAGAGTTTTCAATGAAGGTGACGACTGTATGTAAGAAAGAATTAAAATATAGGAAAAAATTTCAAGGATAGAAAATCGGGTCGTTACAATATGGTATGAGAGCATAGTTAGTCCTGCGGCCTAGGGTATGGCCTTACTTGCTTCTTTGTATTTTGTAATTGATGAGACTATGTGGTTTAAGTGAACTGTTGTGTGGTTATGTGCTGATTTGTTTGGTTTGATAATTAGCTTACTGACTAGTACATGAGTACAGGTACGCATGGCTGAAAGAGGAAGAGGAACGAGCCAGAATGTTCCCAATGATCTCTTGGCACAAATGTTAGGGGTGCTTCAGGGCATGAATGAGAACTTACAAAATTTAAAATCGGAGCGTGGCGCCAGGTCCGGGCTCTCTGTCCCAAAGCGGATTCGCTCCGAATGCCGCTGTTGAGTGGGCCCCAAGGATGGGGTGTACTAACATGAAGGCGGATGGAGTGGCGACCTCCAAATCCAATTTCCCCAAGAACTTCGGGCCTCAAAGAAACTTTGTACACGGAAGGGGCAAGGGCAAGATGTTTCCCGAAGAGCAAAAGCCTTGTTTTCCACCTGCTGGCACTCGGAGGTACACATCGCATGGGCCGAGGACCCATGCAAATGTCGGAGGGTCACGACTAAACTCCCCATCCTGGTGCAGCAAGTGTAACCGAAAACATGACGGAGGATCGTGTTCTGGAACGACAAACCACTGTTTTCGTTGCAAGGAGACCGAACATGTCAAGAGGTATTGTCCTATGTCACGACAGAGTATGAATGCCATGGGGACTGGACGACCTCAATCTATTGGCAGAGTGGTTACCATGTGTGGTGCAGAGACATCAGAATTGAATAGTCTGATCTGATGCGGGATGTATGAGGAGAAGGTGAATGAAAGCCAACGATCATATGCTCCAACTATTGTCCGTCGTAACCCTGGGTACCAAGGGTCGAAACCTATCGTTCCTACCGAAGGGATTTCTACGCCCATGTGCAACCAGTGCGGTAGACTTCATTATGGAAGTGTGTGCCCGAGAAAAGGGATTGGATGTTTCCACTACAAGGAGTTTGGGCATATTAAAAGGTATTGTCCCAAGCTGGATCGGAGACCTAAGGTCATACATGCTGAAGAGGCAAGTGACCACGGTCGGGTGGTTACCCCAAATGGCGCAGGTACATCAGGTGTTGATGATCCGACGAGAGGTAAATCGCATGGTAACAAGTAACCCTTTTAGTGTTGTTGATTCGGGAGCGACACACTCCCTGATATATGAGTTAAATGTGAAAAAATGGCTGAAATTGCAAACTGAGTCAGTACTTCCGACTTGGTCGTGACCACCCCAATCTATGTGCTAGTGGTGGTGTCAACGTTTATGTTCTAGTGTCTGATGGTGGTAAATGGTGTGATATTTACTGTAGATTCAGTCTACTACTCGTTATCCCAATTGGATATAATTATGAGGATGGACGGATTATAGGAAAATCATGTTATGATTTAATAGCGCTGACAAGGTGGTTGCGGTTGGAGGTCTGTGCGAGATCTCTAACAAGGCTAGTGGTATGGGGCCAATGTCGACTAAGAGAGTCAGGAATCCCCTTCGAAAAAGGGATCGATGTTTATTCTGTAAAACGTCACGAGAGGGTATTTAAGAATTCGTTAGTACTTCAAGAGAATACGATTTGAAAGAACTATGTATTATTGGAAAGTGAAGTTTTATTCTATGAATGATTAACTTTTAGAATAATTATACTAACAAGGAAAAAGGTCTAAGTCGGGGATCCTTATTTCCTTCTATGAGTTGTTAAAGGTTGATTCCCTTTGTGGGCCTTAGTGTTGATATACGCAATGACGTCCTGGTAGGATTTAATCCTGGGAAATGGACTAGCGGTCAGCAAATCGTGTTATGCTTAACTGTATATAATTGTTGAAGTGAAGATTTAAAATCTTGTTGCAGTAATACGTTATGTGTATGCTAAGGGGTGAGACTTATACGGATAGTCGAGGGAAAAGACTAGTTAAGTTGCTTACCCTCGTCGATGTGATGAATACGTTGTTTTATTAGACGTGAAACTTTTGGTCTCGAATGACCGGTTCTTTTGCGGTAGGACATTGGCAACGCATGAAATAGTGTGGTGTACCTCAATTGTTTGCGTTGAATGTTGTACCGGCAAAAGTTGTTGTTGTTTCGTGAACGTCAGTAATTGTGGTGTGTGGGTGTGGTGTAACCATAGGAGAGAAGAAGTTTTGGGTTGTGTTGAAATGAGTATGTGAACCTTGTTTCACGACGTGGTTGCCATGATTCGTGGATTCAAACCGTTTTCGAAAATCATTTTTTGGGTAAAACATAGCTTGTGGTTAAGTAATGATTTAGTCTTATGTTGGAGAACTCTGAAATTTTAAGCAACCATATCGGAATAAGTAAGAGGTTGTTAAAAGTCTAGTGATATAAGACGCCCATGTATTTCTGGACATGATGCGAGTGGGTTAATAAGTTTATCTTTGCTAACGGAATTGGGATGACCAAAACGAACGCAAGTTGTAGGTTTGAGTGTTGGTCAACTTGTGCTTGCCGATTGATAACAGAATACCTAGTTTTGGTGTGAATCAATGGTTTTATGGTTTCATTGGAGGCTAGAAACCGGTAATTTCTTTAGACGATAAGATGTGATGGTAGAAATTTTTGATGTAATTAGACAATTACTGGATAGTTGATTGTGTACATTGGATGAGACACTAAGAGTCCTATTGTGTAAGTATTTTGTAGATCGAGTAAAATGAAATTGTGCTAGATTCTCGAGTGGAGATGAAACTAGCTAGTGCGTGATGGATGTTAAATGAGGCATTTAGATAGATATGGGATAAGGAGTTTCCCATTCGCTGAAGTTCGAGAATGTTACCACCGGGGTTCTTAACGTATGTTAGGATTGATAGATGGATGGGTGCTAGATACCTAGGGTTCTTGATGAATATAGGAAAGATCTTTAGTCTGAATTAAGGTTTAATTCTCATGGCACTCGAGTTACTAGAGGCTGAGGTCTTAATAGTTGGACAGTGATGAGTTAGTTCATGAATTGGTTGGGTGATATCACGGTTAAGTGGTATATGCCCTTATTAACCGACTAAGTAATTTTAATGGATTAGAGAATCGATTATGATTTTGGTGGAGTATCCTTGTGCCTAAGGTCTAGTTGATGATATTATTTTTGACGTATGTTTAATTTTCGGGGACGAAAATTCTTATAAGAGGGGGAGGATTGTAACACCCTGAATTTTAGTTTTTAAAAAAACTATTGTATCAATCCTGGAAGTCTCGCTTGAGCGAGAGATTCTCGCCTGAGCGAGAAAGGATCACCTGGGAGGGTGAAATCCTGGGCTATACTGGAAGTTTCCCGCCTGTACGAGAGTTGCCTCCCCTGGACGAGAAATGGCAAACTGGGGCTGTTGACACTGTGATATTCTCGCCTGAGCGAGAATCCCTCGCTTGAGCGAGAGGAAGCCTGTTGGGACTGTGAGATTCTCGCTTGAGCGAGAGTCCCTCGCTTGAGCGAGAGTGTCAGATCTGAAATTTTAAAAAGGCGGGATTTTCTCCCCTAAGCGAGAAGGGGCTCGCTTGAGCGAGAACCCGACGACTGCTCTTTAAAATAGAAACCCCCAAACACATTTTAGGGTTAGAACACTGAAGAGAAGAGAGAGAAGAGAGCTTTTCAAGAGCAAGGAGCCTTAGGACTCATCTTAGAGCTTGAGAAGAGGTAAACCTCTTGCTTCTAACTCTTCTTCTTCCTCTCTAACTTGTTTTGGGTGTGTTGGATCTATTTTCAAAACATGAGAAACCATGGAAACTCATTCTTTAGAGTTATGGTTCGTTTTATGTTGTTTTTCTCTTGTAAACTCTTGGGTTAGAGTTGATATTTGGTGAATGGAAAGGTTTTGTGGGTTATTCATGAAAACCCCAAAAACCCCAAAAATGAGAATAGGGGTATAAAGAGAAAGAGATGAAATTTTAGATGTGAATGATAAGTTTATGCTTTGATGTTGTTATATGAGAGGAACAAGTATGTTTAGATGTTTAGAAACTTGTATTGAAGTAGTTTTGGAAGTCTTGAATATATGTGAATCCCTTATGTATTTGATAATAAAATACGAGTTAGTTATGCGTTATTTTGAATAAATGACTGACATTGTTATTATTGGTGAAAATGAGAAGAGAGAGATCCTAAGGTTGGAGGAAATCGCGGAGGAGACTTTTAAAGTTACCCGGAACCGATCCCCAACACTCACCAAGGTAAGGGATAAGTGCCTCTAAATTATACTTGCTGATATGAATTGAGGTATGTAAAAGAGGTAATGGCTTAATATGATACGTCTGTAATTTATGCATTATGTTGGAAAATGCGTGACTTTTCTGTTATGTAAATAAAAGTAACATTATTGGGGGAGTACCAATGGAAAGATTACTCAAATAAAAGTAACATTATTGGGGGAGTACCAATGGAAAGATGACTCAAATAAAAGTAACATTATTGGGGGAGTACCAATGGAAAGATGACTCAAATGAAAGTAATATTATTGGGGGAGTACCAATGGAAATATGACTCAAAGGAAATCAATATTATTTGGGGAGTACCAACGGAAATATGACTCGGAGTAATGAATGTCGTATGCATGCTATAGGATATATAGTATGGGATATATATTCTATAGGGTGAATATGAATGATGAGAGATGCGAATGTCGCATGAATGTCGTATGCATGCTATAGGATATATAGTATGGGATATATATTCTATTGGGTGAATATGAATGATGAGAAATGCGAATGTCGCATGAATGTCGTATGCATGCTATAGGATATATAGTATGGGATATATATTCTATAGGGTGAATATGAATGATGAGAAATGTGAATGTCACGTGAATGTCGTATGCATGCTATAGGATATAGAGTATGGGATATATATTCTATAGGGTGAATATGAGCGATAAAAAGGAAGATGTTGAGAAAGAAAGTAATATACATGCTATAGGATATATATTATGGGATATATATGTTATAGGGTGGATATGAATAACGAGAAAGATGATGTTTCGAACGAACGTGATATGCATACTATAGAATATATATTATGGTATATATATATTATAGGATGAATATGAGTAAAGTGGAAATTAAAGGAAGATGATTTGAATGTTTACAAATTTCGTATGTGTGTTTAAGAATTTTATTAAAGCTAATGACATACTCCCTTTTGTTTTGTATGTTGTTTATGATAATCCCATTGTAGGTAAATGAAGGATTTTGAGAAGGAAGCTCGCTTAGGAAGCTTTTGTGTTTATTAACCTATTTGTCTTATTTTCTAATTGACGTTGTAGTTAATTTGATAACATTATGGGATGACTGTAAATCCGTTTAGATTAATATGGATATGTGTAGTTATGGGCTTTATAAATTTCGGAGACCCATAACTGGTTGTATGTGGTAAATGCTATTTGAATGAATTATGTTTTTCCGCAACATAAATTTGTATGATAAGATAATAGGGTAAAGAGTATTCTTCAAAGAGTGATACTTGAGAGTTTTCAATGAAGGTAACGACTGTATGTAAGAAAGGATTAAAATAAAGGAAAAATTTTCAAGGTAGAAAATCGGGTCGTTACGCTTACATGTTTTCACTGCAAGGAGGTTCGGCATATCCGAAAACATTGTCCTAAGCTACCGCAGAGTATGAATGTTGTGAGGGTTGATCGACCTCGATCCACTGGCTGAGTGTTCAACATGAGTGGTGCAGAGGCATCGGGCGTAGATAGCCTGATAAAAGGTAATTGCATGGTGGCAGGTATTCCTCTTTTAGTGTTGTCTCGCCGTGGGGTGCGCCTGTTTTGTTGGTTAAGAAGAAAGATGGTAGTAAGCAGTTGTGTACCGACTACAGGCAACTGAACAAAGTTACTATTAAGAACAAGTATCTGTTGCCTCAGATTGATGACGTGATGGATCAATTGAGAGGAGAAGTGGTATTTTCAAAGATTGATCTTCGGTCGGGCTACCACCAACTTCGTGTGAAGTCAGAGGATATTCCTAAAACTGCCTATAGGACAAGGTATGGGCATTTCAAGTATTTAGTCATGCCTTTTGGTGTAACGAATGCCCGACCAATATTTACCGACTGCATGAATCGGATTTTTCATCCATATTTGGATTCATCCGTAGTGGTATTTATTGATGACATTTTGGTTTACTCCAAAAGCCGAGAGGAACATGCTGAGCACCTGAGGATTATTCTGGAACTTCTTAGTTAGAATCGGTTGTATGCGAAGTTGTCAAAATGCGACTTCTGGTTGGAATCGGTAAAGTTTCTTGGACATGTAATATCAAAGGAAGGAGTGGCAGTAGATCCTTCTAAGGTTGAAGTGGTTATGGAATGGGCAGTGCCCAAGTCAGTCACTGAGATCAGAAGTTTTTTGGGTTTGGCTGGTTACTATCGGAAATTCATTGAGGGATTTTCGAAGTTAGCACTACCATTGACGAAACTCACTAGGAAAGGGGAACGGTATGTGTGGACACTTCGTTGCGAAGAAAGCTTTCAAGAGTTGAAACGAAGGTTGACTACGGCGCCAATGTTGGTCCTTCCCCGTATTGATCGAGACTTTAGTGTATATTGCGATGCTTCCAAGCAGGGTTTGGGTTGTGTTTTGATGCAAGAAGGGAAGGTTGTTGCCTATGCTTCTCGACAGTTGAGGACGCATGAGTAAAACTACCCAACCCATGATTTGGAATTAGCTGCAGTGGTCTTTGCCTTGAAAATCTGGAGGCACCATCTTTATGGTGTGAGGTTTGAGGTATACAGCGACCACAAGAGTTTGAAGTACCTGTTTGATCAAAAGAAATTAAACATGAGACAGAGGAGGTGGATGGAATTCCTTAAGGATTACGATTTTGGGTTGCAGTATCATTCGGGAAAGGCCAATGTGGTGGCCGATGCTCTAAGTCGGAAATCCTTACATATATCGGCTTTGATGGTTAGAGAAGGGAAATTGATTGAACAGTTCAGGGATATGAACTTGGAAGTTCAGATGAAGCCTCAAAGTATGATTTTGGGAATGCTCAAATTTACGAACGGGATTTGATGCTAAATGGTAAGGAAACTGATTTCGCATCGGACCTTAGTGGACTATTGCGTTACAAAGGGAGAGTGTGTGTTCCTCGTGATGTGGAATTGCGGAAGAGTATTTTGGAGGAGTCACACAAAAGTAGAATGAGTTTTCACCCGTGGACTACAAAGATGTACCAAGATTTGAAAAAGTTGTTTTGGTGGTCTGGATTGAAAAGGGATGTTGCTATGTATGTCTCGAGTTGTCTGGTCTGTCAGAAAGCCAAGATAGAGCACCAGCGGCCAGCGGGAGAACTACAATCCCTTGAAATTCCCGTTTGAAAATGGGATAGTATCTCCATGGATTTTGTATTGGGTTTTCCAAAGACTCAGAAGGGGTATGATTCGATATGGGTGATAGTGGATCGGTTAACTAAATATGCACACTTTCTACCTATAAACATGAGGTATTCCTTGGAGCGATTGGCGGAACTGTACATCCGAGAAATAATTCGTTTGCATGGGATACCGTCGAGTATTATATCAGATAGGGATCCCCGTTTCACTTCCAACTTTTGGACTAGTTTGCTGTCCACATTGGGAACTAAGTTGAAGTTGAGTTCATCTTATCATCCACAAACAGACGGTCAATCAGAAAGAACAATACAGTCGTTGGAGGATCTTCTGAGGGCTTGTGTCTTGGAAAAACCGGGGAGTTGGGATGGCATGTTGCCTCTGATTGAATTTACCTACAACAATAGCTTCAATTCGAGTATTGGAATGGCACCTTATGAGGCGTTGTATGGTAGGAATTGCCGAACTCCAGTGAGTTGGTTTGAGATTGGAGATAACTTGATATTGGGGGCCCGAGCTGGTCCAAGAGACAACGGATAAGATCAAGAAAATCCGGGAGAATATGAGGATCGCCCAGAGTCGGCAAAAAAGTTATTACAATAAGTGGCGGAAACCTCTTGAGTTTAATGAGGGAGATCATGTTTTCATGAGAGTAGTCCCGACTACCGGAATTGGTAGAGTGTTGAAGTCTCGCAAGCTGACTCCGAGATTTATTGGGCAGTATCAAGTATTGAAAAGGATTGGGCCGGTAGCATATCGGATTGCTTTGCCTCCGTTGTTGTCGAACCTTCACAATGTGTTTCATGTGTCTCAGTTAAGGAAGTATGTTGGAGACCCATCTCATGTGGTTGAGTCTGATCAGATAGAGTTGAAGGATAACTTGACTTTTTCGACGTTACCCGTAAGGATTATGGATACTAGTATCAAGAGGCTAATAGGAAAAGAGATTCTATTGGTGAAAGTACTGTGGAGCCAAGTAGACGAAGGGGATGCTACTTGGGAGGTGGAAAGTGATATAAGGGAGGATTACCCTCATTTGTTCGAATCGAGGTATGTTTAATTTTCGGGGACGAAAATTCTTATAAGAGTGGGAGGATTGTAACACCCTAAATTTAAGTCTTTAAAATTATAGTATCAGTCCTGGGATTCTCGCTTGAGCGAGGGATTCTCGCCTGGGCAAGAAAGGCTCACCTGGGAGGGTGAAATCCTGGGCTACTAAAGGATTCTCGCCTGAGCGAGGGTTGGCTCACTTGAGCGAGAGTGGTCTCGCCTGAGCGAGAGTTGGCTCGCCTGGGCGAGGAAGGCTCAACTGGGAAGGTGAAATCTTGGGCTATACGGAAGAATTCTCGCCTGAGCGAGAGTTGGCTCGCTTGAGCGAGAGTGGTCTCGCCTGAGCGAGAGATTGGCTCGCCTGGGCGAGGAAATGTGATATTTTGGAGCTGTCGAGGCTGTAAGATCCTCGCTTGAGCGAGAGGATCCTCGCTTGAGCGAGAGATGCCTCGCTTGGGCGAGAGTTCCCTCGCCTTGGCGAGAGGGTCAGATCTGAGTTTTTAAAATGGGCGGGATTTTTGTAAGGACCCAATTTATACCCTTGAAATTTTTTTATTTTTTTATTTTACTGCGTTTATACCAACATTCATCATTTTGTTTTTTATCACTCGTTAATCATCACTTAAAACTCTTTTAACATGTCATAATTCAACACTCCTCATATGACAGAAAAAATTCATTTATATCATTCCCCGTGGGTGTTAAGAACCCAAAAGTCATGATCCTCCCAAAAATAGTATTACACCTAGTTACGAATATCCAACTAAATGTTAACATTGATTACAATCAATTAAATCCGCAAGTAGTCACTTAGAGTACAAAAACATAAATAGTGAATCCAATGTCTAAAGCTCCTAAAGCTCCCAACCTAGCATCCTCCATTCATTTATTTACCTGCAATGGGATTATCAACGACAAGTACACAAACACACAAAGGAGTAAGTCATTAATTCAAGACTAACATTACATGATAATCCACAATTTAAATACTATTACACATAGAGATAAATTATAATCACAAGCAAGTAAAACATTCATATCTTCTTTCTTCCATTTCTTTTAGTCATATTCACCCCATAGAATATATATCCCATAATATATATCCTATAGCATGCATATTACCTTCATCCGAACATGCTTATTTTCATGTTATTCTTATTCACCCTATAGTATATATATTCCATAATATATATTCTATATCATGCATATTACCTTCATCCGAACATACTTATTTTCATGTTATTCATATTCACCCTAGAGTATATATATCCCATAATATATATTCTATAGCATGCATATTCATTTATCTCAAATACTTTTTGTCCCAACGATTACCATCGACATCAAGCTTACTCTTTACCACATCCGGTCGTTTACACTGCTCAGATAATCCACTACCACATCAGGTAGGTAAATCCTCCAATGATCCACTACCACTTCGGGTAGGTAATTACTGCAACGATCCACTACCCCTTCGGGTAGGTAATTTCCCAATGATCCACTACCACTTCGGGTAGGTAATTTCTCCAATGATCCACTACCTCTTCGGGTAGGTAATTTCTCCAATGATCCACTACCTCTTCGGGTAGGTAATTTCTCCAATGATCCACTACCTGAAAGTGTGCATGTCAAGAGGAACACTTTGGAAAGCTCTCTTTATGTGTCATGGTTTTGATGAGGACAACTTGTGCTAATAAGAGCTTGAAGATCATCAACAAATCAACGTGCTTAAGTCTTCTGATTGGTACTTAGCTTAGACTAGATTAGTTTAGGTTGAGTCTATGGCTTAAGTCACCTAATACATATCTCATTTGCATAAATCTTTTAAATCTTTTTCATCTTGAGATATGTCATTCATAATATGTTCATGCATCATATAAATACATGTACATGTGCATTCTAGGCATAATCTAAGTATTAAACATGTATGAATTAAAGTGCATAACATATTTGAGCTTTTACACATGAAAAAAATGATGTTAATCGATTACAGCATAGGTTAATCGATTAATCTAACAATTTTGTACAGTTTAATCGATTAAAGCTATCGTTAATCGATTAACTGGGCTATAAAATCAATTCTTTATAAACTGCGTTTTTCAGAATTGATCTCATAAGTTGCATGTTAAATTTTTAGAGAGTTAGAGCATTTTTTCGTGTTAATTGTTGCATCTAGTTGTAAATGCATTTGTGAGTTTAGAAAAGAGAGAATTCTATGCTTTAGGATTGAGTGCATTACATGATACATTTCTCATCTTTTCATATCACATGTTCTTGCATTTTATTGATGATTCTTGATTAGATGTTTACATACTATGCATTCTGTTTTTCAAACTAATACATTTTCATACTGCATGAGTTTGTATTAGGTGATTAGAGTAAAGTCTTATCTTGTTAGATATAAGTCTTGTAATAGCTTAAGTTTACTCTATTTTTGTTTTGATTGAAAAAGTGTTGTAATTTTGGGAATCTCAAGGTGTCGTATCGCCAAGAGATTGAGTGTATCTTCACTGAGTGTTAGACTTAGGGATAAGTAAAGAACAGAGGTTCTTGGCTGGGGCTACGCCGAAAGAAAGGTTTTCTTTGTCGGTAGGAAGGGAGTCAAACCATAGAATAGGATCTTTATTATCTTGTAAGTGTCTAAGTGTTGTAATTGGATAGTGTGTATGTAATAAACATTGATTCAATTATAGTGAAGAAAAATCTCCCAAATCAGCCGGGAGGCCTGGATGTAGTTTGCGGTGGACAAGCAAACGAACCAGGATAAAATTCGTGTTGCAGGATTTTTCTATCCCTTTCTCTCTTTATTGCATTTGATCGATTAATTTGTATAGTAGATTTAATTGATAATCTGTTGTTGTACTATATTGATTACACTCTGATAATTCTGTAAGCTCTGTATACTCGCTTCGTTATCAATTAATTGTCGTGCAAGAAATTGTATCTGCATTAGCTTACTGTCACGGTTTAATCGATTAAGTGTAGTGTGTTAATCGATTACATTAGTTCTATTAATCGATTAAGAGGACTGTGTTGAATGTGTTAATCGATTACCCTGTTTCGTTAATCGATTAATTAGGTGTATTTCAGCATTAAGTGTTGTTTTTCAAAAAGCGGATATCCTAACCGCTACACCTATTCAACCCCCCCCCCCCCCCCCCCCCCCTTCTAGGTGTATTGTAACCACTGATACCTAACAAGTGTTATCAGAGCTAGTGCGAAGTGCTAGCTCAACCGCGTATTCGTGATCCTAAGGGAAAAAAGAATGGATTCGTCAAACCCATTTGGTGGTGATGGTTCATCCATTAATCGACCACCTATATTCAGTGGTGAAGGGTATGCCTACTGGAAAGTCCGCATGCAAATTTTTATTGAAGCCATAGACTCGGATATTTGGGAATCCGTAGTCAACGGCCCTTTCGTTCCACAACATCTTGTGGACGATGAACCTAAAGACAAGCCTAAAAGTCTATGGACCGATGATGAGCGCAAAAAGGTCCAGCATAACCTACGTGCCAAAAAATATCATCACATCGGCCCTATCCTATGATGAGTTCTTTAGAGTCTCGCAGTGCCAAAATGCAAAAGAAATGTGGGACACTTTACAAGTGACTCACGAAGGCACTAGCGAAGTCAAGCGCGCTAGATTAAATGCGCTGACCCACGAATATGAGTTATTTTGCATGTTACCTAGTGAATCAATCTGTGATATGCAAAAGCGATTTACTCATATTGTTAATCATTTAGTTGCTCTAGATAAATCATTTGCCAGAGGTGAACTAACTAATAAAGTTTTGCGTTGTCTTGACAGGAAATGGCAACCAAAGGTAACTGCAATTGTTGAATCCAAAGACTTGGATTCTATGCCTCTAGCTACATTATTTGGAAAGCTTCAAGAGCACGAAATGGAATTGGGGCGCTTGACTATGCACGAAGATTCAGACCGGAAGAAGAAAAACATCACATTGAAGGCCACGACCTCCAAATCAAAAGAAGAAAAAGATGATGATGAATCTGACTCCGATCTAGATGATGAAACTATGAATCTCCTTGTTCGAAAATTTAGTAAATTCATCAAAAGAAAAGGTGGATTCAAAAAGTTTCAAAAGAAAGAAGCAAAAGAGTCAACCAACAAAGGCAAGAACAACAAAGATCGCTTCACTTGCCATGAGTGTGGAAAAGCCGGACATATGAGATTTCAATGTCCTACCTATCTAAAAATGGTTGATTCAGAGAAGAGCACTCCCAGGGAATTCAAATCCAAGAAAGCTTATATTGTATGGGATGTACCTGAGGAGGAAACAACATCAAGCACTTCTAGTGAGGAGGAGTCAGCGAAGCTGTGTCTGATGGTCAGATCTGACAACGATGGCAACTCAGACTCACACGAGGATAATAATGAGGTATATTCTGACACCTCATCCACTTCGGATGACTTACCCTCTTATGATGTTTTATATAATGCTTATGTTGAGTTACATGAGGAACTAAAGAAATTGGCAAGAATAAACATTGATAAGAAAAGGGAAATCCTTAGAAATGAAAAGAAATTAAGCCAATTACAAAAAGAATTAGATGAATTAAAATTAGAAAATGAAACTTTAGATCTCATCTATTCTTGTAACACATGTAACTGCTCTGATAATAATTTATGTCAAAAGCCTGTATGTGATACTTGCGAGATTTTGCAAGAAGACAATCTTAAACTAAAAGAAAAACTCGAACGTCTCACAAACAGTAAACAGCAATTAGACACTCTGCTCAGTCAAACAAGAAACGTTGGTGATCGTACTGGTCTAGGTTATACTCACTCTAAGAACAAGAGACCATATAGAAAACCTGTAGCTCATACTAAGAATAAAAATCATAAGCATTCACCTACATGTTTTTATTGTAATACGTATGGTCATACTTCTTACTCTTGTTACATCAGAAAATATGGTATACCTAGCGGAGTTTATGTATGGATAAAGAAGGGAGATAATTCCCTAATCACTAACAGAAAAGGACCCAACATAATTTGGGTACCTAAGAAAAGCAGGTGATTTGTTTTGCAGGTATGTCTTCGAACACAAGGACAAAAATGGTATTTAGACAGTGGATGTTCGAGACATATGACAGGTGACAGATCAAATTTCGTGGATTTATCACTTAAAGGAAAAGGATACGTCACGTACGGAGACAACAACAAGGGAAAGATACATGGCACCGGAACAATTGGTGCTTTGGAAGAAGCATACTCAAAGAACATGGATAATGAAGAAGCAACCAATGAAGAATGTCAAAACAAATCTCAGGAGCATTCAGATATGCCAGTTGTGTGGAAAACCAAGAAAGCTCACCCGATCGACAAAGTAATAGGTGACATATCTACGGGAGTGGTAACCCGTAGTTCCCTACGAAACTTTTGTAACTTTGTAGCTTTTGTATCTCAAATTGAGCCTAAGACCATTGATGAGCCCATTAAGGATGTGCACTGGGGTATAGCTATGCAAGAAGAGCTAAACCAGTTCGAACGTAATAATGTTTGGGACTTGGTCCCTAAACCTAAAGATCATCCTGTGATTGGTACTCGATGGGTCTTCAGAAATAAGCTTGATGAATCAGGCTTAATCATTCGAAATAAGGCACGCTTGGTGGCCAAAAGCTACAACCAGGAGGAAGGTATCGATTATGACGAAACCTATGCCCCTGTAGCCAGATTAGAGGCCATCAGGATGCTACTTTCCTTTGCATCGATTATGAACTTCAAACTATTTCAAATGGACGTAAAAAGCGCCTTCCTGAATGGCTATATTCAAGAAGAAGTTTATGTTAACCAACCGCCTGGTTTTGAAAATTTTAAATATCCGAACCATGTTTATAAACTTAAAAAGGCACTCTATGGTCTCAAACAAGCTCCTAGAGCTTGGTATGATAGACTTAGTACCTTTCTTTTAGAAAAAGGGTTCGAAAGAGGCTTGGTTGACACAACGCTTTTTATTCGTAAATCAGAAAACTCTGTATTACTTGTACAAATCTATGTGGATGACATAATTTTTGGATCTACTAATGATATTTTGTGTAAAGATTTTTCTGAAATGATGCAGGGGGAGTTCGAAATGTCTATGATGGGAGAACTCACATTCTTTCTAGGACTTCAGATAAAGCAACTAGAAAGTGGGATTTTCATCCATCAGGCAAAATATTGCAAAGAGCTGCTCAAGAAATTTGAGATGAACAATTGTAAGGAAGCTTCCACTCCTATGGCATCTGCTTGCTACCTAGATAAGGACGAAAAAGGAAAAGCAATAGAGGTAACAAAGTATCGAAGAATTATTGGGTCTTTACTTTACTTAACTGCAAGTCGACCTGATATCATGTTTAGCGTATGCATGTGTGCGAGATTTCAATCATCACCTAGAGAATCACATCTTAAAACTGTTAAAAGAATCATGAGATACTTAAAAGGAACAACTAACATGGGATTATGGTATCCTCGGGATGCCTCACTATCCTTGGTAGGTTTTTCCGATTCCGATTTCGCCGGATGTAAATTGGATCGGAAAAGCACTAGTGGTACCTGTCACTTGTTGGGCAGTTCATTAGTAGCATGGCACAGCAAAAAGCAAGCCTATGTTGCTTTGTCCACCGCCGAAGCGGAATACATTGCCGCTGGTGTGTGTTGCGCTCAAATCCTTTGGATGAAGCAGCAACTCAAGGACTATGGTCTTAAACTTGAAAAGATCCCTATTAAATGCGATAATACTAGTGCCATAAACCTTTCCAAGAATCCCGTTTTGCATTCTAGAACTAAGCATTTAGGAATTAGACATCATTTTCTGCGTGATCATGTACAAAAAGGTGATTGCGTTCTTGAATTTGTTGAAACTTCTAAACAATTAGCCGATATTTTCACCAAGCCCCTTCCCAGGGATGTTTTCTTTGTTCTAAGGAGAGAACTTGGAATTCTTGATGAACAATATCTCGATTGAAATTGTTTAGTTGTTTACATTATCGTCTAGCCTCTCTATGTCTATGTATCTTTAGCTTAAATGATATATGTTACAATGCAAAAATATGTCTCTTGATTAATTCTTTCTGTGATTCTGAATGTCTCGATAAATTTGTCACAATGCATGCAAAAGCCTTAAAAAGTTGAAACCATTCTACTGCTTGAAAATCCATTTTTCACTATGTGTAATCGATTACACTTGCTATTAATCGATTACCTGGGCATCAGTTGTTTGAAAATTCGAAATGTTACTATGAGTAATCGATTACACTTTCTGTTAATCGATTACCTAGGCATCAGTCCTTTGAATACTCGAAATTTTTACACTGGTTTAATCGATTAAACCTGCCCGTTAATCGATTAAAACCAGCTTTTTAAAGGCAGACAGTAACTCGGTTTCACACTTTCTTTGGCATTTTCACATTCTCTTTTATACTTTGAGTTTCTAAATCAGTAACAAAACTAATCCAAGTGCACTAAAGTAGAAACACCTCATCCTAACCCTCTCAAACCATCAAGGAATCATACTTCTTCATCCTTATTATACCCCATTTCCAAGGTTCCACCAAGCATAACCTAGGTTAGGTTTGCCTACACCCTTCTCTGATTATTCATTGTTATTTCGGGTTCTGCTAAATAATGGAGCAAGGTCGAACTAAAAGGGTCAAGACCTCAGCCACTCGTGTACAAAGACGGGAGGTCGGTTCACCTTCTACTCGGGACCGTGGTGACCCCTACTATTCACTCATCTTGCAAGAAACCCGTATGGCGAAATTTCAAGGTCGCAAACCCACGTACATACGATATGTTGATTTAACCTGGTTGGTGGAACAAAATTTTAGTTTCCCGCATGATATGGAAGCTAAGTTTAGATATAAGGATGGAAAGTAATGGTCTATGATTTCTGGCAATCTGTTTGAACTTAATGATGATATTTTTATGAATGTCGGTGGTTTATCATCTTCTGGTTATAGTATAGGAGATTGTTCCTGGGTTAAGGAAAACTTTGATCCTACTGAGGTTTATAAGTCATTTCTAAGAGGCCCTCACTTATACATTCAGGGTCAACTGACCAAAGCTGGGTCATTATCTGTTGAGAACAGACTGTTGCATTACATTATTGCTTACATTTTAGTGCAGAGGAACACAAATCACGCACAACCTACTGTGAATGATTTACGTTTCATGTATGCAGTAAAGAATAATGTAATGATTAACTAGCCTGAGGAGATCTTGAAAATTATGAACAGTGTGTCTTTGTCTCAGTCGAAGCTGCTTCCCTACAGTATCTTCATCTCACGCATTGTTGATTATCTGCGCATTGACGTTTCCGATACCATCATCGTTGAATACAATGATAAGGATCATCTGGTTGGTGAAAGCCTCATTCATAAAATGGGTATATACAAGTATGGTACTACTTGGCAATACCAAGAGGACTACACCACTATTGGTCTGGATTTATCTAATGATGATAATCAGGATGACAGAGGTAATCAGCACCTACAACTCAGGGGGAGCCTTCTGGATCAGCACCTCAGAACTTTGCTTTTGGCTTAGATCAGTTGGAAGCTATGGAGCAACGGCTTAACAACCGTATGGATCTTCACTTCCAAGGATTGAAAGACTCATACTTTGCTGGTATGGAACAGTATGAGGAGCGACAAACTGCGTACTCGGTCAACCAATTTCGGGAGTTGAGGAATCTGATTCAATCTACTGCTGAATCTCAGAATGCCTTGTTTTGTTCAGAATTTCAGAAGTTATCTGTGCTTATCAGGGGAGATCAGAACATTGTCATTCCTGCTGGTCACACTGACGATCCTCATCCTCCACCTCAACCTTAGTTTAGAAGACTTTAGACCTAGGATATCTTACCATTAGGTTTATTTCTTCTTTATGGCACTTTTTGGATTTAGCTGTTGTTATGGATTCTAGTTTCTCTTTTGTGTGCCTCTTTCATGTTCTTAATTAACATTTCCTGGTTTGTATGGTTGCTATACATTGTTACTCTTTATGCTATTTTTTTTAATTATGTCGAATAGCCTACTCTGTTTACGTGTATGGTTCTTGATCGTATGAGATTTTCTACTTTGATATGGTCAATCTTATATGCCGTTCACTTTACCTGTTTGGCTATTTCTGTTGTATAAACTAGCGCATTTGTTTAATCCTCTTTAACATAAAACAGGTTAATTGTTAAATCCCAAATTAACTCATTGACTTTGTTTTATGCATTACTCATATCTCTGCCTCATTTTTTACCTGAGTTATCTTTTTGATAATGTCAAAAGGGGGAGAAAGGTTGTTTTGTTGTTTTCTGATTGTGCAGGTTGATCGTAATAACAACTTCCGAAATTTGCGCATCATATCAACCACGCCAACACAATCTTCAAGCTATTTCATCACAGTTGATATATTTGATGTGGAGTTTGTCATCATCAAAAAGGGGGAGATTGAAAGTGTGCATGTCAAGAGGAACACTTTGGAAAGCTCTCTTTATGTGTCATGGTTTTGATGAGGACAACTTGTGCTAATAAGAGCTTGAAGATCATCAACAAATCAACGTGCTTAAGTCTTCTGATTGGTACTTAGCTTAGACTAGATTAGTTTAGGTTGAGTCTAAGGCTTAAGTCACCTAATACATATCTCATTTGCATAAATCTTTTAAATCTTTTTCATCTTGAGATATGTCATTCATAATATGTTCATGCATCATATAAATACATGTACATGTGCATTCTAGGCATAATCTAAGTATTAAACGTGTATGAATTAAAGTGCATAACATATTTGAGCTTTTACACATGAAAAAAATGTTGTTAATCGATTACAGCATAGGTTAATCGATTAATCTAACAATTTTGTACAGTTTAATCGATTAAAGCTGCCGTTAATCGATTAACTGGGCTTTAAAATCAATTCTTTATAAACTGCGTTTTTCAGAATTGATCTCATAAGTTGCATGTTAAATTTTTAGAGAGTTAGAGCATTTTTTCGTGTTAATTGTTGCATCTAGTTGTAAATGCATTTGTGAGTTTAGAAAAGGGAGAATTCTATGCTTTAGGATTGAGTGCATTACATGATACATTTCTCATCTTTTCATATCACATGTTCTTGCATTTTATTGATGATTCTTGATTAGATGTTTACATACTATGCATTCTGTTTTTCAAACTAATACATTTTCATACTGCATGAGTTTGTGTTAGGTGATTAGAGTAAAGTCTTATCTAGTTAGATATAAGTCTTGTAATAGCTTAAGTTTACTCTATTTTTGTTTTGATTGAAAAAGTGTTGTAATTTTGGGAATCTCAAGGTGTCGTATCGCCAAGAGATTGAGTGTATCTTCACTGAGTGTTAGACTTAGGGATAAGTAAAGAACAGAGGTTCTTGGCTGGGGCTACGCCGAAAGAAAGGTTTTCTTTGTCGGTAGGAAGGGAGTCAAACCATAAAATAGGATCTTTATTATCTTGTAAGTGTCTAAGTGTTATAATTGGATAGTGTGTATGTAATAAAAATTGATTCAATTATAGTGAAGAAATATCTCCCAAATCAGCCGGGAGGCCTGGATGTAGTTTGCGGTGGACAAGCAAACGAACCAGGATAAAATTCGTGTTGCAGGATTTTTCTATCCCTTTCTCTCTTTATTGCATTTGATCGATTAATTTGTATAGTAGATTTAATTGATAATCTATTTCTGTACTATACTGATTACACTCTGATAATTCTGTAAGCTCTGTATACTCGCTTCGTTATCAATTAATTGTCGTGCAAGAAATTGTATCTGCATTAGCTTACTGTCACGGTTTAATCGATTAAGTGTAGTATGTTAATCGATTACATTAGTTCTGTTAATCGATTAAGAGGACTGTGTTGAATGTGTTAATCGATTACCCTGTTTCGTTAATCGATTAATTAAGTGTATTTCAGCATTAAGTGTTGTTTTTCAAAAAACGGATATCCTAACCGCTACACCTATTCAACCCCCCCCCCCCTTCTAGGTGTATTGTAACCACTTATACCTAACACTACCCCTTCGGGTAGGTAATTTCCCAATGATCCACTACCACATCGGGTAGGTAATTCCTCCAATGATCCACTACCACTTTGGGTAGGTAATTTCTCCAATGATCCACTACCACTTCGGGTAGGTAATTTCCCAATGATCCACTACCACTTCGGGTAGGTAATTCCTCCAATGATCCACTACCACTTCGGGTAGGTAATTTCTCCAATGATCCACTACCCCTTCTGGTAGGTAATTTCCCAATGATCCACTACCACTTCGGGTAGGTAATTTCCCTTAATGATCCACTACCAGTTCGGGTAGGTAATCTCAACAAAATCCACATTTAAGGGAGTTATTAAACCATTGTAAATTCATTACCGCTACATAACTTGAGCCAAAGTCGCTAACCATTCATGGTCGACTAAAAATATGTTTTCTTCTCATTGATACACCATCAATTTATTACCAACAATTTCACGCGTCCTTTATTACAAACATACCCATATATGTCTATAATAAACAAGCGACTTTCATCTTAATCACTTTCTCAACCAGGAAATACACACATTTTCCATTACGATGTACAATTAAAGACTTATCCTTACCTTGGTGAGCGTTGGGGTCGTTTTCGAGTAACTTTACCAGTTTCCTCCGCGATGTCCTCCAACCTTAGGATCTTTCCTCATTCCCACCAATAACAACAATGTCAGTCATGTATTCAACACAACACATAAACAACTCATATTTCATCGTCAAACATACAATAGATTCACATATTTTCAAGGTTTCCATAACCACTTCATTACGAGTTTCCAAACATCTAAAACGTACATATTCATCTCATATATCAACATTAAAGCACAACTCATCTTCAATATTTAACATTTCACCCATTTCCCTTTATACTCATATTCTCATTTTGGGGGTTTTAGGGTTTTCATGGATAGACCCACAAAATCTTTCCAATCGTCAAATACCAACTCTAAACCAAGAGTTTACAAGAGAAAAGCAACAAAACGAACCATAACTGTAAAGGAAGAGTTTCCATGGTTTCTCATACTTTGAGAAGAGATCCATACACCCAAAAATGAGTTTGACACGGAGAAAGAGAGTTAGAATCAAGAGATTTACCTCTTCTCAAGCTTCTAGATGATTTCCACGAGTTCTAACCCTAAAATGTGTTTGGGGTTTCTATTTTAAAGTGAAATCGTCGGGTTCTCGCTCAAGAGCAAAGAGCCTTAGGACTCATCTTAGAGCTTGAGAAGTGGTAAACCTCTTGTTCCTAACTCTTCTTCTTCCTCTCTAACTTGTTTTGGGTATGTTGGATTCATTTTCAAAACATGAGAAACCATGGAAACTCATCCTTTAGAGTTATGGTTCGTTTTATGTTGTTTTTATCTTGTAAACTCTTGGTTTAGAGTTGGTATTTGATGAATGGAAAGTTTTATGGGTTATTCATGAAAAACCCCCAAAAACCCCCAAAATGAGAATATGAGTATAAAGAGAAAGAGATGAAATGTTAGATGTGGATAATGAGTAGTGCTTTGATGTTGTTATATGAGATGAACATGTATGCTTTGATATTTAGAAACTTGTATTGAAGTAGTTTTGGAAATATTGAAATATGAGATGTTATGCATGTTTTAGATGGTTGAATATTGATGATGAATATTTTGTATGATTAAATGATGCAAAATAAGTTGTTTATGTGATATTTGGAATAAATGACTAACATTGTTGTTATTGGTGGGAAATGAGGAAAGATCCTAAGGTTGGAGGAAATCGCGGAGGAGACTTTTAAAGTTACTCGGAACCGATCCCCAACACTCACCAAGGTAAGGGATAAGTGGCTCTAATTCATACTCATTGATATGAATGAGGTATGTGAAAGAGATAAAAGGTTTGTAAGGGAGACGTGTTTCCATAGTTAATGATTTGATGGAAAAGGTAAATGTATTGGCATTATTGTTATGATAATAGAGTAAACTGGTTATAATTTGATATGTGGTATTGTGAATGACTTGCCCTATGTGGTATTGTGAATGACTTGCCCTATGTGGTATTGTGAATGACTTGCCCTATGTGGTATTGTGAATGACTTGACCTATGAGGTATTGTGTATGACTTGCCCTATGTGGTATTGTGTATGACTTGCCCTATGTGGTATTGTGTACGACTTTCCCTATGTTGTATTGTGTACGACTTGCCCTATGTGGTATTGTGTATGACTTGCCCCAAGTGGTAATGGAAAGGTAAACGTGCAATTGGAATATGAATGATGGGAAATGAGAAGGTTGCAATGAAAGTCATATGCATGCTATAGAAAATATAGTATGGGATATATATTCTATAGGGTGAATATGAGTGATAGAAAGGAAGATTATTAAGTATAAAAGTAATATACATGCTATAGGTTATATAGTATGGGATATATATACTATAGTGTGGATATGAAAAATGAGATGAACGATGCTTCGAATGAACATAATATGCATGCTATAGAATATATATTATGAGATATGTATTCTATAGGATGAATATGGATAACGTGGAAATGAACAAAAGAAGAGATGAATGTTTGCATTTACGTAATTGCGTTTATATTTTATATTAAAGTTTAATCGTATTTGAAACTTATGAGGCCTTGTATGCGAGGAAGTGCAGGACTCCGATGAGTTGGTTTGAAATGGGAGAAAACTTGGTATTGGGACCTGAACTGGTTCGAGAGACAACTAAGAAGATAAAGAGGGTGAGGGAGAACATGAAGGTAGCATAGAGTCGGCAAAACAGTTATTATGACCAGAGGCGGAAACCACTCGAGTTCAATGAAGGGGATCATGTGTTCATGAGAGTAGTCCCGACTACTGGAATAGGGAGGGTGTTGAAGTCCCGTAAGCTTACACCAAGGTTCATTTGACCGTATCAAATATTGGAGCGGATTGGACCGGTCGCTTATCGTCAAACGCCAACACACACCAAGGTAAGGGAGACGTGTTTCCATAGTTAAGGATTTGATGTGAAAGGTGTAACCCCCTAAAAGTTTGATAATTGGAACATGGTGAAACTCAGTTAGTCTGGGAGCTACTGACTGATTCTCGCTTGAGCGAGAATCTCTCGCTTGGGCGAGAGCACCAGTATTTCTCCTAGAATTTTATCTGGGTGCCTCGCTTGGGTGAGATGGCTCGCCTGGGCGAGAGGGAGTGTGTTGACACTGTGGGATTCTCGCTTGAGCGAGAGCGTTAGTGTTTGAAAATGTAAAAAGGCAGGATCTCTCGCCTAGGCGACGTATTCTCGCTTGGGCGAGAATCTAAAATCCTGAAACCTAAAATAGAGCCCCAAACACGAAAATGGGGGGAGTTTTTGAGAGAAAGGAGAAGAGGAAGCGATTTTCTTGGCTAGAGCTCGCATAAAGACTACGTGAAGCTAGAGAAGAGGTAAACCTCTTGATTTTAACACTTCTCCTTACTTAGAAACTCATTAAGATTATTGGGGTCTCTTCTCTTTGAGTTGGAAAACGACTCAACTCTCTCCATTGGTGTAGTAGTTCGTTTTAGTTAACTTCTTTCTCGAAAACTCATAATATAGAGTATCTATTTTGAGATGGTAGTTGAAAAATATTGATATTAAGAAACCCCAACACCTAGAAATGAAATGGTGAAGAAAATGGGTTGGAAAATGATAAGTTGGGTTGTGGTTTACGATTGGTGATGAGGAATGATGGGTTAAATGTTTATGAATGCAGATGGGAGTCTCGATAGAGATAGTTTCGAGAGTTATCAGAGTATGAATTAATTTGTGGTAGAAACATGTAAAATGAGTTATAATGTGATGTTACAAATATATTATTGATGTTGTTTTTGTGTATGTGTGAATGGGTAAAGACCCTAAGGTTGGAGGAAGCGGAGTAGATTCAAACAAGCCGTCAAACGCCAACACACGCCAAGGTAAGGGAGACGTGTTTCCCTAGTTAATGATTTTATGGAAAAGGTAAATGTATTGCCATTATTGTTATGACAATAGAGTAAAGTGGTTATTATTTGCTATGTGGTATTGATTAGCCTTCGTGGCGTTGACTTTCCCTATGTGGTATTGATTAGCCTTCGTGGCGTTGACTTTCCCTATGTGGTATTGATTAGCCTTCGTGGCGTTGACTTGCCCTATGTGGTATTGAATAGCCTTCATGGCGTTGACTTGCCCTATGTGGTATTGAATAGCCTTCGTGGCGTTGACTTGCCCTATGTGGTATTGAATAGCCTTCGTGGCGTTGACTTGCCCTATCTGGTATTGATTAGCCTTTGTGGCGTTGACTTGCCCTATGTGGTATTGATTAGCCTTCGTGGTGTTGACTTACCCTATGTGGTAATGGATAATTACTATTAAATGTGGTTGGTAATTGGTAGAATGATAGTTTAGTGTACCTTAACGGTTGCATTATGTTACTGATAGAATCATGTAGATATGTATATGTTTGCATTATAATTATCCTATTCCGATTATATATTACTGATTATATAACTTGATGTCTTACTCCCTTATGTTTTCTTGATGTTGTATTTCGTGACAACGGGTGTACAGGTCAAGCTAAGGATTAGCGGATTCGAATGATGTCGTAGTTTAGTTTTATGAACATTGTTGTAATAGGAATACTATAGTGTTGTTTTGTATTATGCACATACTTGTATCTATTGCTTGAACTAATTGTCATGTATCCCCATTTCTAGGGACTTGATGTATGATTGAAGTGTATGCGGGGACGGAGCCCTCCTTTTGAAATTAAAAATGTGAAGGTTATGGGTTATGAACCCCAAAATACTTTGTTAGATTAATTTGTCATTATTGAAATTGAACCTTAATTATATCGAGGATGTAAATCATGGGAATAGATAGTGAGAAAGTAGTTACTAGAATTTATATGTTTAACAATAAATGAACGAAAATTTTAGGGTATAAATTGGGTTCTTACAAAAGGTAAACGTATTGGCATTATTATTATTACTACGATAATGAAGTGATAATGGTTATTATATGACAATTGTATTGATTAGCCTTCGTGGCGTTGACTTGCCCTATGTGGTATTGAATAGCCTTCGTGGTGTTGACTTGCCCTATGTGGTATTGATTAGCCTTCGTGGCATAGACTTGCCCTATGTGGTATTGAATAGCCTTCGTGGCATAGACTTGCCCTATGTGGTATTGATTAGCCTTCGTGGCGTTGACTTGCCCTATGTGGTATTGATTAGCCTTTGTGGCATAGACTTACCCTGCGTGGTATTGGGATAATTGCTATTAAATGTGGTTGATGAATGGTGGATTGATAGTTTGGTGTACCTTAACGGTTGAATTATGTTACTGATAGAATTATATATATATGTATTTGTTTGTAATATAATCATCTTATTCCGATGTATCCATACTGATTATCTTGAATTTGTTATCTTAATCCCTTTTGTTTTCTTGATGGTGCCATTGGTGATAATCGGTGCACAGGTAAAGCAAAGGATTAGTAGAACCAGGAGGGGTGTTAGTGTAGCTCTTTCTAGTTTGGGTGTAATGGTGATAGTGACATGTTGTTTTGCATTATGCATGTAATTGTACCTATTACCTGAACCATTTAATCTGTAACCCAGTTTCTCTGGATTTGGTGAATTATCGCTAAACATGTGGGGACGGAGTCCCTTTTAAATAGAATGTAAAGTTTCAGGGTTTTGAACCCCAAAAATACTTGAGTAGTTTAGTCCTTTAATGTTGAAGTTGAATTATAATTAAAAGGAAAGGAAACTCATGGAGTTAGTTATAAGGAGAGTTAATTATTATTGTTTGTATGTTTAAAAATAAACTAACGAAAATTTTAGGGTATAAATTGGGTCCTTACAAACCTCGACGTGCAAATGCTAACCCTGGACATTCTCCACCACGTCAAAATGCCCCCCTTCCTCCACAAAATGCTAATCCTCGGAACAATAATGCAGGACGTTAAGCATTTTTTGATAAGTTGACATCTTCTTCAATACTGAAAAGATTTACAGGAGAGGATATGGACCCTCATCTCTTGATGATGAAGAATTCTATACTTTTTACTTTATTATATTTTGGAATAAATTAGTTTCTTTTATTATAGTACTTTAGCATTTTATCATTCAAAAGCTAGTTTTATATTTTTTCACCTATTGTTATTCAGCATGTTAGAAGCCATTGCTATCTCATCCTATATGTTAGTTTATTCTAAAAGTAATACTTACTGAAAAATAATATATATTGAGTGATTATATTGAATCCTAATGCATTACATTTGATGGTAGAATGAAAATCTCAACCTTTTAATAAGATGCTCCAATGAGACAAGATTTTGATTTACTTCAAATCATGTTTAAAAACATATAAAGCATTACATTCACATTAATTCAAATAATTGCAGATCCAGCCTTATAATATTGTTCACAACATCATCAACATACACAACCTGAATTTAACATAGTTTTCCGATCCAAAAGAAATGCATTATGAACAATATAATCATAATGCATTATGATCTAAAAGAATTGCAAGGTATGCATTATGACCAATCCGTAGTGTGCAAAATGCTTGTGTTTATGGGAAATACAATATAAAAGTACTTGCTAAACTAAAAATTATTAATAAATTAGCCATAAGTTAACATATATCTTATTCTTTTTAAAATTAAGAAATACATTTTTATTATGAGTTATACATATTTCTGATTACTTATTTTATAATTAAACAAAAAATTAGTATAAATTTATATTAGACATTGTCTAAAATTAAGGAATCACAATTTTTTTTATTGAAATTGTATTAATTTTTGAATTAATGTTTTCTTTACTTTTAATAAAAAATTGAAATTACCATAAAAATATAAAATGTCAACAATAACTACATACTTAATTGAGCTTTTGAATTAATGTATTAATTTTCAGTATTTTTTTATTCTCATTGTTACTATTTACATACTGCAATATTATGGACTATATAATTACTTTAAGTTATACATATCTGTTATTCTTTTTAAAATTAAGGAATACAAATTTATTAAGAGTTATACATATTTCTTATTACTTATTTTATAATTAAACAATAAATGAGCATAAATTTATATTAGGCGTAATCATGAGTATAAATTACTTTTCTTATTACTTATTTTATTACATTTCCTGAAATTAAGGAATCACAAATAAAACTTACTGAAATTGTATTAATATTTGAATTAACCATTTTCGTAATATTACTATTCTAATTTTAGGTGTAATCATATCAAATCATTCATTACCTAAAAATTGCAAATGATCACTTTCAGAATTTGTAGGGGAAATTTTAAATCACACGCATATATTAGAATTTATAAATTGTTTTGGTTATAATTTCAAGGTTATAGTTCTATTTTTTAAATTCTAATATTATGAAATTATATTATTACACCGTTGGAATTTCATGTTACAATAAGTGCACAATGTGAAAATAAAAAAAATAAAAAATTTCTATACTTTTTACAAAAATTGAAATTACACTTCAAATAGAAAGTTTTGAATATTTTGTTTTCTTCTTATTGTTACTATTTTCATACTGCAATATTATGGACTACATATAATTCTTTACATTTATTTGAAATTACTAATTCTTTACTTTCCTTGAAATTACTAATTATTTACAAATGATACATAAAAATAACTTCAAATGACTTAATAATTGCCATGTTTCTAATTTACTATTTACTTCTCTTAATAATTGTATCTCTTTAGAGATTTGCAACAAGTAAACATAAAACATGATGTGTTATAAATACATCGCTAAGTAACTCAAGAATGCATAAAAATCTCTAAGTACAAATTAGAAAATTAAGGATTAATAATAATCATGGTGTGGGATGCACAATGCAATCAATGTGGAGAAATGTTCCTCAATCAACATAGTTTAGCAATACATAAGGTGTAAGGACCCAAATTCTACCCTTGAAATTTTTCCCTTATTGTATTCATTCTTTATACAATTTCCTACGACTTTTAAATAAAAATACAAACAATTTAAGTTAAGTATCATTTCCTTGACCATACCCATCTCCCACTACCAAAATAACATACACATTCGCATAACAAAAAATCATAATTCATTCAGGCATTCCGGTAACTGTAACACCCTAAATTTAAGTCTTTAAAATTATAGTATCAGTATTGGGATTCTCGCTTGAGCGAGGGATTCTCACTTGAGCGAGGGATTCTTGCTTGGGCGAGAAAGGCTCACCTGGGAGGGTGAAATCCTGGGCTATACTGAAGGATTCTCGCCTGAGCGAGGGTTGGCTCGCTTGAGCGAGAGTAGTCTCGCCTGAGCGAGAGTTGGCTCGCCTGGGAGAGGAAGGCTCAACTGGGATGGTGAAATCCTGGGCTTTACGGAAGGATTCTCGCCTGAGCGAGAGATGGCTAGCTTGAGCGAGAGAGGTATCGCATGAGCGAGAGGTTGGTTCGGCTAGGCGAGGAAATGTGATATTTTGGATCTGTCGAGGTTGTATGATCTTCGCTTGAGCGAGAGGATCCTTGCTTGAGCGAGAGATTCCTCGCCTGGGCGAGAGTTCCCTAGCCTGGGCTACAAGGTCAGATATGAGTTTTTAAAATGGGCGAGATTTTCTCGCTTGAGCGAGGACCCGACGCTGTTACATTAAATAGGGAACCCCAAACATATTTATGAGGGTTAACCTAGAGAGAAGTGAGAATAGAGGGCCTTTTCAAGAGCAAGAAGGCTTGTGAGTCATTTAGAAGCTTGAGAAGAGATCCTAAAGTTGGCGGCGGTGTCGGTGGAACTTGCGAAGTTACCAGGAACCAAACCCAACACTCACCGAGGTAAGGATAAGTCTTTAACTTAAGCATTGTGATGGAAAATGTGTGGATGGTTCTGATTATGAATAATGAAATGAATTGTAAATCACTTAATTGTTATAAGCATATATGGGTATGTTTGTAATGATGATGGTGTGTATTTACTATTTATGTATTGGTGGAGTGCCAATAGAAATAAAACTCGGAATAATGAAACGAACTGTAAATCACTTAATTGTTATAAGCATATATGGGTATGTTTGTAATGATGATGGTGTGGATTTACTGTTTATGTATTGGTGGAGTGCCAATAGAAATAAAACTCATTTTAGCCGACCGTGATTGGTTAGCGACTTTGGCTCAAGTAGTGTAGCAAGCTTTGGCTCAAGCAATGTAGTAAACTTTGGCTCAAGCAAGATGGTAGTATGTGTAACACCCTAAGCGAAAGATTCTCGCTTGGGGGAGAAAGGCTCACCTAGAAGGGTGAAATCCTGGCCTATACTGGAGGATTCTCGCCTGAGCGAGAGTTATCTCGCCTGGGCGAGAAATGGCATTTTGGGACTGTTGATACTATGAGATTCTCGCTTGAGCGAGAGGGTCAGATCTGAGTTTTTAAAAATAGGCGGGATTTTCTCGCTTGAGCGATAAAGGGCTCGCTTAAGCGAGAACCCGACGAGTTGTATTAAATGAGAAACCCCCAAACACAACCTAGGGTTTAGAAAAGAAGAAGGGTGAGAGAAGAGAGCTTTTTCAAGAACAAGAAGCTTGGATACTCATTTAAGAGCTTGAGAAGAGGTAAAACTCTTGATTCTAACTCTCTTCTTCTCTTTAAAACCTATTTTAGGTATGTTGGATCTCTTCTCAAAAATGAGGGAAACCATGGAAACTCATCCTTTTGAGTTATGGTTCGTTTTAAGTTGTTTCTCTCTTACAACTCTTGGTTTAGAGTTAGTATTTCAAGAATGAAAAGGGTTGTGGGTTGATTCATGAAAACCCCAAAACCCTAAAGAGAAAATGTGGTTAAAAAGGGTAAAACGTTAGAGGTAGAAGATGAGTTTACTTTCCAATGATGAAATATGAGATGATTATGTATGTTATGGATGGTTGTAAACCTATGATAAAAGTATTTTAGCAACATTTAAAATATGGTGAAATATCTTGTATGGTTAAATAATGCAATATAAGTTGTTTATGTGATATTTGGAATAAATGACGAACATTGTGTTATATGGTGGGAATGAGGAAAGATCCTAGAGTTGGCGGCGGTGTCGGTAGAACTTGTGAAGTTGCCAACACTCACCGAGGTAAGGAGAAGTTATTAATGGTATATGATAATAGAAAATGTATGGATTTTCTGATTACATATATGATCTGTGTATGACTTTCTCGATGTGGTATAGAAAAAGACCTGTCCTAGATGACATCATGTATGACTTGCCCTATGTGGTATTGTGTATGACTTGCCCTATGTGGTATTGTGTATGACTTTCCCTATGTGGTATTGTGTATGACTTGCCCTATGTGGTATTGTGTATGAATTGCCCTATGTGGTATTGTGTATGACTTGCCCTATGTGGTATTGTGTATGACTTGCCCTATGTGGTATTGCGTATGACTTGCCCTACGTGGTATTGCGTATGACTTGCCCTACGCGGTATTGTGTATGACTTGCCCTAAGTGGTAATGGAAAGGTAAACGTACAAGTGGAAAATAATGATTTGAAATGGTATTGATGAAGGAGGTGACAAGGTATGGTAGAGATGAATGGGTAAATCCAAAGTGTTGGATGTGGTAACATGAGACAGATACAAATGATATGTAGATTTTATCTTTTATTGTCAAGTCTGGTATTAATGAAGGAGGTGACGAGGTATCATTTACTGATATTTATTGAATTGATAACTTACTCCATTGTTGTTGTGTATATCTATCATGATAATCCCATTGCAGGTAAACGAGGTAGTTGAGGATACTCGGTTCGAGGCATGAGGAGCTTAGAACTCGGAATCCTTATTTTGCTTTTTGTTGATGTCAACTGTTAATTGGATAATTGTGAATGCTAACTGATTTAGTACTACATTTTTGTAATGCTGGATATTAATAGCTATGGGTATTTTGGAATCCCATAGCTAGCCATATGCGGTACTTACTCATAAAGAAATATATGAATTATGTTTTTCTGCTTCATGGGAAAGGGTCCTAGTATATTACGATAACTGAATTTAAAGTATTGAATGTTGTTTAACTGAAGAGGAATAGGGATGATAGGAATATCAATATTAAAGTGAGAAAAAATTTCAAGGGTAGAATTTCGGTCCTTACAATATGGTATCAGAGCATAGTTAATTCTGCGGCCTAGGGTATGGCCTTACTTGCTTCTTTGTAACCTTTAGTTGATGTTAACTATGTATTTTTGGTGAAATGTCATGTGATTATGTGATGATTTATCTGGTAAAACGTGGTTACTGATGAACAAATGAGTGCAGGTACCCGTTACTAAAATGTCTGGAAGAGGACGAGGAAGAGGATCGGGTCAGAACGAATTATTGGCCCAGATTGCGGCAGTGCTGACAAACGTGAACGAGAACTTGCAGCACCTGAATCTGAAATGCGACACCAAGCCCGAGTTCACACCCTTTGGTTCCACCCGGTCCGGCTGAGTACAGAGGTCTGGATGAATTCTGCAGAAGGAATCCCAGCCAGTTCCAAGGAGGATTCGCGCCTGATGCGGCCATTGAATGGGTCCAAGGATTAGAGAGGATCTTTAGAGCCATGAATTGTTCTGATGCTCAGAAGGTGGCTTACGCCACTTACATGCTAGTGAAGGAGGCCGAGAACTAGTGGGAGATGACCCGGAGGCAGATGGAGACCAAAGGGCAGATCATCACATGGGGAACCTTCAAGTGAAAATTCCTCCAGAAATATTTTCCTGCAGACCTGAAAAGGAAGAAGGAGATGGAATTCTTGCAATTAGAGCAAGGAAACATGACGGTGGGGGAGTATTCAGCCAAATTTGAAGAATTGATCCGATATTGCCCTTATGCAGAACTAGAGTTGGACGGGAGGTCCAAATGTGTGAAGTTTGAGATGGGGTTGAAGCCCGAGCTTAGGGTGACGTTTGGCCACGAAGAATTGCTGATTTTCCTACACTAGTGAACAAGTGTAGAATGCATGAGGATAATGTGCGGATGAGGGATGCTGCTGCTTGTAAAGGGAACCCTCCACAAAACTATGGCCCGCGCAACGCCACATTGTGCAAGGGAAGGGTAAAGAGAGGATGAGTCTAGACCGATGACCTTATGCTCCGCCCAACAACCATCGCAACCAAGGTTTCCAAGGACCAACCGCCTCTACTACTACCGGAGGATCGTCTCAAGAAACTCCTACCCTTTGTGCAGTAAGTGTAATCGGAGACACATGGGTAGCATTTGTCCTGGATCTGGAAATGGGTTGTTTCTACTGTGGAGAGCAAGGGGCACGTGAAGTGGTTTTGTCCTAAACTTGACTAGAGGACAAATGGGTGAAATGTCGGGAGACCCAGAAACACTGGTAGGGGTGTTTACCATGAGTGGTGCGGAGGCCATCAGAGGTTGATGGTCTGATCCAAGGTAACTGCACTGTTGGCAGGTATTCTGCTTTAGTGTTGTTTGATCGGGAGCGACACACTCCTTTGTATCTTTTGACTGCGTGAATAAACTGAATTTGCAAACTGAGTCGTTGCCCTTCGACTTAGTCGTATCCACCCCAACTGATGTGCCTGTGGTGGTGTCGACAGTGGTGTCTCGATGTCCGGTAGTGGTAAACGATTAAGACTTTTACCGTGGATTTATAATCTGCTTACCACTATCCCAGTTGGACCTAATTCTGGGGATGGACTGGTTGTCGGTGAATCATGTAATGCTTAATTGTGCCGAAAGAACCGTGATATTCGGGAATCTAGATGAGGTTTCTGAAGAAGTTAATAACATGAAAACCTTTATCGGCAAAGGAATTCGGGACTTCCTGTAAGGAGGGAGGAGTCGTGTTTATGTTGTTGGCATCCTTGGAGGGTATTGAGAAACCTGGGGTTGAGGAGATTCCGATAGTTCGTGAGTTTCCTGAGGTATTTCCTGGAGATATTCCAGAGTTACCCCCGGTAAAGAGAAGTGGAATTTTCTATTGATTTGGTACCTGGAACGGGACCCATCTCTATAGCTCCTTATAGGATGGCACCGTTAGAATTGACGGAGTTGAAAAAGCAGGTTGAGGACTTATTGGCCAAGAAGTTTATCCGTCCTAGTGTCTCGCCGTGGGGTGCAACCGATTTTGTTGGTTAGAAGAAGGATGGTAGTATGCGGTTGTGTACTGACTACCGACGTTGAACAAGGGTTACTATTAAGGAACAAGAACCCATTGCCTCGGATTGATGACTTGATGGATCAGCTGAGAGGGGCGGAAGTGTTTTCAAAGATTGATCTTCGGTCAGGATACCACCAACTTCGTGTGAAGTCGGAAGACATTCCTAAAACTACTTTTAGGACAAGGTATGGACATTTGAATACTTGGTCATGCCTTTGGGTGTAACGAATGCCCCAGCAATATTTACCGACTACATGAATCAGATTTTTCATCCGTATTAGATTCATTCGTAGTGGTATTTATTGATGACATTTTGGTTTACTCCCAAAAGCCGAGATGAGCATGCTGAGTCACTTGAAGGTTGTGCTAGAACTTCTTAGTAAGAAGCGGTTGTATGCGAAGCTGTCAAAATGTGAATTCTGGTTGGAATCGGTAAACTTTCTTGGACATTGATATCCAAGGAAGGAGTGACAGTAGATCCTTCAAGAGGTTGAAGCAGTTTATGGATGGGCGGTGCGCAAATCAGTCACTGAGATCAGGAGCTTTCTGGGTTTGGCGGGGTATTATCGGAAATTCATTGAGGGATTTTCGAAAGTTGGCTCTAAGCCATTGACAAAACTCACTAGGAAAGGGGCACCGTATGTGTGGACACTTCGATGTGAAGAAAGTTTTCAAGAGTTGAAACGAAGGTTGACTACGACGCCAGTTTTGGTTCTTCCTTGTACTGATCGGGACTTCAGTGTGTATTTTGATGCTTCTAAGCAAGGCTTAGGTTGTGTGTTGATGCAATAAGGGAAGGTTGTTGCCTATGCTTCTCGACAATTGAGGACGCATGAGCAAAACTACCCAACCCATGACTTGGAATTAGCTGTAGTGGTCTTTGCCTTAAAAATCTGGAGGCACCATCTTTATGGCGTGATATTTGAGATATACAGCGACCACAAAAGTTTAAAGTACCTGTTTGTTCAAAAGGAATTGAATATGAGACAATGAAGGTGGATGGAATTTCTAAAGGATTATGATTTTGGATTGCAGTACCATCCGGGAAAGGCCAATGTAGTGGCCGATGCGCTAAGCAAGAAATCTTTACACATGTCGGTTTTGATGGTTAGGGAGGGGAAACTGATTGAAGAGTTCAGAGATATGAACTTGGATGTTCAGGTAAAGCCTCATGGTATGATTTTGGGAATGCTGAAGGTCACCAACGAATTGTTTGATCAAATCCAAGTATTACAAGTTGAAGATACTGAGATAATAGCCAAACAAGATTTGATGCTAAGTGGCAAGGAAACTGGTTTCACATCGGACACTAGTGGAATGCC
>CM020008.1:19048786-19347391 GCA_009771035.1 Lupinus albus | reverse complement strand
TGGTTGATATAAAAGATATTTTTTCTTGAATCAATCATTTTTTTTAAATAAACAAAAGTAGGTATTAGGTTAGGGACTGGTTATTTTATTTTGATTTTTTTATCATGTCCTACATAAATTATACCGGGTTGGATCGAAATTAGAAAAATGTTGAAACCCAACCATAAAAAATGCTAAAGATCCAACCCAAACAAGCTATGCATTCCTGACATGGTAAAGTAGACGATGCCCAATTGACGCAAACGTAGGCTAAGGAGGCAGATAGGCTCTCTCTCTCTCGGCCAGCAAATTACCAAATGCTTCAATTAATTAATTCTCAAATCAAATCCCTAGCCAGCCAGGCGAAGGAGAGAATGAAATAGTTATTGTAAAGGGACACATTCATTCTGATTTCATCTATTCCTGAGAGCAAATTCAGTGTATGATCAGATCTCAGAAAAGAAAATGTCGGCATCGCAATCTCTTGGAGGTACTTCACGATGCGGGCGAGTGGTGGGTCCTTCACTGGACAAGATAATAAAGAATGCGGCATGGCGTAAGCACTCTCATCTTGTCTCAGCCTGCAAATCCACCCTTGACAAGCTCGAATCCGTCTCTGATTCTTCTACCAATACATCATCAAGTGCTCTCTTAGGTCTCTCCTCCTCAGATGCCGAATTCATCCTTCAACCTCTCTATCTCGCTCTTGACTCAGCCTATCCCAAGGTTGTTGAGCCTGCTCTTGAATGCACCTTTAAATTGTTCTCTCTCGGACTTGTGCGTGCTGAGATTGAAACTTGTTCAGAGTCAGGAGGTGGTGTTATCTTGAATATGGTTGATGCCATCTGTAAATCTGCAGGCCTTGGGGACGAAACAATTGAGCTGGGAGTGCTCAGAGTCTTGCTCTCAGCTGTACGATCCCCTTGCATCTTGATCCGCGCTGATTCTCTCATTCAAATTGTCAGAACTTGTTATAACATCTACCTTGGTGGTGTTAATGGCACCAATCAGATATGTGCTAAGTCTGTTCTTGCTCAGATCATCACCATTGTTTTCACCAGAGTCGAGGAAGACTGCTTGGATGTCTCTGTTAAAAAGATTTCTGTTACTGAACTTCTTGAATTCACTGATAAGAATTTGAATGAGGGAAATTCCATCAATTTTTGCCAAAACTTTATCAGTGACGTAGTGGAGCCCGTTGAGGGTATTCCCCTCAAACCGTACTCTGTATCACCAGTGGATGAAACAGGTGGAAGTAAAATAAGGGAGGATGGTTTTCTTCTTTTTAAAAATCTGTGCAAATTGTCCATGAAGTTCTCATCACAACAGTACCCTGACGATCATATCCTCCTCAGAGGGAAAATTTTATCCTTGGAGCTCCTTAAGGTTGTCATGGATAATGCTGGCTCATTATGGCGCGTCAATGAGAGGCAAGTGCTATCCTACTTAACTGCTCACTTACCACAACTTTTTATTTATGTCATAAATCTATCACCTCTACACCCAAGGACAATAAACTTGCATAATTCATACTTTGTGAACTTTTATTCTATCCGAGGATTTCTTTAAATTCCAACTTTCATTTTAGGCATATATTTGATGACGGATAAACTATGAGCTGCAATCAGTTGTGTTATTACAAGAGTTTAAAAGTTGAATACTTGTGGCTTGTTTTCTTGTAAATCCTTTCTCACAAATCCATTTGAATGTCTCGTACATCTTACTTGTGTCCAAGTTTCCTTAACAGAATTAGGACAACTGACTTGTTGTAGATTCATAACCTGTACATTGTAAGGTAACCTCTTTCCTTTGCAACAATCTTTGAAGTTCTCCAGGAGGGTATGGTGTGTCCTTCCCTTTTGTGGCAAAAATTGAAAAGATTTTGTAAAACCAAGAAAGATTTAGTTTTGTTCAATGTGACATTTATCTGCCCCTTTTATTTCCGGAAATAATATAGCTAGTGTAGTGTGCTTATCTATTTACTGATGGAGATAAACCTGAAAATGTAAAGTGACACCCACTTACGCATTCACCCTAGATTGATATGAAAATTGCTTCTCTTAATTGAGGGCTTACTGAAGAAGTGTGTGTGCACGCACACATATACATAGAGAGAGAGAGAGAGAGCAACCCTGGTTTTGTGGCTAAGGGGGAGATTAGTAATGGTGATTCAATAATTTGATTTGGTCATCCTGTTTTTATCACTATTCCTTACAAGTTGAAGCATTATTCAACTGGTGTCCGTGTATAATAATGACATCACATTTCAAAAGTAATGATGAAAATTGTATCTATTAATTGAAGCAAAACATGTTTCATCATTTTTAGACCAAAGGTTTGGGCCACCTTAAATATTTTCTACGTGATGCTGCAGCTTGGCTTCCTCTAGACTTGCAATTTCTTAGAGGAAGTGTTTTCTTGCTATTCTAGAGAGAATGAAATGTTAGACTGCCAACTTGAGGACACACCTTTGGATCCAATTTTCAAGCTTGACAGAGGCAATTGTCACTAGAGACCCCCTAGGTGATACTGATACCACAGAAACCATTTTTTTATGAAAGAATCAAATACATAGATGTTTGCCGCCACTTTGTTAGAATTTATTTTTTTTCTTGTTGTATTGCCATTAGCTTTGTCAATTCGAATAATCAACTAGCAAATATGTATGTCAAGCCTTTCAGGGGTCCTCGGTTTGCAAGCTTGGTGTTTATGATATGCTCCAATTTTAGGGAGAGTGTAGAAGTAGTAGCTTGTGCAATGTACATATGCAGGTTTCTCAATGCCATTCACTTACACATTCACAAAAAGGGTTCTCCCCATAATATCTTCCTCTTTCTACATTATTGTGAATAATTTGTTATGACTCTTGACTTTGATTTTACAAAGTGCAGGTTTCTCAATGCCATCAAACAGTACCTTTGCTTGTCATTATTAAAGAACAGTGCCCTCTCAGCAATGACCATTTTTCAGCTTCAGTGTTCCATTTTCATGAACTTATTATCCAAATTCAGATCAGCATTGAAAAAGGAAATTGGCATGTTTTTTCCCATGCTTATCCTACGGGTTCTTGAGAATGTTCTTCAGCCCAGTTTTCTGCAGAAAATGACCGTCCTCAGTTTATTGGATAAAATATCACAAGATCCTGACATTATTATTGACATTTTTGTCAATTATGATTGTGATGTTGATGCTTCAAACATATTTGAAAGGTATCATGCTTCTAATATTTTGCTGTTGTTTTATCTTGAAAATAATCAATTTTCAAGAGCAGACAGGCTAGTACTTTGCAAAGCTGAGATGATTATTAAACTGGAGGAGCAAACAAAAATTGTGATAAATAAGGATTCCTTCTAGGGTGGTGGGTAGAAGCTAACTAATTTTAATGAGTGTCCCAAGCAATTGGATGAATAGTAAATTTTCAAATTGGCCCTCCAAAGAAACATGGAACATCAAGCTTGGTCTCTCATAGTATAAGCATAAACTTTAGGACCAAATATTGATGCCCTAAGATACATTGAGGGACTAAATTGATGTTCATTTTAAGCATTGAGGAACAAATTTGTTCTCTAAAATCTTTAAAGGACCAACTTGATGTCCCGTCTACTCTTGGTGTACTGATTTGAGTTGTCCTTGTGAAGTTTAGGTAGTTGTAGTTTTCGGGTGGAAGGATTATTGTTTGGGATGAGATTGGGTCTGTTGAAACACTTTTCGTTTTCATGGTTAAAAAAACTAGAAATTAGTTCTGAGAGGAACTTGTATTACAGAGAAAGAAACATGGATCTCACTCCTTAAAATTGAGAAAATCCTCTTGATTACACTGGAAAAAGATAGAAGCACCTGCAGACCTTTTATCCCTCTTCTCATCCTAGATCCTTCCATCCTTTTATCCCTGATCCTAATCGTAGCAAGCCAGGGCAGAGATTTTAGGGTGAATTCAGTTTCCTTACATTTATGTTAAATTTGTGTACATGTTATATTTGAAGCATTGCCTGTTTCTGAGAGCCAATGCCTACTTAGGGTCCGCTGTATAAAGCTAGTAAACATATTTTCTTCTTAAAAAAATATATTCATTTGATTTATGCATATTTTTTTAGTATTTAAAATCTTATAATTCCATCAGATATTTGCAGGATTGTCAACGGCCTTCTGAAAACTGCTTCGGGGCCACCTACAGGCTCAACCACAAATTTGTCTCCAGCACAGGATATTACTTTCCGACATGAATCTGTAAAATGCTTGGTCAGCATCATTAAATCAATGGGAACATGGATGGACCAACAAATAAGGATAGGAGATTTATATCTAACAAAGAACTCTGAAAGCAGTAGCCCAGCAGAGAATCATCCAACTCTAAATGGAGAAGAAGGAAATACTTCTGATCATGAGCTACACTCTGATCTAAATTCTGAATTTTCAGATGCTGCTACACTAGAGCAGCGTCGGGCATATAAAATCGAACTTCAGGTTGATATTATTTGGCTCAGAGGATGTCAAATTGTTATATGGTCATCATTCTAAAATATCATGTCATACTTACATAGCATTGAATAACAAACTTGTAGTTTGTCTATAAAATTTTCTTTTCTATCTCCCTTCCTGCTCCAAGGATTTCAATTTATACCTTTCATCTTCCTGTGCTTCAACTTTTCGTGTTCTGTTCTGATTTTTTCTTTTTCTGGGTTAAATACAGAAAGGTATATCACTTTTTAACAGAAAACCTTCCAAGGGTATTGAGTTTTTGATAAGCAACAACAAAATCGGTAGTTCTCCAGAAGAAGTGGCTCTTTTCCTGAAGAATACTGCACGCCTTGATGAAACCAACATCGGTGATTATTTGGGAGAAAGGGAGGAGTTCTCTCTAAAAGTTATGCATGCTTATGTAGATTCCTTTAACTTCAAAGGGATAGATTTTGGTGAAGCTATACGGTTTTTTCTTCGGGGCTTCAGACTGCCTGGTGAGGCACAGAAAATTGACCGCATTATGGAGAAGTTTGCTGAGCGCTATTGTAAATGCAACCCCAGTTCTTTTAGCAGCGCAGATACTGCCTATGTTCTTGCTTACTCTGTGATAATGCTTAATACAGATGCTCATAATAATATGGTGAAAGATAAGGTTTGCCCTTGCTGCATCTTTTATTTATGTTGTAGGCTCAACAGTTAGAGTATCAGTGTTGTAACATTTCTATGTCCACTCTGAGTGTCATTTCATTTCTAATAAATTCAAATGAATGTTGGGTAATGGGGTCCATCCTTTTCCAAACTATTTTATTGATGAAAATTGAATACAGTAAATTTTGTCATTGAAATTTATCCTACAGAGGCAATCTGATATATATTCTGAATTCTAAATACAACTGAAAAAATGTCAATACTTTGCTTTTTCCATTTTTTTTCTCTTATTTAGGTGGGTGGTAATTATGGTAGTATATTATATAAGTCGTGCTGAGGAAACTCACTTAACATTGTGAGCCTTATGTGTAATATCAGTTTGTAAACGACTTCGGCAAAATTTGGTAGCTTTTAAACCTACTACACAATTCACATTTCAGTATATCTTATTTGTGATTCTAAAATGCTCAATATGGTTTATATTCGGTGCTGATGTCTCCTAGATGACAAAGGCTGATTTTATCCGAAACAACCGAGGAATTGATGATGGAAAGGATTTACCAGAAGAATATCTCGGGGCCCTTTATGACCAAATTGTTAAAAATGAAATTAAGATGAATGCTGATTCTTCTGCACCTCAGAGTAAGCAAGCAAATAGCTTTAATAGATTGTTGGGATTGGATGGTATACTCAATCTTGTGAACTGGAAGCAGAATGAAGAAAAAGCAATGGGTGCGAATGGCCTTCTCATTAGGGACATACAAGAGCAATTTAAATCAAATTCCGGAAAATCAGAGTAAGTTAAGACATTGCTCAGTGCTTGGACATTAAATTGTTTTCATGGAAGTGTACTCGGGTGCAAAGTTAGACCTACTAAACTCTTTCTCATTTTAGAATCCATGTTGTTTCTTTGATTTATTCATATTTCCATTTGGCTAAGGTGCCTTTGAGTGAAAGCTTTTTTAAATCTTTGAGTTAAAGCTTTTCTGTATCAAACAAATATGTATTGTTGGAACTTGCTTTGCTGGATGCCATTAGTGGGGACTTTTGGATGTGAAATTAAAAAAACTCACAAGTCTCACATAGGAAGGTTTTTTGTATGGTGGAGGAACTTGGAAAAAATCTCATGCTACAAATAGAAGCTTCATCCCTTCATATTTTCTTGTCCCAAGTTGAGTACGATCTTACTCAACTTCTTTCTCCCCCATAATTTATGCCGATGCATTTTCGACATACTTCTCCCTCTTTCTTTTCGTGGTACTAGAATTGGAACGGGTAGCCAAATTGTAGGAATTTCGAGAACTGACACTAGTAGTCATATTGTGGGAAAAGAATTGGCACATGTAGCCATACTGTGGGAATTTCGAGAATTGGCACTGATAGCCATATTGTGGTGGGTGTATTCAAAATCGGCTCTTACAGTGCAGTAAGAATTCGATAACAAAGCTGTTTTATCCTGGGGACGGCGTGGTTGATAGTCTGCTTGCACATTTTTGGCAGTGCCATGAAACGTCTTAAAGAGAGCGACCTGGTCGTGACTCTGTCAGTAAGTATTATTTCGTGTTATTTAGAATTGTTGCAAGCTACAGTAACAACAATGCATAGTTGTGCGCTGGTTCTATATGTGAACATAACTTTCATGTGTGTATTTTTATTTTAAGCCGTATTCTGGATTATTAGTGGTGTGACATGTATTCAAGCATTTTCATTGTTCGACATTCTATTTACCTGTTACTGCAGATCTGCTTATCATGTTGTCACAGATGTGACCATACTGAGGTTTATGGTAGAAGCTTGCTGGGGGCCTATGCTGGCTGCATTTAGTGTAACACTTGACCAGAGTGATGACAGGCTAGCTACTTCTCAATGTTTACAGGGATTTCGACATGCGGTGCATGTTACTGCAGTGATGGCCATGCAGACTCAAAGGGATGCTTTTGTTACATCTGTTGCCAAATTTACCTATCTGCATTGTGCTGCAGATATGAAGCAGAAAAATGTTGATGCTGTCAAGGTAAAGATTTATATTGGTTGTCATTGACAATTTCATATTTGATTAACCCAATGTTCTCCAAAGTAGAACTGATAATAGTTTGTGTGTGTATTCTCCCTTTGCATGTGCAATAATGATTGCTTATTGCACATCATATTATCAATGTCACTTTAGCCATGTTGTGCTTATATCTGGACAGCAGTAATGATTGGGTCACTTTGACTTGACTAATCTTTTGTATAAAAATAGAATGTGATTAATAGTGTATATCATTTTTTGCATTTACCATGTGAGTGATTCATTTAATTAAATGCATACACCAAAACTGCATTTATATTTTCTACAGGCAATAATATCAATTGCCATTGAAGATGGGGATTATCTGCATGAAGCCTGGGAACACATATTAACTTGCCTCTCCCGAATTGAGCATTTGCAACTGTTAGGTGAGGGTGCCCCAAGTGATTCAACCTTCTTCACTACATCTAGTTTTGAAACAGAGGGAAAAACACCGAAAGCATTAGGTTTTTCTTCATTTAAGAAAGGAACTCTCCAGAATCCGGCCATGGTAGCTGTTGTTCGTGGTGGTTCATATGACAGCACGAGTGTTAAGGTCAATGCTTCTGCCTTGGTAACGCCTGAACAGATTAATAGTTTCATTTCAAATTTGAATATACTGGAGCAGATCGGGAACTTTGAATTGAACCATGTCTTTGCTCATAGTCAACGGTTGAATGGTGAAGCGATAGTAGCTTTTGTAAAAGCACTTTGTAAAGTTTCCATCTCAGAGTTGCAGTCTCCAACAGACCCCCGTGTATTTGGACTCACTAAGATAGTAGAAATTGCGTAAGTTTCTTTCTCCTTATATAACATAGACATGCTTCTTTTGGCAGCATTAAGTCATCTTAAACAAAAATAAAATCTGACATGAGAAGTAGCCAAGTAGCTTTCTAGTTGAATATAAAACCTTCTAATTTATTCACAGTTAGAGCATCTATTTATTTTGAATTTTTGTTTGTACTTTTCCCCGTCGGTATAAACCATGTAATTTGATGTTACTTTAGTTAAATTTATTTAAGAATATATATATATATATAGATTGAAGAGAGCAGTAAAAGAGCAAGAGGGTAAGTAATCCTGAAGAGCTAAAAAATAAAAGGAGACCAAAAGACTAAGAACTTAAAACATGCATCAAAGAATGCCAATCTCCATGCAAATCAAACAAAGAAACCCCTTTAAAAAGGCCATGGGAAGAACACCACAAAAAGTAGGAAAAACTATTCTATCCCAAATGAACTTGAGATACCCAATACCCTTAATGATTTATTGCATTTTGTTCCAACCAAATGTTCCATAGATTCGGGATGCGTGCACATTGCCAAAGCTTTTTAGCTTCCTTGCTAGAGCCAAATATTTACTTCAATTTAACATCTTATTTTACAAAACATAAAATGCTCGCCATGGACCAACTACGTAAAAGTCTAAGCTATTAGGTGGAAGCTCAAGAATGGTTTTTTTATCTCCGACATGCCCCTAAGGATCTGTTTATGAGTTGGTTTTTGGAGGAGAGGAAAGGAAAGGGAAGACTTTAGAGTCATGAAATACACTTGTGAGATGGCTCTGAAGTCTTCCATTTTCCTTCCCCTCCAAAACTCAACTTACAAACATAAACTAAGCTTAATACCCTAAGAGTACATTAAGCTTGAAATGCGGATAGTGCATAAACTAATTTTACATTGTGCTCATATTCAACTTTATTTAGATATTTAGATATTAGAAATTGAACTAGAACTTTGCGAGATAGAACGAAGCTGAGAACGTAACTGTCGGTTTCGTGCTTTGGTTTGGGAGTTGCAAAACGAGTCAAGTTCCTCCCACAGCTGCTAGAGTGAACACAACCAACCACATGTGGTTGCAGACTTTCAGAAAGAGAGTTCAGAATCCATGAAAACACTGATTGATCAAGCTCTTCCCAACGAAGATAGGCTGGATTCACATGATTGATGAGCCTATCATCATCATTGAGGAAATGATGTGGAATATCATTGCCTAGAACGAACCGATTTGCACGATTCGATGTTAGGGTACTGATCATAAAGTGACGCCAAACTAAGTAGTTCTTCTCAATCAATTTCATCGAGGGAAGCGGAAGAACTAGAGGAGAAGAAACCGCCTGAAGCGGTGATGCAGCGGAAGGAGAAAAGGGAGGAGAGGAGGGTAAGGTCCCAGTGTTGGTGGTGGTGGCAGCCATAGCGTGATACCATGTAAAAGTGCAAACAGGGAGAGAGAAGAGAGAACAAGAGAGAATATGAAGAATGAATTTGATTGTTATTTCTCGTGTTAATCTATTACAAAGGAAGGGAAGAACTAGAGGAGAAGAAACCGCCTGAAGCGGTGATGCAGCGGAAGGAGAAAAGGGAGGAGAGGAGGGTAAGGTCCCAGTGTTGGTGGTGGTGGCAGCCATAGCGTGATACCATGTAAAAGTGCAAACAGGGAGAGAGAAGAGAGAACAAGAGAGAATATGAAGAATGAATTTGATTGTTATTTCTCGTGTTAATCTATTACAAAGGAGTCCAGCTATTTATAGGAGCTAGGACAAGCTTAACAAACTGCCACGTAAACTAGCTAACAGCTAGATTAACAACTCAACAGAAAAGTAACAAACTAACGAAACACAAAGTTAATACAATATTCTAATAATTAGGGCATGGGGATTAAACTCTTTACTACATTGGCCATAGAAACTCTTATACGTCAAGGAATTATAAGGGTTTCCGAAAGCTTCAGCTATTAGGTGGAGGTTCATACAATTTTTTTTTAATAAATAAAAGCTAAAGGATGTTTTATATTTTGACAATACATATTTATGTTCATTGTTAAAGCTGTCATTGTGGAATTTCATTTTCCTGAAAGGCTGAACGGGATCACAATTTACTCGAGGTCGTGTTCTGGGTGAATTTTTGGCTTTAATTTCTTTGTCGCTTGTAATTGGTGTTTCTTAGTTAATCTCCTGTCTTGCACACTTGTGATTAAAATTCTAATGACAATCCAAATTATTCTAGAAGTCATGACTGGAACACGGTTAAATTTGCAGGCATTATAATATGAACCGTATCAGATTAGTTTGGTCTCGCATATGGAATGTTCTATCAGACTTCTTTGTGTCAGTTGGATTATCAGAAAATTTATCTGTTGCAATCTTTGCGATGGACTCGCTGCGACAACTTGCAATGAAATTTTTGGAGCGTGAGGAGCTGGCTAACTATAACTTCCAGAATGAATTTCTGAGACCTTTTGTGATTGTTATGCAGAAAAGTAACTCTACAGAAATTAGAGAATTAATAGTCCGTTGCATTTCACAGATGGTCCTTAGCCGTGTCAGTAATGTGAAATCTGGCTGGAAAAGCGTTTTTATGGTATGTTTAAGTTGCCCTGGTCTTTTTCTTTCCTTTGGTCATGGTTTCAAATTGATTGGTCAAAACCCAAGTCTTAAGTTGTCTAGTATGTCTCAATTGTTTTTCTTTATTCACTCCAAAGCAAATTAAGATAGCAAACATGTGATTACTTATTATTCTTCTGATTAAAAAAAACTATGTTTGATTACTTGCATGTGAGTTTTTTTAATTTTGATTTGGCCATGTATTGAAGCCAAAAATACTCTTTTTTCTTTCAATTCCTCCCAAAATAAAACAAAAAGAAAACCAAAACAAAAAGGAAATCCATATCTTATTTTAGTATTTGAGAATTGAGACCATAGAAAAATCTTGCCTTCTCATACAGTGTTTTTGGATCTCAGGTTTTTACAGCTGCAGCAGCTGATGAGCGGAAGAATATTGTATTGTTAGCATTTGAGACTATGGAGAAAATAGTGCGTGAATTTTTCCCTTATATTACTGAGACAGAAACAATGACTTTCACTGATTGTGTTCGATGCCTTTTGACCTTTACAAATAGCCGATTCAATAGTGATGTTAGCCTCAATGCAATTGCATTTCTTCGTTTCTGTGCGGTCAGACTTGCTGATGGAGGACTTGTTTGCAATAAGAAGAGCACTTTTGATGGCTCATCAGGAATAGCAGCAAATGGTGTTTCAGATAAACAAGCCTGTACTGATAAAGATGATCATGTATCCTTTTGGAATCCTTTGCTATCAGGTAATATCCCTTCAGATGCTATGTCCTGAGGTATTTAGTGCATTGGCCATGCCACCATATGTGGTGTAGAGTAGAGCAAATCAGGCTATCGTTAGCTCCTAGTTTGTGGCAGTAAAGCAAACATGATAGTGATTGCACCTCAATTTTGCATCAGTGAGATAAGCCAAATGTCTCTGCATTAGGATAAGGCCTTTTTTTCTTAAATCTTGTCGGTTCTTTCTGTTTTGATGTTAATATTTTCATTGCAGGGTTGTCAAAACTAACATCTGATCCAAGATCAGCTATCAGAAAGAGTTCCTTGGAGGTGCTTTTTAACATTCTGAAGGATCATGGCCATCTATTCTCGCACAAATTTTGGGATAACATTTTCTGCTCTGTTATTTTCCCTGTGTATAACTCAGTATCTGGAAAGAGAAATATAAGTCTACAAGAGGGCCATTGTTCACCTTCGTCAGTATCTGTGTCTCATGAAGGAGTCACATGGGATTCTGACACTTCCTCAGTAGCAGCAGAATGTTTAATAGATTTATTTGTCAACTTTTTTGATATGGTGAGGTCTCAGCTGCCTGGTGTGGTTTCGGTATTGACAGGGTTCATTAGAAGTCCCGTTCAGGGTCCAGCTAGTACTGGAGTTGCTGGATTAGTGCGTCTCACAGGTGATCTAGGTAGCAGGCTTTCAGAAGAAGAATGGGAAGAAATTTTTCGGTGTTTGAAAGATGCGGTTACATCAACAGTGCCTGGTTTCATGAAGGTCTTGAGAACCATGAATAATATTGAGGTTCCCAAAATGTCACATTCTTCTGATCATGAAGTGGCAATGGATGGGTTAGATGATGACAATCTTCAAACAGCCATATATGTCGTGTCAAGAACAAAGAATCATATTGCTACACAGTTACTTATTTTACAGGTTTATTTCTTGTCCTTCTTATACTGAACACATAACCATGATAACAAATAACATTTAAAATGTGAACATCAAATTTCGTAGAATTGGATTTCTATGCATTCGACCCTTCCCATCCTCTGCATAGAAGGAGTTTTACCTTCACTCGTTTACCTTACAAACTAGCTCACTTTAGAAGAGTTTTTAATGTTTGGAACAATTTATGACTAGCTAAATTTATGCGGCAATCTGCAATCTTTTATACACTTTGATGTATTTGGTTGGAGAGTAACTCTTGCATACTTATGGAGATTTGTTTGGATCAGTAGCTAATATATTAGACACTTCTATTTGGTTTAGCACATGGTCTTTTTAAGAGGATGTTGACATTTTCTTTGTTTGTGCCTTCCTCTTGTCTTAATGAATGGCTGCTTGGTTGCAGGCTGTAACTGACCTGTATAAAATGCATCAGCAGTCCTTATCTGCAGCAAACATCAAAGTCCTCATTGAATTATATTCATCTATTGCTTTGCATGCTCGCCAGCTGAACAGCGAGTCCGTCCTGCTGAAGAAGTTGCAGAAAGCTTGCTCCATCCTGGAACTATCTGGGCCGCCTATGGTTCATTTTGAAAATGAGTCCTTTCAGAGTCACCTCAACTTTCTTCAAAATTTACTTGTCCATGATCGTTTTGTGTATGAAGAGATAGACATAGAACCAGAGTTTGTTGCAGTATGTGAAAATGTATTGGACATATACCTAAATTGTGGTGGTTCTTTATCCTCTTCCCACAAATTAGATACTCAGCCAGTGCCACGTCGGAAACTTCCTCTGAGTTCTGCAAAGAAGGAGGAAATAGCTGCTAGGACATCTCTAGTAATCTCAGCATTGCAAGGGTTGGGTGGTCTGAAGAAGGATTCATTCAGGAGGTATATTCCAAGGTTCTTTCAGTTATTGGTAGATCTTGTGAGGAGTGAACATACCTCTGGAGAAGTTCAACTTGCTTTGATTGATATGTTACGTTCATCTGTAGGTCCAATTATAATGGAATGAGTGTTTCTTTGTGGTATAATTTGTATTTGAGACAACACTGAATTTCGGACAGCATTTTCTTTATAAGCTGAATCCCGAGCCATTGCATAGCCATATGGTAACTCACTCACCAGTGCTGCTGTAGAGTGTATACACTTGCTTTTTTGTTATTGTATGTGCCATAATGTAAATGAGATATTTATTTGAAGCTCTTCCTGTAAGTTTATCAGTGGATAGAGTATATTGGGTTGAGGAGTTCGGAAAGAGGGGTAGTTTGTTATTTGTAAATTGAGAAAGATCTATACATTTATAATTAATGAATTGAGAAAAGTTATTGAAGGGACATAAGGGAAGTGTGTTATTTAAAATGGAAAATCATCCTTCATTTCTCTCCCTCACTAAATTCTTCTATACAAACATATGCCCCTTTCTAAAGTTGTTGTATATTTATTTTAGTGTATGGGTAGTTTCTAATTCCAGTCTCTGTTTTTTCTTCAAAGTTTAGTTTTTACTTTTGTATTTCTTTTTCTTTTTTAATGTTTGGCACATTTCTACTTGTGTAGAGAGAAATAAAAAAAGTTGGCCCAATATGCTGCTGGATGGGAACTGCTGATGTTGTTGACTGATGCCACTTCAACAACCTCATGTGTGGTAACATGGGATCACAATGGGCCAAACATTAAAAAAGAAAACGAAATACATATGCAATTTGATATATTATACAAATATTATATGCATAAAAACAATTATCATGATGATGTAATACTAGATCACATTATGATAAAACAAATAAATTCATAAATTGATATTTTCAGCGTAATAAACATATAAGACTTCTACATTGTCATAAAAATTATTAAAGAATCATACATAGAGATATATTCTCTGTGAATCTTAATGTCTCCCCAACTTCATAAATTATTGTATAACTCTATTGAAATAATCTAAAACCACATTAATCTCTCATTCACTTTTGGTTGCTTTAATTGTTGCTTTACGATTATTGTACCTTTGTTATAACAAGATTGAGATGTACAAAGATGGAAGAAACAAAATCTATAACGAGTTAGTTGTAGAATATATTAGTGAAGAAACCTTCAAACCTCCTTTGAATCATTGTAAGATGAGGGTAATAAAAATGGAGGACAATGCAAAGGCAAAAGGTAAGGGAATAAATATGTCTTGCACAAAGGTTGAGTTATAGAAATAATATATTTTAGGTAAATATAATTAAATTTACTTTTATAAAAAAACTATCAATTATTTAATATAATAATAAAATCACGGTTCTAACTAACTATATATATTTAGTAACTCTAACAAGAAACAACACAACTTTAATGCAAAAATTGATTAACATGATAATCAACTCTAAAGTATTGGTCATGATTTAATTAGTATGGAACATTAAAAAATATGTTTTTGGTTTTCCTATTAAATAAATTTAGTATATATGTAAAATTAATGTAAGAATTTTTTCCATCTCTCATTCACAGTGTTATTAATATCGTACCGGTCATCAAACCGGTATGGGTACTGGTACAGTGGTATAATGGTTTAACGGGTGGTTTACTAATTAAATCGCATACCGGTAAAGTTAGATATACATATATAATATATTAATGTTGAAAAATTAATAAAAACAATAATTATTTTTATTTTTATTAAAAAATTAATTTTAAATAAAAATCGATCAGTATGATCGATACATTCAATTGAAAATCGGCCGGTATGACCGGTTTTTACTGGTATAATTGCATAACCGGTATAATTATTATACCGTACCGGTATTGAAACCGGTTCACCGGTTCACCAGTTCAATAGACCGGCGTGAAACGGTTTTAATAACTATGCTCGTTCATATTAACGATAACCAAATCTTAAATAAAAGATTGAATAGTAAATGGTGAATTGAATAGGTAAAATTGTATAATTATAGATTAATAATATATAGATATTAAACTTGTAAGAAAAAATAAAATAATAGTATAAATAATAAATAATTTCCATAGGAAAGTGAGTTTGTTAAGATTGAATTATGATTAAGAAAGTCAAATATCTAAACATAAATTAATTTATGGGTAACTAACCGATTTATTTTCTTAAAAAGTAATATTTTGTTGAGAAAGGATTTAAAAATAAAAGAAAGAAATGAGGGTGGTGATTGTGTGCCCTTGTTGGTTCTCCGTCAGTGAGTTATGAATTTGAAGTTTGTTTTGGGTAATCACTAAATAAATACACTCTCACGCACGATTCTATCTTGCATCCCTAAACTCCTAATTGTTTGATTTGGATATTTCTATCATTTCATTTTCCTTTCTCCACCTCTTCTTTAACCTGACACGCTTAAATTGATGTGATAATTCGATGGTTAGTTCTTTCCACTTCTTTATGAATTCCAATATTTGTATTTGAATTTATCATTCAATTCAATTTATGGATAACGAGGTGTTAGAATTTGATATTGGGTTGGGAAGAGAAGAAGAATACGATGATGAAGCTGATGTTGATGGAGTAGGTAACATTGAATTTGCTGCTGATGGCTGTAGCAAAGGTAATGAAATTTATATGATTCCTCCTCCTGAGGCTGAGGCTGAGGCTGAGGCTGAGGCTGAGACTGAGACTGGTGATGAGGGCATGATGTTAGACCTCTTAGATCTTGAACCTTACGAGGGTATGGAATTCGAGTCTGAGGAAGCTTCCAAGGCCTTTTATAATTCTTATGCACGCCGTGTTGGCTTCAGTACTCGTGTCAGCTCATCTCGTCGTTCCAGGCGAGACGGAGCCATCATACAGAGACAATTTGTTTGTGCAAAGGAAGGGTTTCGCAACTTGAATGAGAAACGTACCAAGGATAGGGAGATCAAGCGCCCCCGAACTATTACTAGAGTCGGATGCAAAGCATCTCTTTCTGTCAAAATGCAAGATTCTGGCAAGTGGGTTGTGTCTGGGTTTGTTAGAGAACATAATCATGAATTGGTTCCACCAGATCAGGTGCATTGCCTTCGCTCTCACAGGCAAATATCAGGAGCTGCCAAAACCCTCATTGATACTTTACAGGCTGCTGGAATGGGCCCTCGTAGAATTATGTCTGCACTCATTAAAGAGTATGGCGGGATTAGCAAAGTCGGCTTTACAGAGGTTGACTGTAGGAATTACATGAGGAATAATCGTCACAGAAGTTTAGAAGGGGACATTCAACTCGTTCTAGATTATTTGAGACAAATGCATGCTGAAAACCCTAATTTCTTCTATGCCGTGCAAGGTGATGAAGACCAATCCATGAACAATGTCTTCTGGGCTGATCCCAAGGCAAGGATGAACTATAAATTTTTTGGTGATACTGTAACTTTTGATACTACTTATCGATCCAATAGGTACCGGTTACCCTTTGCTCCCTTTACTGGTGTAAACCATCACGGACAGCCTGTTCTCCTTGGTTGCGCTTTCCTAATAAATGAATCTGAAGCATCATTTGTATGGCTTTTCAAGACGTGGCTTATGGCCATGTCTGGACACTCTCCAATGTCAATAACAACCGATCATGATTCCGTAATTCGGTCAGCCATAATACAAGTATTCCCTGAGACCCGTCACCGTTTCTGCAAGTGGCACATCTTTAAAAAATGCCAGGAGAAGTTATCTCATGTCTTCCTCCAACATCCAAATTTCGAAGCTGAATTTCACAAATGTGTTAACTTGACTGAGTCCATTGAGGAGTTTGAGTCTAACTGGTCAACACTTGTCAATAGATATGATCTCAGGGACCATGAATGGCTTCAAGCACTATATTCTGATTGCAGGCAGTGGGTACCAGTATACTTGCGGGATACATTCTTTGCAGAAATGTCTATCACTCAGCGAAGTGATAGCATGAACTCATACTTTGATGGTTATGTAAATGCTTCAACCAATTTAAATCAGTTCTTTAAGCTGTATGAGAAAGCACTGGAAAGTCGCAATGAGAAAGAAGTTAGAGCGGATTATGACACAATGAACACTTTACCAGTATTGAGGACCCCATCTCCAATGGAGAAGCAAGCATCCGAGCTTTACACTAGAAAAATTTTCATGAGGTTCCAGGAAGAGTTAGTTGGGACACTAACATTCATGGCATCCAAGGCTAAGGATGATGGAGAGGTCATTACATATCATGTAGCAAAATTTGGAGAGGACCATAAATCATACCATGTCAAATTCAATGTTTTGCAGATGAAAGCTACATGTAGTTGCCAAATGTTTGAGTTCTCTGGCCTTCTCTGTAGACATGTTTTGGCAGTCTTTAGAGTAACCAATGTGCTTACTCTCCCATCTCATTATATATTGAAACGCTGGACAAGAAATGCCAAGAGCAATGTAATATTACAAGAACATTCTTGTGATGTATATACTTACTATTTAGAATCTCATACAGTCAGATATAATACCCTTCGGCGTGAGGCCTTTAAATTTGTTGACGAAGGAGCAAAATCTCCTGAAACTTATGATGTTGCAATGGATGCTTTACAAGAAGCTGCAAAAAGAGTTGCTCATGCGATGCAAAATGAGGGAAGAGTTCCTATCAACAATGGAAAAGTTAGGAGTCACTTGCTGAATGATGAAATGCATGATAATTACACAAGTGGATGCCAGGAAGAAAACTTGGGAGAACATATGTCCGAGGTTAGAGTTTTATTTCATATTTGTTTTTTGCTCGTTTTATGACCCTTTGTGTATCAGTTGTGAAAATTAAGTTATTCCAATAATTGATTATAATATAATCAGTTTTTGTTTGGGTATGTTTGCTGAAAAGTGATTTTGAGATAATATATTTCCTTTGATTGTCTAAAAATATTTTTTATTTGTTAAATTACAAAAAAAAAAAGGCTACTCTCTCTTCCTTCCAATTCCATTCCCCTGACAGTCAAATGGCGAAGATGATAGGGGTAAAATCAGAAAATAACTTTTGTTTACTTTTAGGACTTAATTGAGCCAAATCTAGAATTGCTGTAAATGATATTTTGAAGCTAAATTGTTGCAATATCTTATTTAGTGCACTCATATTTTTAGAGAATAATTAATATCCTTATTTTTTGCCCGATGAGCAATATCTTCATTGATTGAACAAAGTGGGGCTTTCCACAGATAAATACCTCGGGCTTTGCCTTGTTTGGTCTCTCTTCTGACTTAGTACTTTACAGAAATGCTGAAATTGGATTTAGGTTTGTTTAAGTGCTATGACCTTATCATGTGGTTATTCAGTTAACATAATATATTATTATTTAGATCTCATAACTACAAATTTACAATCCCATTTATTGGGTATCCACTGATATCTACTTTAGCACAAAATTTGTAAACTTCCCTCTCTCGCTTCTACCAATTTATGGAACAGCACCATATGGCTTTTGGTAAACTTGTAAAAATTTTAAGATTGCGCTTTCAGGTCCATTTGTTCTTGCATGCATTTGGTTGAGGAAGTATTTAATATTAATGACATAAGATGATATTTAAGAACTTTTGTTTACTATATGATACGAGGTCACGAGTTCAAATCCTGAAAACATTCTTTTCGCTTGCGAGGGTAAGGTTGTGTACACATATTCTTCCCCAAACCCCACAAGATAGGAGACTGGTGCATTTTTTTAAAATAAAAATCACTTCTTGTTAAATGGACTTTACCATGTCATTGGTTTTACATATATTCATGCTATAAAAATGCTTTTGTTTATTGTATAACTTCTTCAATGCTTTATATCTGCAGGATGAAATGGACAAGAATATTAGAGAACTTATGAATGAGCTTGACGGTGCATATAGGAAATGTGAAATTTACCGGTCCAACCTGCTCTCAGTTTTGAAAGCTGTTGAGGATCATAAGTTAGAGTTGTCCGTTAAGGTGGAAAATATCAAGATAAGCATGAAAGATAGCCTCTAAGGGGTGGAGAAATAACATAGAAACAGATAGGAAATCAAATTAAAAAGACATTTCCATTTTTGCTGCTGTCGAAATTGTTAATCTTTTAGACATGTCTTCTTGCCTTCTAGGACGAAGCTGGTTTGCGGTGTTTATTATATCGAAGTTAACTCTTTGTAATATCTTTTTAAGGGTAAGTTAACTTTTATAATTGAAGTAGTTTAGCATGTATGTATTATCAAATTAATATTTGCTTCAGGTCCCATCCTTTCATTCAAAGAATTCTTTGATTATTAGAGACAATTTTTGTAGACAAACTCTTAAATACTTAGATTCTGCATGATTAACAAAAAGATATAGCAACCGAGAACTCTCTTGATGCATCATTTTGAATTTGTACCGAAGCCATATTTCTTTTGAGAAATATCATCATATGAGATCATCACCAAAGCCAAGTTAGTGTGCTACGGCGTTTTAACCAACCGATAAAATCTGAAAATGGGATTGGAAGCAGCATCTTCAGGTTTTTACTAAATAAATGTTTCTATCACTAAAACTGAGAAGATGGTCCCCAGTATAAGTCGTAATCCACTATTGACATATTCATGCATTTTACCATTTACTTCAGCGGGAAAATAGCCATTAGAGCATCACCTCAAGTAACTCCTAACTGTGACATCACCCTTCTTTCTTTTAATGCTAAGTTTTTTAATTTATTTTTAAGGGGAATGTTGAAGTAAGTGTACATTTTCCACAATTTGAAATCAGATACTCAATTTTGTATATATCTTGATTTCACCAAGTTGACTCATAGGGACATAACACAAGATAAGGTGTAATATCTTTTAATCTCCTGAATCTTAATTTTGATATGCATTTATGTATGAGCAAGACGTGTGTATACATGCCCTATGAATACAAAAAATATTAACCATTAGATTTTATTAAAATAATTTTGAAAACGGGCTCATTGTCTTTTTAATGACTATTTTTAATAAATCTAAGGCTTAAATGCTATTTCCGACCTTTATTTCTTATTTTAATTCTATTTTGGTCTTTATTTTTAAAATGATATATGTTGGTCCTTTATGTGTTGAAAAGGTTTCAAGATAGAATTATTATGAAAATACAGGACCAAAATAGAAATCGATTATGAAATAATGGACTAAAATATTATTGCATGTTATAGGTCCTTTATGTTTTTCATTATAAGCAAAAAAAAATCTTTTTTAAAAGGAGATAGGAAGAGTGCATGAAATAAATGATACAGTTTGTGTCCATACCACTCTTCCTGTAATAATTAAATATAACTAACACATACTAAATTTACATAAATATTTATGTACATACATATACACTAGAGAGAAGGATACGAGTTATGATAGTAAAATGCATCTGCTTGAACATTTATCTTAGTTAAAAAAAAATCTAGGATGGTCTTATGATATCAACTCCAGCTGTCGTATGTGGCTTTTATAAGCAATAAAATATCGCCCATTATTGAATATTCTCTCCTAATTCAATATTTATAATATTAAGTATAGTAATGTTATATCCTCCTCCTACCCACAAACAAATGACATGTCACAAAGTGATACTTTATTTATTAGTGATTGGTAAGAGAATTTAGTAAGAGGATATAGCATTTTCCTATTATGAATGTTGCAATCTTCTTCTCCCGTTTTTCTAGAATCATTCTTATTGTCATAAAGAGATAGTTGCCTTCTTGCAAAAAGAGTCAAGTTTCAAAATAGTTAGGTTGTTTTCCTTTAATCTCTGATTCTTTTCATACTCGAGTTGCATATTTGTTACTAGCATCAAGGGTGAGACTAAGTTTGACTTGCGAAGAGAGATGTGTTAATCACATTTGCTTCGTCAATTTCAGTGTATTCTCTATAATAACAAATCTCATACGTAAATGAACTGACTAAGACACTAAAACTTGTTCCAGTTACAATTAGGTAACCACTTCTCTCCCACAATTAACTTACCCAAATGAAAGAGGGTAAAAAAATACACATGCCAACACTTCACTCGCACTTTTGTAATATAATACATCAATCAATATAATAATATTAACATGTGTTTAGAAGGTGACAAGAACAGTAAATATCAGGTGAGAGCAGACTCTTTACCTTCCACGCGGTAATTAATTGCCAGTGTGGAATTTATTAGCTTAGGGACTGTCGGGTGTCCAAAGCACTGCATTTAACCAAAAAACAAATACTAATTACATATGTATGCATTTATACACAATCAGTCTATAATTCACTATTTTATTATGAGGGCGGAGTAACAAAACCTGCATGTTATACTGATACTATCACGGTCTAATATGCCAACTGGGTATGATCTTTCATAGACATTCCTCACAACTGGAACATGATCGATTCCATGCTTCTTCATACTCTTTTGAGCATAACCAAGTTCCATATCAGGCGTGGCTGTCCATGGTATACTACATATTCCTCCATTTAAAAGGCATAATTCAGAAACTAAAAGTTCCTGTGAAAGGAAGAACAAAATAATCAAATTTGTGAAGTCACAACAAAGTAGCTTACTTGGACACTTGGTTTTAGCATTATCTACTGATTTAATCAAAGGCCATCAACTCTACAAAAAGCATTTTTCTGACTGAGTTTACCCGAATGATTGAATCATAAAGTGACCAACCCCCCCCCCCCCCCCCCCCCCCCACCTGCACATCCCAGCCCAAGTTACATACATTACATGAATAAAGGACCTACATTTGTTCTTTATACATTAGTGTAAACAAGATGCTGGTTTTGATCAATTTTGGCTAAAAGTGTAGTATCACAACTTAATTGTTCTCCTATTCTGTATCATCAAAAGTGTCCATCAACTGCAATTGATGGTGCGGAAGTGCAAGTTCGTGATTTAGACACAAATATCAACAGCATCTATCATCCTATAATTTATATATCCAATCGAATTTCTTCAACTGGTTTTTTCCTTGGCTTAAAGTTAGCTTACGATTATGTTTCAGTAAAGTATACCAACATGAAAAAGTATATATAGATTTCACATCCAATTAAGATTAAACTTGGATTCTCGTACCTTAGGCCCTTTGCTTCTTGCTTTAGCAAATTTTCCATACTCTTGAATGTCTCTTAGTGTCAGTAAACCAATCAAACTATCATCAGTATCAACAATTACTGCACAAGACTCTTTCTCTGAAAGCATGAGATCTATTACTTCGATAAGCAGTGTGCACATCGAAACCGTCACATATCTCGTCTTCATGGCTTCCGAAACAAATGTTCTCCTTACAGGATATGCTGTTTCAGCATTATCATCCTCTACACGAAGTGAACTATCCACTTGATACAAACTACTCAAATATGGCACACCTTCGTCAACGGAATTACCAGCAGATGACTCAATTGAACAACGCGAAGATGTTTCTGGAAGTATAGCAGAATTTGTGTTTTCTAGCTGGAGCTTTTTTGTTCTTCTGGCATCTCCTTTCTTTGTTTGTACAGATGAAACCCATGTAGACAACCCTACCGCTCCAAGTAGTGGTAAAACAATCCGATAGTCCTGTGTCAATTCAAACAGAAGCAAAACTGCAGTAAGGGGTACTTGACAAACTCCTGCAAGAGTCGCAGCCATTCCAACCTGCAAAATGAACTTCAATACAGTCATCCATGCCATGGCAACCTTTCGTTTCACTTCCTTTTCTCTCATTTTCCTTGATCAAAATGAAGCCTTATATTGCATATGAAGTTGATTGTACCGTAGTTATTCTTCTTTTTATTAGCTATCCAGTAATTCTTTTTAGCAAAAGAAGAATTATACTCTTAGAAATGTCAAAGAGATTCTCCTAAGATAACATGAAAGGACTAAGAGAAGGGGCTTAAACTTCAAATCAGTAAACCTCATGGTCCTTATCTAGATTTTTTTTAAAGTGAAATTTTAAAAAACCATGACTAGAAATTCTCAAGAAGGAGAGTTTATTTAGGAAAAAGGCTCATTTATCCGTCCATGGAAGTCATTTTGGAAAGATCAATTTAACCTCTGATTTCAAAGAGAACAAGTAATAATATACGGCCAATAAGGAATCAATGTTACCAGGCCATAAGCTTGTGGTGATGCCACTTCTAAGACGGAGAGATTAATCATAGGATTGAACTCAGCAACAGCCAAACCAATTAACTTTCCATAAGCCATCCCAGTTGCTGCACCAATAAAGAGCGACGGGGCATAATAGCCTCCCACTAACCCAGAAGCCCGACAGAGAGAAGTTGCAACTATCTTTACAGCTATTAGCTGAAGCAATAGGTCAGTGGAAAGGCCTTTAAAAAATGGCCTAGATTCCAACAAGATGTCAACATTCTCAAAACCCCAGTAAAGGATCTCAGGATATAACAAAGCTATGATACCAACTGATAACCCTCCCAATACAGGGAATGAAGCTCTTGGTATGCCAGTGGTCTTAGGAAGATTGTCAATAATAGTCAACATATATGATGTACACCGAGATAGGGCCAATGATACCAAGCCACAGAGAATACCCAGCAATAGATAGAGTGGGAGCTCTGAAAACAAGTTGAATACTGTCACTTCAAAACTTGCCCATTGGAATGGAAACAGTAACATGAAGACTGAATAAATTATGAAAAGGTTAACTTACCACTGGGAGAACGGAAGTCATATTCTGGAACTCTAAAGGCTGGTTGAGAGCCAAGGCCAATCTCGGAAACTACTGAAGCTATGACAGCACTAAGTATTACCATAGAAGTTGTATTTGTAAGTGGCAAAGATGGTGTATCATCATCATCATCATCTGAGGCAGCAGGTGAAGGCCACAAGACAGACTCTACAGCAAAAAAACAACCAGCAACAGCAGCATTGAAACCTGAAGAGAGGCCAGCAGCGGATCCAGCAGCACGAAGAGAGAGCATTCTCTTGTTGTTGTTGTTGTTGTTGTTGTTGTTGTTGTTTTCAAAGAAAGAACCTACAGCTTTGGCAATGGAAGTACCAATGTCAACACTGGGACCCTCAGGACCTAAGGAATTACCAGTGCCTAAAGTAATAGAAGCTGAGACAGCTTTGAAGAAAGGGCGGGAAGCAGAAGAGTGATGAAGACGTTGAGTAATGGAGTTCAATAGGGAAACAATGACACCTCCAAAAGTGGGAACTAATATGACTCTACTCCAGGTTTCCTCAATAGGAGCTTCTCTTAACCAGGATGCCCCACGAGAGGGGATCCCATCCCACACAAAATCACGAATTTCATGCACCTAATTCATGATGATGATGATGATGATGATGATGTTATTGTAATAAAGCTGAAGTAAGAATATATACATATATATAATTAAGCAGATAAATAAGTAACTTACAACACTATTGAAGAGTACCACAGCGATGCCGGTGAGGAGACCAACCAGGCAAGAAGATATGATTCCTGAATTTCGAATGTTTTGCTTCCATTCAATTTCATCATTATCATTATCATCTTGTGTGTTTTGACTTTGAGGAATACAAAAGGGACTTCTCATTCGCCTAATTCGCCCATTCTTTTTTATGATAGTAAAAGAAGGAGAAAGGGAGAACAAGGAGCGTGTTGTTGTTGTTGTTGTTGTTCTTGTAATAAGTGTTACAGCATGAGCATGCTCCTCTTCAATATCATTAATACAGAAAGAAGCAAGGAGGCTGGGATTATACTGCTGCCACACTACGCAACCTATTCCCATTTCTCACTCACCCACACTAACAAGTAACAACTCTTTCTTTTTTTATAATAATATTAGCATAATTTATTATCATCAGGATTGGTTCATTCAAAGGTATACTAACAAATATTTGTGTGATCGGAAAATAACTATCATCAAGGTTGGTTGTTTGTTTGGAATACCACACCTTTTAATAAAATTAAGTTATAAAGGAAGAACGATTATTTAATCTAAACTGTTATCCATGTTAACGAATTTGTTATTTTTTAATCAATTAATTGTTGGCTTCTCAGTGTTTGATTGGAGTGAAGAACTGAATATTTCTTCAGCAATTCCTGGATCTATCAAACATGGAAATGACGGGTAGGAGCATAGATCAGCTGTGAATATAAGGAAATGATAATGAACCGTAATGTTCACCACTATCCTTCCTTTTTTAATCTTCATTTTTCTTTAACATATTATGTTGAATGAAGAAATAATCGCTGCACCTACAATGTGTTACAACTCGTGCACTTCCACCTCAAAGAACTCAGATTTGGATGCTTAACATTCCTAAGGACCTGGATGTTCACACTGATATTACCCAAGAACCTCAATTTTGTAAAGGTTAATAGATTAAATTAATCACAACGCTCAAATTACTAATCTTTTCTTGCTGGCAATTCAAAATTTCCAGCTGGGAGAAGGGTAAATTATCCCATTTCAAACTCACGGCAATAGTTTATAGCCAAACTTGCATATCACATATTGGTAGCAGTGAAAATGTAAACAAAGCCATATACATTGAGTGGTTTGATCCATATAGAAATATTTACCGATTAAGATTTCAAAGTATACACTAAACATATTGAATTAACAGTTTCAAAAGAAATAAATTGCTAAACAGCAATAAAAAATTTAAAAAAATCATGTGCCCGTAAACTAGTAGGCAGTCATAGCTATCTTTGGATCTTCCCAGCAGAGTGCAGATAAATTGCAACAGAGACAACGCTGTAGACATATTTAAAAAAAATTAATTCTATAGTAAAAGAGAAAGAAAAGGAAGAAAAATACAACAATAGAACATGTCAAGTACATTCATGATATAATAAACAGCAGCTTACATTGTGCCAAGGAAGAAGGCAAGGGAGAGATGGAAGCCAAAAAGGAACACCGAAACAATTGCTGTAAGAATCATTGCCACTGAAGTAGAATACACCTGTGTAAGTTAGGAAGTTAATCACAAATTTCAATGCCACTTCAAAGGCTTTTTCTTTTTTGGGCTAATAATGGTGTCATAATGTTCAAATAAACTATGAAAAACAAATCTAAGCTTAAGGAAATTTCTTTAGCTATTGGTTAGAGCATAATTCTAGCACTTTTTAAGGAAATTTCTTCTTCTGAGGAGAACTCCTTTCCATATGGTTAGGTGTTTGGCTTCTATTAAGTGTAAAAGCCCATGGCCTGACAGCTTTACTTCATTCATGTATTTTTTCTCTTGTGGTAAATGTGGCATGGAGGCCATGGCCCATGGGTCCAAATATTGAAAATAGTAATTTTGCTTATGAGGGTAAAACTGCGTCCATCTACCCTTCCTACACATCATTGGGTTGGAGCCTCGTACATTGAGATGCCTTTTTTTATAAATTGATCAGTAGTACAGAATAGTTGCCAAGAATACATTAAACACATGCTTAATGCATTACACTCTTAACAATAAGTACTCCCAACTCTTAGTTAAACTCATGGAAGTGTCAAATCCCACAGATGCGTGTAAAAATATCAAGTGGTCGAAACATCGTACTACACAATCATCAACTCATGCTTACCTTCACAATATTGTCAGCATACTTCATTACCATTGATACAGCAATTCCACTAAAAAATGAACCAACCACGAAAACACATTATGTTAGTTCACAATAGAAATCGAAACTCCAGATGATAAAAATAACGGGAGGTTTGCTTTTATTCACTTGGTCAGAGTGTTCCCAATTTCTCTATGTTGTGAAACTTTGAAAGTGATAAAAATAGAAACATAGACAGAAGCAAAGACAGATGAAGAAAGGAAGAGGGAAAACTCCCAGCATTCATGAAATTTTATTAACGTATTTTACCTGAGTGCGTGATTGAAAATCATGAGAACAGTAACAAATGAATATCCATGGAAGAATCCCCTGAATATAGACAATATAAGGCATAAGGCATATATTATTGATGGGACAATTTAGGCCTGATACCAATGGCAATAAAGTATAGCTTGTTTATAATACTTGGTGTCATGGTGACTTATATGATCACACATAGATTATAAGTATCGGTTATCCATCATGATAAGAAGAAAATATTTTCTTCAGAAAAGAACTTCAGAAAACAGGAGAACATAGAAATAAGAATAATGCAAAACCAAAATCTAAAGGAAGAACTCAACTTACTTGTTCATCACTGCATCAAAATCTTGAACTAGTATTGCAACAGCATTGAAGCCCATGCCAAAGATATACAACCAAAAGTTCTGAACATTAATGTCTCGTGAAGGACGCTTTTTAATAATAGCCTGCCAAAATTATTTAAAAAAATACTGAACCATGATTAATCACTAAGAACTATTGCTCACTGCTCTAGAAATATGAAACCTTATCTTACACAGAGTAGCTCAGGCATAAATAGATACATATAGACTGTAAATTTTTAACTTGATACAAAAGGTTTCAATTGTAGAAAATTTTAAGCATGACACTCCATCCAATTTTTAGTTACAGCCAGCCAAAAGAGGTCAATTTAAATTGGAGTGACATTTCTTCAAACTTCAAGGGGGGTAATGTAATTTGCTAAAAATTACCTCTGTATATACTCCTGCAAAACCACTCAAGAGTGCCATGACCTGAAAAGGAAAAGCTCATGATCATTTTCAAACCATAACTTTAGACTACACAACTTTATATTTCCAATGTGAGAGAACCACAAATGTTGACAACTCACAATTGCCATAACCCAACCTTGAAAAGGAGTTTGAAGAACATGATCAGAGCTGAAAAAACAAATTAAATATTAAGGTAATTTAGCACATGATTATCAATAAATATGAACTTGCACAGTATTTTTCTGTGATAACAAAAGAATCTGTTAGAAGATAGAAGGGGCATACAAAAAAGGAGAATAATAAATCCTCCCAAGGCAACCATAAAAAGGTTAGCTACCAAGCTACTACCTACCAAGCAACTTCAGAGTGCAAAAGGATAAAAGGATGAATATTGATCTCTGAACTAAAAAAAACTAACATAAAAATCAATAGAAATAGCCCTGTGAGGCCCATAAGCTACAAGTACGTAAACAGACCAACAGTATTGCTACAAGTACATAACCAGATCAACGGTATTGTTACAAGTACGTAAACAGATCAAAGGTATTGATTTTATCTAGTACCACAGTCCATACAGAGCCTTAACCTTTGTGGAAACTGTAATTGTTAGACTATCAGGATCCTTACTGTTGTAGGAACCTTATATATAAGCAGTCTAAAATTAATGGACGAGGCATATGCAAGTTGTACTACATCAATATTTTCCTAATATAGGTATAATTATGGGTATTAGGTTATCATTCTGTATACAACATATCATCAGATACATAATATCATTATAAATACAGTATTAGGATGTGGAGACAGATTAAAAATGCACATAAAAATATCTTTGAAATTGTTAGTTCTTTCACTCTAACATGTAATTTAGACAAGTTTCTTGAAATTGTTAAAACTAGAACGAAAATGGCTATATATATTTCTAATTTTTTTCTTTTCAAAATCAGTAGGGGCATGTGTCCCCAGACCTATCAATGTAGGATTGTAGGTCTGGCACTGATATAAATGGATGAATTATTAATATTTTATGATAAAATGCAGGTTTAAATTTGTGTAATTGATATGTAGTCAAACTCAAATAGGTCACATGTGAAGCTTAATGATAATTATAATGAGTATATTTGTCATTATATTACCACACCAAGATGCAGCCATGTAAATTTGGTATCAAGAAAAATCGTAGTGAGAAAAATAAGTGGAGCCGGAGAAACGAGATGCCAGATTTGTTTTGAATTGAAGCCCACGATATGCTTCAGTTATAAACAGAAGCACACCACAACAAAATTTGAGGAAGCTAGTGCTGCAAGAGAGAGAATTTTAGAGCAGTGTCTCACAAGGATTTAAGATGAGTACTAAGGAGAAGATGAAACCTTGATTTTGTTAGCAATGCTATATTAATTTATTTTTACCTATGTTATGAATTTGATAACTATGATTCTATTTCCTCTCTCAATTACTACAATTAAATATTAGATGAGTTCAGTCATGTTTTTCTCATGCTTTCGATTTCTTTGAAGTATTTGACTCGCTTCTTGACACATGACATGTACAATTTTTCATTGGAATCTATATTATAGTGGCAATACTTCAATCCCCACTATATTTATGTATGCCACATAATAAGGTCAATATACTAACACAATAATGGCCAAGATTCAGGCTTGGATTAGTCTTACTTCGAATTTAACTGAGCTGTGGTGCATCCAGCAGTGAGTAGAATAAAAGCAGCCCACTGAATCTCACTTAACCTGAAATTTAAATGAGATGATGCCAAGTGACCTTAGGAACCATGAGCTTTGGTGATATAGTCAAACATATTAAATATTATATAGATAGTTATTATGCTTAAGATAATAAGCTTGGCAGAAAAAAAGATATGACATTATTTTTAACTTCTACCAACAGTTTCTAAGGAGAATCAACAAAAAAAAAATTACTTGAAGAAAAAGGAAACAACAAAAGGCCTACCTTTTCTTAAGTATAATTCTGTATAGAACTCCTGTACTGATAATATTGAAGTTCTTCAATATCTGATACCCTGGAGCATCTACATATGCAAAGATGTAATACTGCCGTAAAATTGAAAGATAAAAACAATCAGATTTCAGAAAGGATTGACAGATATGTTGAAAGAAAATCACATTGGCATCATACCAGACATAACCAACCTGAAGCAAATTTTTTATGAGGTAAAGCACTGCTGGAATAGGATACACGATAACTTCATTTAATGTTGTAGTCAACCTATGTTCAGGGCATAAAATATGTTAAGTTTTTTAAATTCATAGTATATCAACAAGGGAAAAGATATAGCTGAAATAAGAAGACGAAGTTGCAAATATTTGAACAGCGCCAGCAGAAAAACTAAGGTAGACGAATAGCATAGTCCTCTATGAATTAGCCATCCATGTTTATTTTCCTTCTTTTTTGGCAAATGCAGTGGACATTTAATTCAATATAGTTTAAAGAAACAATACAGTGCAGTATTGGGAGGGAGAGAGATGACCTGTTGTCGTCGGTGACACCTTGTTTATTCCATAATCTTGCCAAAGCCAAGAGGGATATAGCACATTTTAAAGTCTCGACCAAAAAGTTAGCAGTAGTGACACTATACTCATACTTGCCAGCTCTCTTGGACCAAACAATTAGGATAGCTTGGGAACTAGTCAGAATAGTCAATGAAAGCGTAACCACTGACCTACCAGAGAGAGTAATAATAATTAGAAATTAGGAAATAAATAAACAAGAGTTGAATGAATTATAGTATTATAGTAATAATATATAAATATCATATACATACTTGCGTTTCCACTGTACTTTGGTCCTGTGGGTGTCAATTTTGGTTTCTCCGAGTAAATTGCTGTTATCTGGGACTGTGTAGAGAGAAATACGTGAAATTAAATGGAATGAATAAAAGGAAGAGAGAGATAAATAATAAAGAGAGATCAAACCTGAAATCAAAAATGATTTATTATCGATGTTATCTTCAACGGGCGCAACCCTATCTTCATCATCCTGCATCCGCATCATGGAATCAAATAAATGCTAAGTAAATAAATAAGAAACAAATTGATACATACCTCGTCTTTGATTTTCCTGTACTCCATTTCCACGTTGGTCTTCTTTATCTCACTCTCACACACAACACAACACAGATCTATCTATTTAAATATCATAAATCATTTAATACCATAACAGATCTATCTCATTTCTCACTTAGCTAATAGCTTCTTCAACCAACAGACAGATCTATCTCATCTCTCACTCTCTACTCTCTACTCTCTAACTCTAATCTCCATATTTTGGGCTGCAAATTTGTTGTCCCCATCTTTCGGCCCAATTTAAAACTATGACATGCTTTTATATTTATTCATTCATAAATATATATATAAGGCATAGTTTTCCTGGTTGCATTAACTTGTTTTTTATCCGGCCTTCAAAATTAAATAAAGCTTATAACTTTTAATAATTTAACTTGTAATATTTCAAAGCATATAATTTAAAAATCATAAGATTATTATTTAGATACTTTTATCCATATATAATCAAATAAATAAAGATTATTAATAATTTACCAAACTACTGATTATTAATAATAAAAAAGTGACGGCGTAAGTAAAGAGGAGTGACCCCACGTATAAAGAAAAAGGGAATAAAACAGAGTGTGAGGGGTACATTTGAACACTAATTATTATGACATATATATATATATACATGAAATAGAATTAGTAGTAGTAGTATATGAAATTAAGATAGGTAGGATGAGTTCAATGGGTGGTCATTTGTTTGGTAGTAGTAGTAGGACAAAGGCATCATCGCTGCCAGTGTCGGTGGGATTAGGATCTGAAGAAGGAGGAAGAGGACTTAGAAGACGGCTATCGTCATTGAAGATACCCAATATTCCGAAATCATCATCATCATCACCATCAATGACTATGAGTGACTATACAAATGGAACTTGTATTACTATTAAAAAGTGGTGGGACTGTGTATGTGCTTGGATCCTCTCTTCAAAACCAATCTTTGTTACAGATCTGGAAATGAATCAACAATATGAAACCAAATTACTTAGAGGCACATGGGAACATCTTTTCACTAAGCTCCGATCTCAGATCACAAGACTCATCACTTCTGATCATCACCATCTTCCTCAAACCTACAACGTCAACAACAAGAACTAATCATTCCACTTCAATCAAACATTTCTTACTACTACTACAAGTAGTATATTATCCATCGCCAATTCCTACATTTCTTACTTTCCTTTATTCTTTCTTTTAATTACTTAAATGTACAATTCCTTATCTTTGTTTCTATTCTTCATCATCATCACCTACCCACCATCTCAACCTAAACCTGTACCTACCTTCCTATTCCTACGTAATCCATATTATTCATCATACATCTTTACTACTTGTAATTGTTCAAGCTTTTTCTTATTTCTATATATCAACAATAAATCTTCCTTATTCATTTATGCAATTAATATTACAAGTTAGTTAATTGTATATAATCAGATTAAAAAGTTACATACATTTATTTTTAAATTAGTTTTTTTACTAATTTCTTTTGAGGTGTGTGACTACCCTTTCGACAATTGTCGTTCTTAGGAATCCAACATTTGACACTTTAGTCATCCTATGAATCTAATGGAACTTTAGACTACTAAACTAATATATTGTTTATAATAAGAGTCTATCAAACTGAAGTCAAAAGGATACTTTTTTAATTAAGTTATGTTAAATTTCTCCTCTTTATCTTTAAATCTTTAGCGTGTTTCTAAATCTCATCACAACATTGCCACCACCACTTCAAGTACTCTTTTTTCTCATTCAATTTGGATCCCTTTTATTGTAATTCCCTTTTCTATCAGAATTTCCTAATTATATCGTTTAATTCATTAGTTTTGGAGCAATAAAAACCCTAGCTAGTTTCTCAAGCTTAGTTATTCTAGTATGAGATCTTCATTGTTTGGATTATATCAGTTTTTGTTATTAATTCTATGATTGCATGAAAGCAAGAACCTTATTTGATCTATGTAAAATTTAAATACAAATAATAAAGCGCCTATAAGTAATTATATTGTCTGTGTTATATGCAATGTACTCTTTGTAAACATTTGAAAGCTTGGGTATAAAGTGCATGAAATGGTGCTCTGTGTTTGCTCTCTATTATTTATTTCCTGAATTAATATTCAACAAGTCCAAAGCATGTACTTATGTGCTCAATTGCTCACCCACAACTAATTCATCTAACTCACAACTTTAACAAATTGTAAGGTATATATTATCACCCCAGTCACCATAAGTGATTCATCCCTTTAAATTATATAAGTTTTCATTAGGGGTGGCAAAATTATCTACAATCTATGATCGACTCAAAATCAATTCAAGTTAAATTCATCCATTAGAGCTAATGGATTCAAATCCAACTATTATATCCAATCCATTTGAATGGATACCCAATCAATCCAAAAAAAAATTAAAAGTAAAAATATTTTTTTTCTCAAAACAATGTGCAAACTCATTTTTAACAAAATAATTCATTCAAAAGTTGCATTACCCTTTCTAACAAAAATATTTCTTCAACAAAAGCTTGTTTTCTTCATCTATGGAGGTTCTTTTCCAATATCTTCATACATTCTCATCTCCATTGAAGGTTTCGTTTCTTCCAATAATTTATTTTAATTTTGATGTTCCTTCAAGATTGATTGATATATCTTTTGATTTCTTATATATATATATTAAAATATTATTTTTTGTATTGTATTGTGGATGCTCGTGTTGGAATTATAAATTATTTGCTGATTATTGTACATGAAGCTCCCTCGTCACAGTAATTGTGTTACTAGTTATTTTTAAGCTTAAAACTTATGTTAATGCAACATTGTAAATTTATGTTATTTTAGTCTCAAATATTGATGAGAATATGCTTTAATTTTGTGGATTTGTGATTGCTAGAAGTTTATTGGTCATCTTGCTTTTGGTATAAAATATTTTTTACTTAGTCTTCACATAAAATTGCATCGAGTGTTTAACATTTCTTGCTAATTCTATTTCTCTTATACTTCCTTTAATTGGATATTTCAACTATCTATCAATCATTTAATTTAACTTTGATAAATATAATTTATGTTTTTAACCAACAAAAAACATGAAGAGTAAGAGAAATAGAAAAAAGAATATATGAATTTTATGATATACGTCAAATTTTTCTAACAACACTAACTTGAAGCTCACTTAAATGTTTTAACACCGAAAGTTTAAGTTTAATCATATGATTTACCATTAAAAGTTTTAAAGTTCATTTTTTAAATTTATTATTCTTTTAAGTTTAGAATAAAAACTTCAAAAGTTCACATTTTTAAACGTGTTTAAAAAAACACTTTTTAAAAATGTCTTTTTATAAAAGAAAACACATTGTAAAAATATTAAGTCATGAATTAGATTGAATATTCATCCATCCAAATCCATGAAAATGGAGTCATTGATGAATTGGATAGATTATAATCCATTGGATATGGATGAATTGGATAACTTAAAATATGATTTAAATGGATTGATGAATGACTTTTCATCCATCAATTTTCATCCAAATCCATCCATTTGTCACCCCTAGTTTCCATATGAAACATATCACTTGTTTTTCATTAATTTTTAATAATTTTTTTATGATAGGACTTTAGAAAAAATATTTGGAAAATTTATTAAATATTTTCATTCTAAACTTAGATAATAAAATTGTGAATTTTAGTTGAGAGTTGTGAAGAAATTTATATGACAAAAATGACAACAACAAAAAAAACTTATATGGCCGATTTGAAAACAAAAGATACTACATCTGTTCCTTTTCAAGTGCTTTTGAAATATGTCTTGACTAATTCAAGCTCATCTCAAGGTTATAAAAAATATAAATTCCTACTCAACTCATTCTAGGTCACATCATATTATTTAAGAAATATAATTAATATATCATTAATTTATATTTCCTTGTAAATTCCTAATAGCATTAGGAAGCTAATATATTCTCTTTATTTTCTAAAAAACACTTAAATATGAACAATTTTCTTTTCAAATTTAGATTTAGTAATTTTACCTCATCTACCTTTAAATATTTAATTAAGAAGTTAGAGAAATGTTAATAAATCCTCCCATATACTAATCAATGAGTTAAAGGTAAAAATATGCAAAGGAAAATAATACCTCAAATAGAAGAAAATGTATACCCTGTGTAAGAAATTTTTTGAGAATATTAATGTATTATCTAGCATTCAGATTCAACCATCATTAATTTTTAAATATAAGTAATATAAATAAATAGCAAGTATAAATATTTATACACATCCCTTTACATAATAATATTATGAACTCTAAAAATACATTTTGAATAGGAATTTGTAAGTTTAAATTCCTTAACAAAAAGTGCAGTGGTAAAGGAAGACCATCGTAGGTTTTGTTGCATTGTGTCGGTGGCATACAGCTAAGTCCTAAGTCCTTTTACTAGCTGTGTAGTGCAGCCGACAGATAAGGGCATCCAATCATGTCATGTGGTATGATTTCAACATTATTTGTAGCTGCCAGTTAAGCCCATAACACTTGTTATCACATTATACAAATTATTGGACGGTGTATGAGACCTTAATTAAATAATATATCATACTTCAAACCACTAGAGTCACTTCAAGTCCTCAACCACAACATGCCACCATAGAAATACGAGGAAGGGAGACATCTGTAATAATTTTGTTTAACTATTTTACTAGAGAAAAAAGTAAAATTATTTTCAATTTAAATTTGGGTCGTTAACAAATGTTATTATATCAGTCATTTTCATTCAATAGTTGCACTCTCTAAGAAATATATGAACTCACATCTGTACCTCATTTTCATTCAATAGTTGCACACATTTTGGTCTCTTGCAAAAGAGGTTCCAAACGATTTATGTGCAATTAAAGCTGCACCTCATATATTGTTGGAAGCTTCTGCTGACCTTGATTAATGAAAGGCTATCTTCCCTAAAAAATAAGGAAGGAATTAAAATTGAATCAGTATTATTATTCATTAATAGAAGCTTATTTTGATAGATAATTCATTATTCCCTTTCAAAAAAATTATGAGAATAAAATATCTCCTCGTAACAGGAGATAACTTACCTCCTCCAGCCAGTAAAAGAATAACATGTACATTGTTTTGTTTAGTTTTAGAAATATTTTTTTAAAAAATGATTAAATGGTACACATGTCACGATTTTAGTGTCTGAGATAAGTTATTCTAAAAAATAATAGTTCATTATCATTTTTGGATTTTATCAATGCGGATTTTAACCTTTGATTGATCATAATTATTTTGATCGTTGTTGTGACCGATTATTTTCCTTTTTGCTTGTGAGAATTACCACGTGGCACATATAAGGATTAAAAGTTTCATGGAATAAATTGCCAAAAATAAAATGTCAATTTGATCCCTAAAATTCACAGAATCAGTAAAGTTTGGTTCATGAGATCACAAAAAATATCAATTTAGTCCCTAAATTTGCTTTCACTGGTCACTTTAACATGCAGTGCATGTAAGTACTAGATAAGTAGTTGGTCCATAAATTTGCTTTCACTGGTCTCTTACATAATAATAATAATAATCCAAATAGTTTGGTCCATAAATCCATGCCTGTGAAACTTTACATCCGTGAGATCAGATCCTGAAATATTAAAAGTCTTCTACTTCAACTATTAACAGAATGCCCCTAATATGAAATGAAATCACAGAAAAATAAATGACCAACTTAAAATAGCAGTAAGTAGCACTTAACACTCAAGTTTGCAATCATGATTCATGAACGAAACAATATTTTGCAATCACACAGCACACAAATGAAGCACTTGATGAGTGCTCATGCAAGACCATCCACACTCCTCATTTTTCTTCATGCAATAGGAACCTTGGCAGGAATAAGAACCATTTTCTTTAAAAAATGCAGATTTATGCTTCAATATTTTGTTCTCTTTCTGGCTTTGCTGTACAACCTGTCAAGATTGCATGTAAGAATAGAGGATCAGCGCATTAACATCCCGACAGCAATAGAGTCAATTGCTAAATTTGTTCTCCTCCCTACATAGAATATAAATTTGTTCTTCCAACATATTAACCTTCCATTCTCTTGTCAATACCTCAAACAAAGGGTGCTCATAATGTATCAAGAATACTGGCTGAACTTTAAGACCATACACTAAAATCATCGTGTCGATTTGGAACTGAAGAAATCAAAGCACTAAGATCTAATGAGGGGTGGTAGGGGGGGGGGGATTTATCCATTACTTTAAGGTATTGACAATCAAGAGAAGATCGCAACAAAGTAATAAAATGAAAAGACTGATCTACTTGTTTTATAAATTATGCATCACTAAAAGAATATTTTATAAGACCCAAATTACCAGTAAATAACAAGCTCAACCAAAGCTAATGAGGGTTTGGCGCATCTCTCATGCTCAAATTCAAACTGTTGCGCATAGTCCTCCTTCCAACTCCAGGATTGCCTTTTTGCATCATAGCAGCAAATTCACCATAATCAATCCTTCCATCCTAAAACCAAGATATAAACAAAACCTTGAAACATAGTTGCACTACAAGAGGAACTTAATTCAGTTACATATTGACATACAGAAAACACAAATGCTGGTCAAATCATTAGAATTCAGGTGTTTGGTATTTCAAGTGTACTCAAAGCGGGATAAAATTTTGCACCCCGCTAAGCCTGGGGACAATTTTTTTGGGTCCTGTAATGTCCCTTATTTTCAGCAAATCGAACACACCCTAAAAGCTCAATCTTTTTACGAGGATGTGCATAACATTAAACTCTAAGATCTGCTAACAGTAATCTCTAACAGAAAATAGGAATTTCCTGTGTCAATGGGTAGCACAAGTCTAAATGACTTACATTATCTTGATCAACTTCCCTAATAATATCTTCAAGAAAAACATCAGTCATATTATGTTCTGCACAAGCTTGTTGAAGTTCATCAACTGTGATATAACCACTCCCGTCCTTGTCAAAGTAGTGGAATGCTGCAATGAGATGTTCCTCACGCTCTAGTTTGTTGAGATGAACTGTTGCAGCGATAAATTCCCCATAATCTATAGTTCCACTGTTGTCAACATCAGCCTGAAAAAGCTCAAAATTTCAGCTGAATGGAAGGCGATCGAAGACTACAACTATTTAATGTGGTGAATACATGTACAATAACATCACATCTATTCATGCTTCACTAATGTCAAATGCCAACCTCACCGTCAAAATAGCAACTTCCCAGAAAACAAAGAACCCATGTAACCTATATAAGTTGTACAGCATCTTTTCACAAAGAGGAAATATAAAAGAATTGAAACATTTTTTTATAAAAAAATAGAAAGACAAAAAGGAGTATATACACAAAATACAGAAATATATTTTTCACAGAGCTAACACCCTACCGCTTCCATAAGATCACGTATTTCTGTATCCTTAAGGGTAGACCCATATCTTCTCAGACCGGCTTTGAGTTCATCAAAAGTGATTGCACCACTGTTATCAGTATCCATAGCCTGAAACATTTCTCTCAAACCAGCAATCTCCTCTTCGGATAGACTTTCAGCAATTACCTAATAAAACAGCATAATGATCAATCTGTAGCTGTTTATCTCACTGATCATTAATGACAATGTATGTCATGCTTAAAGACAGCATTGCATATCAGAACTAAGATATAGAAACTGAAAGGAAGGAGGAGCATTTATGATACGGATTAAAGTTGTTTAGTCCCAATCAAACAAAAGATTGTAGACAAAAGAGCATTGAAAGTGAAATGTAAGGACACAATCCCAACAAGGTTAAGTTCATATGGCATCCAGGCACCAAAATGTGATGAATTCAACAAGCCAACAACAACACTTCATATATCATGTGTGAGAATTCATTTTCTATCCTTTTTATAACAATCTATGACTATACTAATATCAATCAGCTTCACTTACCCGCAAAGCCATCTTCTTTAGCTTATTCATTGCAGAGAAGTGTTTGAGACGAGAAAGAACAGCTGGATCCAGTGCTCTGTCAGGAGCAACACCATTTTCACATATCCAAGGATGACCTAAACAGGCACAACAATTAACATCCCTTGGTTTAAAAACTATATGTAACTAAACTAAATTCATGCCATTGTCATAGAAATAAGGAAAAAAATATTAAGCATGTATTGTAAAACTGAAGTTCACTTTCAAGTAAACAACAACTTCCATATGTCTAATCAAATAGTTTAAAGGGAAATTCTATGATCCTCCAAGCTAAACTAGAGCATCATATCCCCCGGTTAAAGAGGACCATTGATTTTATAATTAAAAATTAATAGTTAAGATTAAAAGATGTAAAATAACAGATTTGTCATAACTGATAGACCCTTTGTTTTGCTTGGATGGTGGTGGAGCCATGGTGGGGTAGAGTTATGGGTGTTGATTCTGCTGGAGAAGGTGTGGATGGTCTGTGGTTGGGTGGAGGCAATACTGATGGGGTTGAGGTGGCTTGAAGTGCCCACAGTAGTCAGTGATTGAGGTGGGATAAAGAGGTTGCAGATGGAGATGGAGATGAGTGGGGTTAAAAAGGAGTTTGGACATACAAAATTAGCACAGAAAGAACCAAGTCCTAATGCTTAGCCCTCTACTATGTAATAACATCAGCCAAGTGACTATATTGACTAGTCCACAAGGAATCATCTATTCTATTCTATTCTATTCTATTATTCATAGTAAGTTCAATAGAGAAAGGGATAAACATACATAATACTTCATGAGCAGTCAACCGTTCTGAAGGCCGAGAACACAACATCTTTCTAATCAGATCTTTTCCGCTATCAGATATTAGAGGCCATGGGTCTGATTCAAAATCTATATGTCCCTTCAATACTGCATCAAATATACCCTGCTGGGTTTCTGAATTCCAAGAGGGATGAAATATTGAGTGGTGAGAGAGAGATGGAGAGGAAATGAAAAGAGTGTGGGCAGTGACATATAACTATATATATACCTGCCCAAAATGGTGGCACACCGCTAAGCAATATGTATAGTATGACACCAGCAGTCCAAACATCAGCTTCAGGCCCATAATGTTTGAGGAGAACCTCAGGAGCAACATAGTATGGGCTGCCAACTACATCAGTGAAAACTTGACCTGAGATGGATATTTAGAAAAGGGTAATTAGTAATTAATAAGTTAACCACTAAGAATGAATCGTTATTTGTAACCTGGTTTGAAGAAAACAGAGAGGCCAAAGTCAATTGCTTTAAGAGAGAAATCGTGATCCTTATTAACCAACAAGAAATTTTCAGGCTTGAGATCTCTATGCATAACACCAAGGGAATGACAAGCCTCAACAACACCGACAATGATTTTAGTCAACTCAGCAGCCTTCCTTTCAGTGTAGTGACCCCTCTGGATGATGCGATCAAACAACTCACCACCGGAACAAAGCTCCATGACAATATGAACATAGAGTGGATCCTCATAAGCACCCTTGATGGTGACAATGTTATTGTGACCTGCCAAATGATGCATAATTTGGATTTCCCTGCGAACATCCTCCACATCTTCTTTGGAAATCAACTTTCTCTTGGAGATGGATTTGCAAGCATATTGAAGGGAGGTGGAATTATGGGTGCATAAATAAGTGGTTCCAAATTGTCCTTGTCCTAGTTTACGACCAAGAGTGTATAGATCACGGATGTTGGGAGTCTTGTGACCCAAGACATAATAAGCTTGGTTATCGGGGCCACGCCGCATGATGGTGTCTTTCTTGATGATGTTGGGTTCTTGTTCTTGTTCTTGTTCTTGTTTGATGATAAGGTTGGAATTACTATTGTTGTTGTTGTCTTCAGGATCATCAGAATGAGTGGTGTTGGAATTACTACTATTGTTGTTGTCGTGTTGGGGGTGAGAGAAGGCGTGAGTATATTTTCCTTTGAAAGATCCGCGGCATGTGTTGCCCATTAATTATAATTACTTCTTCTTCTTTCTCATCACTACCCTCTCCTCTTCATATAAATAAACATACATACATACATACATACCAGAATAGAAGGTGAATTTGTTATGATGATGATCACGATATTCCTTTCCTTTCCTCTCTCTCTCTCTCTCTCTCTCTTCTCGATTACTCTCCTCAACAGATCTCCGCAAAATTAATGTGTGTTTTCAGAATATATATATAAATATATTTGTTAATTAATTATAGTAAGAGAAGATGTAATTGTATTTATTTATTATTTGGTTAATGGTTTTGAAAGAAGGAAAGAACGTGAGTGTTGACTGCTGACCATCTACGCCTTCCTTTTCTTTATCCTTTATTATTCAAATAACATTAACACAACAACTACTACTACTACTACAAAACCTAACTCTTACTATTTTACTATAATGCCAATTTCATTATACATAGTAACAAATTCATGGATCATCAGCATAGTTATACCCATCCTTAGTCAAATTAGTACCTTTGGCTTCACTCATATATATCTTCCCTAACTTAATATTTAGACTACACCATTGACCTCCATCTCAAGAAACCAAGCACCTAGCTAGCCCCATCATACCATTCTATTCTATTCCTGTTGCTTATATTTAGACTTGTATTGTATTCATGAAAATAGTCGGGCACTCATGAACTAGGACTAGTACTTCTTTCCTTCAACTCTTCCTTACATTGCATCTACTATTTGTCTCACTATCATCAATGCTAATTCATTTCTATCTTTAATATTCAAGCTTTGGTTTATTTGAACCCACATTCTCTTTCTATCATACCAATTTACAGAACTAGGATATAGTAACATAGGAAAATGATGATTATACATTATTTATCTTTTTATATTATTCATTCATTTATTAGTAATGCTAATCAAATAATAAATGTTCATTATCTATGTAGGGGATTTGGGTATGCTGCAGGTGTGCATATTATGATGACAAGATTTTATCTTTAGTTGACCAGTATAACTATAAACTGATTTTAAATTGAAATTTAAGAAAAAAACAAGAATGCGAGAAGGAAAATAACACAAACTGATGATTGGATGTGCTCCTTCCTATTTTTATTACATCATCACCACTGTGTAAAAACGATTGTGTATTTTGTGCAGACGGAAAGCATTAACTGTAACTATCCTAGTCCAATACCAATAGTATGTCACACTATTCCCTAGAAGCAACAAAAAAACAGAGAAACAGAAACTGGTGAAGCCAATAATTTTAAGTTGAAGATTCATTCTTAATTGGGCACATTCACACACCAACAACAACCAAGTCAATATTACTAGATATGGTCGGCTACATAGATCAAATGACATCGTAATGCTCTATCATGCCGTAAAACACCAGATAAAAGAAAATTACAGTTTCTGCATTAGCACACTTCACACAGGGAAAGGGGATAAATCTTTTTTTCTTTTCTTCTTTTGTTGGGGGGCTTTAAACGGTAGATGAAAATAAGCACAATAGTAATATATAAAAAAGAGCAAAACTTTCAATTTGAGTCTGTGGTAAGCCAAAGTGATCAGCTGGCAACTTGAGGATGTTTTGCCCCAACAGAGAAGAACTCAATGATGACTTCAAGTGGCATGCCCTTGGTTTCTGGAACTTTCAAGAAGACAAAGACCCAAGCTATTGCGCACACTACCGCATACATACCAAATACACCACTCAGTCCTACAGAATTGAGCAAAACTGGGAGTGTGTATGTCACAATTATGTCGCCAATCCAAAAGGTAAGAGCACATATGGCAATGCAAAGTCCACGAACTCGAGTAGGGAAGATCTCTGCACATAGGATATTAGGAACTGGCCCAAATCCCATCACAAAGCAACAGAAGTACACAATAACACATGTGGTTGAGATTGATGCATTCACAGTACTCCCCAAATCCACAAAACTCCCTAGCACTAATATCACCAGAGATGCTATCAACACTGGGATTGTAGTCAGCAGCAAAGTCCTGCACCACAAGAATATTACAATGGATTTTACCTTTACTTTGTGACAGTAATAAATTCAAACCCACATTATTATTGAATTATAATTCTAAACTGCAAAAGGTTATGTAAAGCACATTTAGGAAAACGAATGAAGCAGAAATAGTGGTTTCGTGAGAAAAATCCCTCTAACATACATCCAGCCTGTTGAAACAACACATACCAAACCGTTCAAGCAATAAGGCAGCACAAAATGATAAGGATAAGACACATACCTTCTGCCAGAAATATCCATGAGCCTCATGGCAACAGCTATACAAGGCAACATCAGCAATGTTGTCAGAGTGCTTATGAGAAAAGATGCAGAAGTAGAACCAAGGCCCAAGTTTGAGAGGAGATAACCAACACCTGCCTGCTCAAGAATTTGAGGTGTATAGTAGAGGATACCATTTATACCAGAGAACTGCAACATTCAAAGAGGAGTTAGATCACAATATGGCATAGCTTTTCACCAGGAACTATTGACTACACTATAATAAATAATAGTAATATTATTGATGTGGTTAAAACAAAGAGTTCCAATGCATTTGAGATTCAAAAACTATTCTAACATATCCAAGTATTTTTATGGCAATTTTATCAAACTTGGATTTATTGATGTATATGCGTTCATAGAGTCAAAGGTAACAACAACAACAACAACCAAACCTTTATCCCACAAGGTGGGGTCGGCTACATGGATTGAATGATGCCATAATGCTCTATCATAAATCATAAAAAACAAATGCTTAGAAATTCAAAGAAAATCAATTTGTTTTCATACCCCTTCATATTTTACATTGAAAAGTGACTTACTCCAATACTATCTGAAGCAATTCCAGCCGTATTACTTTTCAACAAAATATCTAAGCTTAAGTAACTATTAAGATATGCATTCTTCTATAAATCAATACTTGCAAAACCATTCTTTTCAAAAATTCAAAATCTACCAGTGGTACAGCAGTGCCAAACACACCATTATTTGAAGCTCAAAGAAAATATGTATGAATGAACTGAGTACAGAGGGCATTATATTAATCTATATTTAAGCTGAATACAAAACTGTACAAAGCTAGGGGTGGAATTAAACGCTCCCCTTGCCTGTTCATTGTTTTCAAGAAACTGAACAAGATGAAACAAGCACCGGTAAGCAACTTCGATAAAATGCAATGTAATGAACTCAACATGATAAGGCAAAAGAATATCAAATTACTGAAGGAAGACAATGATACAAGGCAATGTAATGAACTCATCAATACATACAATGCAATGCTACAATATCAAAAAACAGCAGAGATGGAAAAGCTTTAATTACCTGCTGAAGAATTTGAATCCCCACCCCAACAATCAAAGCATGCTTCACCCCAGGTTCGAAAAGGTCACTCCAACTTGGGCCTTTTGCAGCTGTTTCAGATGGATGAATCATAGCTGGTCCAATTGGCTGTTCATGCATAAGATCCTTGCTACAAAGGGCTGACTGACTCACCAGAGCAGCAGCCTGGACTATCTCACCATCTGTTGCCACATCACCACCTATAATCGAAACCTGAGACCCACGTCTAGTTCCATGACCACCCTCTTGGTGTAAATACACTCTCTTGAAACCACCTTCCTTCTTTCCATCTGGGCCTTCTTTTTCAGACCATTTATATGCTAGCTGCCAACCACCACCAATTCCAGCAGGTTCTCCTTGCAAAAGACTACTTTGCCTCATACTTGAAAGGCTACCATGTGCAGCAGCAGCAGCAGGATGTATGTCCTTATCCATACTTGTTGCTTGACGTGAGATCAACGGACTATTCAAATTGTCATCAGAATCGCCGGCAGCACCATCGGACACATAATCATCACCCTCTCTGGATAGGGTTTCTTCATCCCAATCTTCATTCCTTGGCTGATTCCCACCCTTAATACTAAACATACTTCCGAAGTGTGGGAAAAGGGCACTTTGCATGCTTCCTGATTCTGGGAGCTTCTCGTGAACACTACCAAATAGCTTGACTAGAGGGTCCACTAGACCACTCGGATTTGTCATGCTTCCTTTCCGAGATACAAGGCCAATGGAACTTTGTCCGGTGGCTGGTCTGGCAATCCAGGACAGACCTTGCTCTGACCCATACAATTTGATCTGATCTTTTTTGGATGATGGATCCTCTGCATCAGTGAATTCATTGGCTGGACCAATTATGTACTCTTCTATAGCTGTATCACCTCCAACTCCAAGACCCTCAACCAGCAAAGCCATTTCAGCTGCGATATCATATCATCATCCATTCATATGCACAACAAACTAATTGTCAGTCATAAGATAGTTGAATTAAAAGCAAGTCAACAATTAGAATTAAAAAAAAAGCAACAAATGGTTAAAACAAACAAATGTGGATGCCTTGCCTAGATAGACTAATTAGAGAGAGAGAGAGAGAGAGGGAGAATGAAATAAAATACCAGTGACATCTTCCCTGCTGCGAAGGCGTTGCAAAACCTTCTTGGCCTCAACCATGCGGCCTTTACTGACAAGCCATCTTGGAGATTCAGGCAAGAAGAAGAGGGTGAGGAGAAAATAAACGAAAGAAGGAATAGCAAGAACCCCCAACATGAGCCTCCAGCTTGGGGCATTGGTGAGGGACATGCCAAAGACCATACAGTAGGATAAAAACATTCCAGCCGAACCGGTGAACTGAGGAAGAGTATTGAGTGATCCCCGAATCTCAGGGGGAGCAGTCTCAGATATGTAAAGGGGAACCAAGGTAACTGCCAAACCGATTCCCAATCCATCGAGAAGCCTAGCAAATAGGAGGATATAAACATTGGGAGACCAGAGCATGACAATAGAACTAAGAAAATAAAGGACGGAGGAGATTATGAGCATAGGACGGCGGCCGATCAAATCGGACACAGCACCAGAGCATGTAGTAACGACGGTGGCTCCAATAAGTGACATAGCAACAATTAGACCTTCAACAGTGGGTTCACTTTCTAATTTGAATTCCTTCTTTATGTACAAAATAGATCCTAGAAATATAGATAAAATAAAGAAAGATAGTATGAGTTTTAATAAATTGATGAAATATGAAGAATTTATTAGAAGAGAATAGAATAGAATAGAATGAACCTGCAATGGTAGCATTATCCCATCCTTGAAGCAAATTACCAATAGCAGCAGCAAGGGCAACAAGAACCGCTCCACTCATATTGAAATGAATGAAAATGGTTCAGAAAGAGGTAATTCCTGTGAAAGAAGGAATGAATAGAGATGATGAGTAACAAAGATGATTATATATTAATTATTATAAATGAGATGAGATGAGATCACAGATCCATGAGGCTGTCTATTGGTTTATTGTTTGAGAAAAAGAAGGGTTTGGTGAGGTTGTTATTTTCTAATAATGAATCTCGTAATAGAGGTAGATTACTATTACCATCCAATATACAATTCAATTAGTTGCACATACTATTAGACAACAAGACAAAAAACAAGATGATGATGATGATGATGATGGATGGATCTATTAGATACATAGTTAGATATTATTAGATAATAACAAAATGAGATGGAATCATCATTCACATACTTACTTCTTCTTGTTGCTGTTCTTGTTATTATTGGCTGTTATTATTGTTATGGACTGTCCTGTTTTTGATGCTAAACAAGAGGAGATAGTTGTTAATGACTGTCCTGTTTTTTATGCTAAAGAAGAGGACAGAGACAGGCTTGGGCTCAATGGGCTCAAGAACAATTCAAGTCTCAACCTTCAAACTTCAATCCCCTCAACCCTTTCACACATATATATTAATAAAAATCGTGCTTCGCAGTATCATTCATCATGCCCTCATCCGCATGCACATACATACATACTTCCCTATTTTATTCCCATCACACTCATTTCCAACTCTACTCATAACTCATTCCCCTTTTTCATCCAATCTCTTTTTCTTTTTTATTATTATTTTTTCCAACATCACCCTCCAACAATTACTATTTTTACTCCTAATATTTTTGCATTTATTCAACACTCATCCTACAATTACTATTTTTACTCCTCATGCGTTTTAATATTTTTATTGGGTTCTAAATTATAATATTTTTCAAATTAATCAATGCTTGTGCTTTCAAATTATATATAATATAAGAAAAAGCTTTGGCTTCAACATGATGAGTGCCATGAAGCATGTTATCCCACATATTATAAACAAATCCTTCAAGTTATTTAATTGAAGCTGCTCCTTGTTGAGATTAAGTAATAGACTCCAAAAACCACTTTCCCAAGTTCGGAACGGGTCGGATCGGGACTGGGTTTGTACTTACCCAAAATGAACGGTGGTTGACATATTCATGGAGAATGGAGAGTCCCTTTGGAATGCCTGCTAAAAACAAAAACATCATTGCTTACATAAATGGCAATTTGAATATAGCATATTTTTGTGGTGAGCTAAGAAGAATAAGGTATCATTCCTCAGTGAGATGGTTTTCATCAAATGAGCCTAGTTTGAATCCATTAAGGTGTCAATTCATGTTATGGGATAGGACAACTGAGAATTGATGTCAAGCTTGTAATATAGCTTGAATTTATTATCAGCACAATGCACCCAAGTGGACTCATTGTTTTCTCCTCACAAATACTTAACAACCTCATTTGTTTCTTTCTAGTTTCAAAAAAACATACACTAGTTGATAGCGACTCACCAAGGGCCATCAACTTGGATGATCTAATGGGCCTAGGAGAACCCATAACTCGGGTCAGGGTCAAGAAAGCTCAAAGCACCCTTTGCCAACTTGTGCTAAGTCTTCAAACATTACTTCGGCCAAGTGACAATACGAGACCCATTAATTGCCCTGGAGGAGTCCTTTGAAGGCCACGACCAAGAAGGGAATGAATGATGATTTCTTTTCTTTCTTTAAATTATGAGTAAATTACACTCACACCCCTGAGTTGTAATGAAATTACACAAACCACCTCTCTCTTCTCTGTCCTTACACCAACCACTCATCCATCTTACACAAACTACCCCTAGATTTATACATATAACTCCTGCATGTTATAAAAGTATAATATTTTAAAGAAAAAATGTGTGATGAATGTAATTAAGTTAAACAAAATATTGTATATTGTGTAACACTTCAAATAGTACAAAAACAAGTGTTTTTTTTATTATTTTTGTGTCATTAAAAAATACATTAATAATTTCAAAGAAATGTTTAAATAACTCTTATACTATTTTATAATGAGCCAAGTAATGAAGACGTATTGACTCTTATATTATTTGAATTTGTCTACACAATATACAATATTTTGTTTAATTAATTACACATATCATACGTTTTTTATTTAAAATATTACTCTTTTATATCATGCAGAGATGATTAGTGTAACATATGTACAAAATTATGGGTGGTTCGTGTAAGGACAAAAAAGTGAGGGGTGATTTGTATAATTTCACTAAAACTCAGGGGGTGTGAGTGTAATTTACTCTTAAATTATTAATAAGTGGATCACCCACGTTTATTATGTTTAATTGATAATATTATTATTTTGCTTTTATGTTATTTGCCATTTAATAAATGTAACTTTTGTGTAGGTTGCCATGGACTAACAAGTATCCCACGTTTTCAGCCAAGACAATTAAAGCCACGGCCAACTTTCAATGCTGCCAAGCAACACGCACGTGCTCAGCCAAGACGCCACTTTTTCCGCCCCACACTTGAAAGCCAAGTTCAAGTCTGACCAAGTCTGCTGACTAGGCCAAGGCGCCACCTTTTCTGCCAACACTTAAAGGCCAATTTCAAACACGACCAAGCATTAACACACCAAGCTGATCCTACACATTCCTTTAAATTAATTGGATTTGGGAGATGCTAGAAAGAAGGATTTGGCCGAAGACATAAAAGGACCAACTTAATGAAGAATTCAAAATGCATGGGACACACATCCTTATTCCATCATCTTCCTTTATCCAACATAAACCGTAACCAAGCCAAACACCATCCTTAAACATGTCTCTGCCAGAAACTCATCCTAAAGACAACATAACCTAAACAACCGTGACCCAAAACCAACCAGCCCAAATATTTGTCCTCTCGGCCAACAAACATTAAACACCTTCCCTACACTACTCTTGGCCAGAAAACCAAACCAAACACATAACCCAGCCACTAAAAGCCAAAGCCAACCGAAACACCCCAAAAACAACCAAAAACACCAACAAAACTTTCCTAATATTTCCTATTGCTTAAGCTTCAAACAAAACAATCAAGTATAAATACCAACCCCACAAGGAGGTTGCTATCAAGTGGTATCTAGAGCTAGCATTGTTTGAAGCCAAGTGGTATCTTGAGAAGCTGTCAAAAGCAGTTTCTGGCCACTCCTTGAGCTGAAAAGTGGAGTGCTTGGAATGGAATCATCAAAACTGAATCCCCATAATCAAAGAAATAGTTGTCTCCACCTCTGTCTATATCTCATCCTGCAATGGTAGCATTATCCCATCCTTGAAGCAAATTATCAATAGCATTACAAGTTCACAGCAACATTGCAATCCAAGTTAGTTGCATATACTCTGTATTTCTCTCTCTTCATCCAATCCATGTAATTTCAACAACCAATACTGGGCACAACAAAGTAGAATCAAGGGAAATTTAAGCAACATATGAACAAAATGCGTTTTCAATTAAGAATTTAACTGAGACAATCTTTAAGGTGGGAGTGTTGGAAAAAAATTCTTCCATAGACTTTAATTGGTTGGAGAATTTATATACTTAAAAAATGAATAATAATACTAAATATATACTCAAGATCTTTCATGTCAAATCATCTAGGATAAATATAGAGTTCATAGTAGAACATGTAGGTTCTTTGGCCTTCCAATTGTAGATCATCAGTTTTTCTTCTAATGGGATGAAGAGAATAATAATTTTGTTGTATTGTTGTGGTTCATCTTATGGTCATGGTGTGTTTTACAATTGAGGATCATAACCCCTATTTATAAGAAGTGCATACCCTTTTATGAAGGGAAATGCTACTTCGTTTTTCTTATTTCAATTTTGCGAAATAAGGTTTTAGATATCTACACAATAATTTTCATGATAATTATGTCTATAAGCATGAACTTTACTTACCGTAAATCAATTTAATTTGGCAACTTATAATTAGTGTCAAAGGTTCCCCAATTTGAACAGATTCTCTCTCTCTCTCTTTTAGGGTAATTTTTTTAGATTGCTTGTGGTGTTCTATTCATGGTCTGTTCAGAGAATTTGGCATGCTTTCTTAGGTAACTAAATCTCTTAGCTACTAGGTGTTTCTTTTATTTTCTTGTGAGGATATCTTATCCTAATTTTGAACTATTCTATCTTTTCATAATGATTTTTCTTTTTCTATAATAAAAAAATAATGAACACTGAGCTTAAGGACAAGAATACTTATAATCAGTAAGCTAAGAGTACGTTCCCACTAATTTAAAGATCAAATGAGCAACTAACCACAATTGGAAATCATAAAAGTCCTACCTTTGAGTTTCTTGAGTGGTATCTTGATGGTCTTTCTAATGTAGGAATCAGAAAAGTCCCTATGGGGGCTAGTAATATCACTCTTTGCAAATGGACCATTAGGAGCACTTTTTGAAGACCCCTCTTCACTTTTATTATCAATAGATCCATCGCCAACTTCCTGTTCAGATGTCGTTTGTTACTTTTCATCATTCTTAGGTGAAGCTTCAAGTCTTGGACTGTCAGTGTTTGAAGTTTTGGAAATAGAGAGGGGTATATGGTGGATAGGTTTATAACATGCATGGTTGTGGGGTTGAGTAATAAAGAGATCTTTAAGGGGTGTTAATGTTTAGTTAGTGTTAGCATTTCAAGCAAGTTTGTTTAAAGAAGTAATAATATATTTTATGCATAAAAGAGAGAAAAGTAATAATAATGGATATAAAATTAAAATTGTTGTGACTTGTGATATTAAGGCAGCAGATGATGAGTCTAATTTAACAAGTAGTAATAATAATTAAAAGCATAAAAACATATCCTTTCTATATGACATGACATGACTAAGGAAGGAACTAGTATGAGGATGAAGGGCTGGTGCTGGTGCTGGTGCTGGTGCAACCACCAAAGATAGTTGGTACATTATTATTATTATTATTATTATTATTAGGAGAAGATTGAAAGAGTGAGAGCCTAATTGTGCGTCCTTGTGATAACCTGTGCAAGTCTTTACACTCCTCAAGATCAGCATCACATGCTAACACAACCCACTCTCCTTCATCATCCAAATACTTTACATCAATATTCCTCATATCATTTAGGTTGAAACGACTTCTTATCTCAACCTCCAATTCTCTGAAACCCCAATTTGTTTGCAAGCTAAATCTTATTTTTTCATCCACAAAAGTAGCTTTCACTCTAAGACCTGCCTTGGATCTTGTATCCTCTTGCATTGTCAACTCTCTGTTGAGAAATGCATGATGATGATGATGATCAGGAGGGCTTTCTGTCATCATTACAACATCAACTCCTCCATTGTTATTAATGTTGTTGATCATAGTTGAAGCTTCAAAGTTCTGACTGCAAGCATCTCCATTATAAAACCCATTGTTGTTGTTGTTGTTATTATTTTCAGACTCTGCCTTGGGATGATAAGTATGCATTTTGTTAGATGAATCAGAACGGGCACTAGCAGAACACAACTCTGGAAAACTGGTATAGAATGACCCTATCTGAATGGCACCCTCAGCACCCTGCACTGAATCAATCACCAGCTGAAGTTTCTTTAAAGAGTGTCCTACCTTTTTTATTTTCCTTGATGGCCACCGGGTTATACCGTGCTGTCTGCATATCCTTTTTAGAGTTGTAGGGCATACTGCACCAATCATAATTAATTAATGATTGACATTCATAATATATATATATATGTGTGTGTGTGTATGGAGATCACACACACACATATATATATATACATCTGTGAGAGACAGACATAGAGATAGAGTGACTAACCTCCAATACTCTTGGCAGCATCTTTTAGGCTTCCAGCAAAGTATTGTCTGAGAACTGGCAAGCTGATAGTCTTCTCTGCCTTGGTTCTTCTCTTCTCTCCTGTCTTTCTCAAACCACAACCTGAATTAGTTGTTATTGATGATGAATGCCTTCCACTAAATGAATAACATTCTTCTCCACCTCCACTACCAACCTCTACCGTACTTGCTCTTGATCTTGACCCTGAACTTAGCTCACTCAATTCTGAAAACACTTCTCTTCTCTCTGCCTCCACCAACTCGTTACTTCCATCCCAGTTTGTCACTTTGAACTCCTCTTTTGCTTCTTCCACTTGATACTCCAACGACACTGACACACCTTTCCCCTTCTGTTGTGCCTCCATCATATGTGCTATCCATGATGGTGATGATTCTACTTGTGACGAAGAACACGGAGTAGATGCAAATAATAATTTCTCAATCATATGAGCATCTTCTTCTTTGTTGTATGATGGTGGTGGTGGTGGTAGTAGTGGCAAAGTGAATTCATCCTCAGTCACAACATGCAAGCTCCGGCAAGCTTGTTGTACCAACATGGACAATGATTTCAACATGTGCCTTTGCTCTTCTGGGTCATGGCAGTCCTTTGGGAGGAAAAACTCCAAAACAAAATCAGCAGAACCAGTGTAGACACTCCTAAGTGGAATGGCAACAGCAGCATGCAACCCAAACATGCTTGCATGGTGAGAAAGAGGATATTCAGCTTTGCTAAAGGCTGTGATATCAATAGCAAAACAAGGTTTGGCTGTAGTGAATGCTGTTCCAACTATTCCTTGGCCTCTGAATAGGTGATATTGTGAGCATGCTTCTTGGAATCCAAGGATGTCTAGATCTGCAACAAAACATGCTGAATCTACGGTTGATACACAATACACATAATTCTGATCAGTGGTGGAATGGCCACAACCACACTTGCCTTGCTGGATGCAAGGTGCCCAAGTGAGTGCTAAAGGTAAATTGTGTGTCTTGCACACTGATGTCAGCACATCTACAATCTCATCCAGTGCTGCTTGGTACAACTCATCATATACCTTTACAGAAGATGGTGGAATGAAGTTTTGATGACAACTCCTAAAATCACCACCAGCCTGCAATAAATTAAATCATTTTCAATTCAATCAATTAAGACATACAATATTCGGTTAAGCATTAAAATTCGAGGATTAAAGAAAAAACATCAATTAATATATAGAGTACTTTTCTTGTATATGTTGTGAAGACCACACCACACACACACACATACATATATATATATATATACACACACACAATATTGGCGTACGTTGAGAATCTAAGAGGGGTGAAAGTTTAAGGCAAATAAAAAGAAGATAGATGGTATTAACTAGTAATTACTAAAAGAAAGAAATAATTACGTGGTCGAGAGGAATGGAGAGATTGTTGTCAATAAGTTGTTGTGGGCGATGATGATAGTTGATGAAAGATGAAGAGTTATGGTTATTAGTAGTATTAATCTCAAGGAAACCAAGGCATGTAGCAGTGCCACGTTGGAAGACAGGAAGGGCCAAACATCCTCGTACATCGTACTGCTGCAATTGATGATGAACCCGCGGGTAATCCTGGCTTCTAAAGAACCTAACATTTGTGTTTGGATTTGTTGGAGTCACCACCAAGTCATGATTAAACTCAAAGCCTGATGATCTGCTGCTTTGGGGGACCCATATCTGAATGAGGACGTTGGTGTTCTTAGTGTACTCTTTCAAGTATCCAACAGAAACCACTAATCTTTCTTTCACTGATGATGATGTTGATGATGATGATGGCCCTATCCACCATCTCTTACCCACAAATGATCCTTCATTAATTTCAATATCTTGATGCTGCTGAATATGATCTCCACCTGTTGTTTCCACCCAGCAACCTTCTGCTAACAACTCATCTGCTGCTTCATCTGTGTCTGATGAGAAGCTCCCAAACACACTAGAATTGTGAATTAGGGCACTATATTCCATCTTCTTTTTAATTTAATTGCTTAATTACTTTCCCTGCCACGATATATATGATCCTATAATTTTACATTACATCACAAATATTCATGTCAGATAATAAGTTCAATCACGTTAGTGAAAAATGACTATATAAATGTGTATACTATACATACATATATAGAGTATAGACAGAATCAAAACTTAAGAAGTGCATGAGACATACACTCACCTCTTGCTTGTATCTTGTAGTGATAGAAGTAGTACGAACTAACGTATGATTTTGGCAGCAAAAAAAAGGAAAAATAAAGGTGTGTGAATTAGTAAGAAAGGAAGGTTGTGGTTGTGGTTGTTGTTGTTGTTGATCTGATCTGAACTGAAGTTGTTATTGATGGAGTTTATATGCCATCCATCCTTTTTAAATGAAATAACCAGAAATGGAAAATTCCTTGAAGGACCCACTAGCTACTTTAGAAAATTAAAATGAGGCCTTGAGAGAGTATTGAATTGTCTCCCTCTGCGTGGCAACTTTATATAATAATAATAATATCTCTTTCACGCATTTATATATCCAAGTAGCTAGTAGTCATGCTGAGAGTAAGTAAATTAGGAAGGAGAGTGAAAGAAAGAAAGAAGGAATATTAATAATTATTAATTGGATAGTGTAGTGTTGGGCTACAAATTGCAAAGTGGCTGGTATGTTTGTCTGCCTAGGCATGTAATCTACAGTCTCTCCACTATCTTCTATGTAATAATAATAATATTAATGTAACTGTGCATGACCGGCTATGCTATTAAATTTAAATCATGGGAGATCATTATGTTATGAAATGTAAAAAGTAGTATAATATAGGCAGGCACAAGAAACAAGAAGTGGTGATCAAGAGTGAATTAGTTTATGACCACGATAACAGGAATGTGTGTGTGTATATATACATAGAGAGAGAGAGAGAGGGGTAATAATAGTAGTAGTAGTAGTAATAGTCTCTCTTGCAGGCTCTGTCGATCTCCATGCGCCACGTGGCGATCGTATAAATTTAGGAAGGGATTATTGCTTACACATTCACGATATCGGTGAAAACGATGCCTCTACGATATGACTCTATACAAAAATATATATCAATACAAGTGGATGCCAATTAAGGATAATTAAGCTTCTTCTTTTAATTTTATATACTATATATTGTGAAATTTGAGAAAGATTCTTCTCACTCTGTTTCATTGGTTAATTCATTCATTGACGACGCAAGCTAGCTAGGCATCTCTAGTCTCTACTCCACCAACAACATAAATTATATATTACTGTAGTTAAACCTTGGGCATGGTTATTCTGTTCAACCTAGTTACCAATATTGCTTGAAAACGAAAGGAAAAGGGAATACTTTTTATTGCTAACCTTTCTTCGTTTAAGATTCTAAGACAACTCATACAAATCACTTTCACTTATATACCTTTTTTCCTGAATATATTTAATTTAAACCTAAATAAACACTAAATATTAAAATACTAAAATTAAAATCCTTTTTAACATAGTTATAATAACCGCCCTTAACACTTTTCAACTTCTCACAATGTAATTACAACTTTTTTTAACTTTTCAATCTACATTATTATTATTATTATTATTTCATAGAAAAAATGGCAACTTAGTCTTCATTATCATCATCTAGTATGATATGTAGATAATAGATATACACAATTTTGTCCTAACATACGAATAATCAAGTATTTGAACACATAACATCAATTCATGATGCAAACAATCTTACAATCGCCATAAAACTTGCATTCTTTTTTTTAAAAAAACATTGACTAAAATAAAGAATATAGATTAAAGAGCATGTAACCTAATAATCAATTTATTTTGAAAAAAACTACTGTTATTTTGAAATTAATTAAAATTTTCCTATTTCAGCCATGCAGAACTAGCAATTACAAAAAGAAGCATCTTTAATTTAACCAAATAAATTCATACTCCTTCTTATTTACTTTATATAAAACAAACTTATGACAAAACACAAACAGAACTAATTATCATAAAACTGTTTCTTAACAAACAAATAACTAATGAAGTCCAACACAACTTATAAATAATTGTATTCTTTAAATATAATGTCAGGGTTTGATCTATATATTTCATGTTTTTACAAAGGATTTAATGATAGCAGAAACAAAACCTAATATGATCATCTCTATGCATAGAAAATGGGATTAGTCTCAATTAGAAAAAACGTTTTGAAACTCTTATATACGAGGGAAAGACAAATTGTCTCATAGTAATTGCTTATAATAAATTCATCCATTAATTGAAATAATTTACTTTTTATAGCCAATATAGACACACTCTTTAATCATTAACCACTTAAGGTACTTTTTTCAGTTACAACCACATAAGCTATTTTTAATGGGTAAAGTTGTATATATAAAACAAATATTTAAATGTATTGCTGCCATCTGTCAAGAAATGGATCACCGTAGAAACAAGGCCAGCTGCATGTATTTATCTTAATTAGCTTCACAGCTGCATGTCTTAAAATATGTGCGAGAGGCCTTATTAATGTTCTTTATGTATTTCGATCTCTTCACATTAAATTATACTATATATTATCCAAACTTCACCTACCTTACAAGTAATAACTTTGTCATTTTTATTCAACGCCATGGTAAAGATTGAATGTACGTATCTTTAAGAATACAATAATTTTCAGAGTAATTGATTAAAAAAGTACGGAAAATAAATTGTTGTGCTTGTGCCATACTAAAAGAAAAGCCAGAAGATCTGATCGATGCATTATTTAGCTAGTAATAATATGGTTCATTTTCTTAATGTAAAATATCATCATCTTCAACTCAAACCGTCGACTATAACATATTATGGATCCAACAAATGTAAAATTTTGGCTTTCGATTAGTTTATAGCACGTTCCACTCATGTGTTAAAATATATTTTGGGTATCTTGGATTAACTTTGTATTGGACTAGTAATTATTTTAAACCACTTACTGTGTATAACAACTAATCATTGTAAATTCAATTTCTATGAATAAAGCATGTGCAAAATTTGGTTAATTTCTTTGTATTTCAACTCATTCAATATTCAATTCATTAATTCAATTAAAGAAATACACCTTCTTCATTGATTTTTAATATGACAACAGATCAATAATTATATCTTTAATGGCTTTTCTCTTATGCTTCTATCCCTCAATTTCATCCATTACTCCAAACTCCTTCACAAATTGCAAGAATTGTCTTGATATTAGTTTGTGCAGCAACGGGTGAAGAACATGGAATGCTAGCAAGCTTCTTCAACAAGTTTGTTTCTCTTCTCTTTCTTTATCATTTCTTTTTATAGTATTCTCTTATTATTCTTGAACAAAAATTGTTCATATTTTATCATAGTTTTCTCTTGTCTTGAGCATTGTTATTTTTTAACAAGTAATATTTATATTTCATAATATTCTAGAATCCTCTATTCTTTGGCCAAGGAGCCACTTGAGCAATAATATCATTTAATTTGACCATCTTCTTTTTATTGTGTTGATTTTTTATTAACAACATTATTACTTTCAATTTCACTAATCAAGTTTTTTATTCTCATTTTATATAATCCTTTTTTGTTTTGCCGATAAAAAAAAAATCTTTCTTTGTATTTTTTCTGGAGTATATGGTATTTGTGCTTGGAGAAGAGTAACTAAAGTGTAAAAGTGGTGAAAAGTGTAACCAACAAATGGACATCAACAAAATACCGAAGATGACCCTTCCAATAAAGCCTTCTCCATTCAATTATTTTTTGTCTGAGTTGAGAATTATCAATATTCACTCTTCAACTTAAGGGATGTTAAAATATATTTTTGGTATTTTGGGTTAATATTGTATTGGACTAGTAATTAGTTTAAACTCGCATACCTTGCATAACAAGTAATCATTGTAAATTCAATTTCCACGATTAAAACATGTGCAAAATAAATTAGTTAGCTAGTTAGAAGTTAAGTAGAATTAAGTATTTTGTATTTTCTATACAATAGGTTAATTAATTTCTTTGTAATTCAACAAATTCAATATCCAATCCATGTGTTGAATTTTATTCATCACTTAATGAATTAAAAACTATTTTCTTGTCGAATGATTTCTAATAGCATGTTTACCTTATTTTAATTGGATTTCAAATCTTGGAGATTATATAATAGCATTAACGAAACTATTGTAATTCCTTCTCCGCAAAGCTTCCTTAGCGCTAGCTATTCGACCACAATACTTGCCATTTCTAATAACTAATTACAAACCATCAAAAAGTAGTTGTTAAAATAATATTATTAATTGTCTTAAAGTGGATAAAATATTATGATGAACTTTATTGTTCGTCTCATCCTCTTTCTTCATATTATTTGTTGCTGGTTAATTACAATAATGTGATTAAATTATAACGTTAATTTTCAATTCAACATTGTAATACCGCATTTGGAATCCTCATGAATCATGAAGGTGACAAAAAATGAGAGAATATCTGATAATGCATACTCGCACAGCACATTATCAATATTAAGACATTTTTTTGAGGTTATTTTAAAAGTTAGTTAGGTTATTAGGAACTTATATAACTAGTTTTTTAATTTTATATTCTTCATTTACTTGGATAACAAAAATTTTCCTTTTATATAAATCATATTAACTTCACTTTTTTTAATAAATGAGAATGATATAAATTTTTAAATTTTGACCAACAAATAAGGTCATCTCATCACATTTTCTATTACCAAGATGATTAATTTGTAGAGAGAGCAATCAAACTTATTGTTGCTCTCTCTTTTTTACTTTTTAGACGAAAACCAGCCACTGTATGTTTGTAGAAATGTGTATTTAGTAAGATAAATAATTAAGTAATCTATTATGGAACAAATACTACATTTAATATTATAAGAAAAAAATGATAACTTACTAGAATTGTGCTCACTATTAAGTGGGTCCGACCCTGTTGCGTGTCCAATCAAGTGTTCCTATTGCAAATGTCTATTCAAGTGAGTTGGATAAAGAATATGACACAAGACAATTGTTTTTAAGGGTTATCTTTCTCCTCTTAGTTCAATACTTGAAAATTCCGATACTCCCTACTAATGCATTAAGTTTAAGTATTCGGAAGTTATCAAAATCTGCACATTATATAAGCTTACCTACATGATGAGTGAGTGATGGTATTACAACGTTTGAGTTTTAAAAAGTATATATAAGATATGTGCGGCCTTTTCTTGTTAAATTAGAAAATATATATGGATGACAATAAACACTGAATCTGTGAGTATACGCCTGAACCTAACTTGAATTAAATGAGTTAAACTCATTGTCATTAAGCTTGGTTCGGGTTTCAGTTTTATCCGATATTAAATTTCGGATTCAGATTTGATACATGTAGTAACCTACCCGAACCCGTCCCGATTAAAAAATTGAATGAATTTTTTTTATAAATAAATTCATGCAAAATATATTATCACTCGTGCAAATGCACACGGGTAACCTAGTAGTGTAACATTAAGGTTGACACATATCTCGAAATTTGTGTGTGTCTTGATGCTTGCATTTTTTTTATAAACCTGGGAACCAATATATTAACTTAGAACCAAAGGTACAAGAGAGTTACAAGAAATTGCACCTATAATTAGGTAATCCTAGCCAAATGAGAAGTAACACCAAATGCAGCTAGCATATCCGCACAAGTGTTACCCTCCCTAAATATATGAGAAACTTTAAATCTCATTGAAGAGATTCGCATCAGGCAAACTCTCCAATTATTCATCAATCTCCAAGGGACAAATCCTTTTCCATGTAATATATTCACCACTGTAGCCGAATCGCTTTCAAGCCAAATAGCTTTCCACCCTTTTTGGTGCACAATCTCAATTGTCATAAAAGCAGCTTGGAGCTAAGCAAAAAGAGAATCCCTAACTCCAAAGAAAACTGCAAACCCACCCCTGAAAACTCCATTGAAGTCTCTAAATATGCTTCCACCCCCAGCAGGCCCAATGTAAGAACCCAAATTCTACCCTTGAAATTTTTTTCCTTTATTTTAATTATTTCATGCATACATTCATCACATTACTTTAAAACTCATATTTAACATGTTATATTATAACACTCTTCATATGACAGAAAAACATAATTCATTTATATCGTTTCCCCCCATGGTACTAAGAACCCAAAGGTCATAATCCTCAAAAATAGCAGTACACATAGTTACGAATATCCAAATATATGTTATCCAGGGTTACAATCATTCAAATACGCAAGTAGTCATCTAAAGTACAAAAACGTAAATAATGAATCTCAAGTCTAAAGCTCCTAAAGCTCCCAAACGAGCATCCTCAATTTTCCTTGTTTACCTGCAATGAGATTATTATAACAAATACACAAAACGCACAAAGGAGTAAGTCATTAATTCAATAATCATCGTTATTAGATAATCCACATTTTAAATACAATATAAACATTAGAGTGAAACGCATATTACAAGCACAAGAAGAAAACCACTCATATCTACTCTCTTTTCCTTCCATATTATTCATATTCATCCTATAGCATATATATATCCCATGATATAGATATTCTATAGCATGCATATTAATTTATCCCAAATCACTTTCTTTCCTTATCTTTAATATTCACCCTATAGTGTATATATCCCATAATATATATCCTATAACATGCATATTCATTCTTTCCAAATCTCTTCCTTGTCCTTATCTTTAATATTCACCCTATAGTGTATATATCCCATAATATATATTCTATAGCATGCATATTTTGTTATTTCAAATATTTTTATTTCCCCAACTACCATCGACCTCAAGCTTACTCTTTGCCACTTCCGGGCGTTTACACCACACTAATGACCCGCTACCCCTTCGGGTAGGTAATCCTTTAATGATCCGCTATCCTTTCGGGTAGGTAATTTCCCCAATGATCCGCTACCCCTTCGGGTAGCTAATTTCCATAATGATTCGCTATCCCTTCGGGTAGGTAATTTCCCCAATGATTCGCTACCCATTCGGGTAGGTAATTTCCTTAATGATCCGCTACCCCATCGGGTAGGTAATTTCCTTAATGATCCGCTACCCCTTCGGGTAGGTAATTTCCCTAATGATCCGCTACCCCTTCGGGTAGGTAATTTCCCTAATGATCCGCTACCCCTTCGAGGTATGTAATTTCCCTAATGATCCGCTATGCCTTCAGGTAGGTAATTTCCCTAATGATCCGCTACCCCTTCGGGTAGGTAATTTCCCTAATGATCCGCTACCCCTTCGGGTAGGTAATTTCCCTAATGATCTGTTACCCCTTCGGGTAGGTAATTTCCCCAATGAACCACATTTTAAGGGAGTTAATATACTATTGTGCATTTGTTACCGCTACATAACTTGAAATAAAGTCGCTAACCATTTATTGTCGGCTAAAAACATATCTTCTTTTCATTAATACAAAATCGATTCATAACTTGCAATTTCACGCGTCCTTTATTACAAACATACCCATATATGTTTATAATAAATACGTGACTCGCATCTTAATCACTTTCCCAACCAGAAAAATCCACACATGTTCTGTTACAATGTACAATTAAAGACTTATCCTTACCTTGGTGAGCGTTGGAGTCGTTCTCGAGCAACTTTACAAGTTTCCTCCGCGATTCCCTCCAACCTTAGGATCTTTCTTCATTCCCACCAATAACAACAATGTCAGCCATTTATTCAAAATAACACATAAACGATTCATATTTCTTCGTTAAACATACAAGAGATTCACATATTTTCAAGGTTTTCAAAACTACTTCAATACGAGTTTCCAAACATCTAAAGTATACATATTCATCTCATATATTAACATTAGAGCACAACATCTAAAGTATACATATTCTTCTACATCTAAAGTATACATATTCTTCTACATCTAATATTTCACCCATTTCCTCTTTACTCACATTCTCATTTTGGGGTTTTGGGGTTTTCATGAATAAACCCACCAAACCTTTTCATTCATCAAATACCCACTCTCAACCAAGAGTTTACAAAAGAAAAACAACATAAAACGAACCATAACTCTAAAGGAAGAGTTTCCATGGTTTCTCATATCATTGAGAAGAGACCCATACACCCAAAACAAGTTAGAAATGGAGAAGAAGAGGTAGAAACAAGAGGTTTACCTCTTCAAAGTTCTAACCCTAAAATGTGTTTGGGGTTTCTATTTTAAAGTGAACCCGTAGGGTTCTCGCTCAAGCGAGAAAATCCCGTCCATTTTAAAAACTCAGATCTGACCCTCTCGCTCAGGCAACAATTATCTCGCTCAAGCGAGACTCCCATGGCTGATACTATAATTTAATGACTTTAAAATCTAGGGTGTTACACCCAAGTGCACCATGAGCTGCGCCATCCGAATTAATTTTTATCCAACTCATCGAATAAGCAATCCAAACCACCTCCTTGATTCTGGGAGCTCTTAGAAAATTCGGCTTGACATTAAACTCCCTAAGAATAATAAAATTATGGACAGAGTTATTTGTCAAGAGCTTTGAATGATTTCCAGATAATGTTGTAGTTAATTTGATTTTAGCCTTAGCTTGCAACAAACTCACAGCTTTATCTTCAAATCTTCTTTGATTCCTACAATACCAAATAATATTAACCATATGGATAATGGCAGCAATCAAAACACCTTTAACCTGGGGGCTCCAATTACCATTGCAGGCTGATAAAATGGAGTCAATTGAGCTTGTATTGATGTGAATTTGAAACATATTACCAAGCTAATTCCAAAGCATAACCACAAAGGGGCAGGTCTAGAATAAGTGGGCTGAAGTCTCTGTCTGAGTGTTGCAAATACTGCACCAAGAAGCCAAATGACAACCTCTTTGTTAGAGGTTCTCATAAGTTGGCATTTTGTTGTGAAAAAGCCTCCAAGTTGTGAATGATTTTGATGGGGAATTGAAGCAGACCAAACAACTTTGCACCAGTGCTGCTCAAATGCCTTTTGCTTTATGCAAAGAAAAGCATCCCTTAAGGAGAGAACACCATCATTAGTACCCATCCAGATCAGCTTGTCCTCAGTATTGAAAATGTGAAGTTTAACAATATCATCCACCACATGAGGATAAGCTTCTGCAATGACCTGTGGGAATGTCCAAGTGGAGTGATTTACAAAGTCTGCAACCTTTGCAACCAGAGAGACATGAAATTCAGTAGGAATGTTGAATAAATCCACCAAGCAGAGTCAAGCCAGTTGTCCTTCCAGAAACTGACCTTAACACCATCACCCACCAATTTACTTTGATTCCATGCCATATAGACGACTTGTAATACCTAGGACTAGGAGAAGCCTCTCTGCCAAACCTCAGTCTGCAAAACAAAGCCCATTCATGCTGAGACGAAATCATCTCCCAAGACAGCTTCAATAGAGCAGCATGATTCATGTGCTTTATTGATTTAAGACCCAGCCCCCTAGCTTTTAAAGAAGTACACACTGTCTTCCAAGCTACAATGACCAATTTTCTTGTTCTAGTATCACCAGACCAGATGAAATTTCTGATGTACCTATCTAAATTTTTTATCAAGCTTAAGGGCCAAGCATAAATGTGAAAAGATTATGCAAGCATGCTATGGATAACTGACTTGACAAGCTCCACCCTTACCATAATAGAGAGAGAATTACATTTCCAAGTTGCTAACTTAGCAATGATTTTGTCTGTTATAGGTTGAAGATGCAACCTTCTAGGTTTTCCTTTAAATAGAGGAACACCCAAATAGGTAAAAGGTAGGGAGCCATCAAGAAAACCCAGAGTTGTAGAGAAAGTAGAAATTTTCCTAGCTGAGGCACTACAAGTGTAAAACTTGCATTTAGCTAAGTTGACAAGTTGGCCAGAGGCTTGGGCATACTCTTGAGTCAAGCTATTTAAAGCAAGTAGATTGACTTTGAGACCTTTGCAGAAAATGAGAATATCATCTGCATATAGGACATGAGTAGGAGTTTGAATCCCACAAGGACCAACTATTGGAGTGAGTCTGCCTTTAGAAACCAGCTTGGATATCCCTCGACTGAAAACATCTTCAGCAAGACAGAAAAGCAAAGGAGAAAGTGGATCCCCTTGCCTAACACCTCTCAAACAATTGAAAAAATCAACATTTCCTCATTAACATTAATGGACAACTTGGCTAAGTGAAGAATTACCTTAACCCAATGCACAAATTTAGAGTTGAAACCAAAGGATTTTAATGTATCCAGCAGAAAATTTCAGTCTAAAGTGTCAAAGGCCTTCTTTATATCTAGCTTGATGGCCAAGTTTCCTCCAAAAGTTTTATAATCCAATAGATTGACAGCTTCAGAAGCTATGCATATGCAGTCTTGAATGTGCCTCTCTTTGAGGAATCCTCTTTGTTGTGAAGACACAATATTAGGAGCAATCACAACTAATCTAGAAGCCAAGATCTTGTTGATTATTTTGAATTGAACGTTAGCTAATGCAATTGGTCTGAACTCTTCAATTCTGTCTGCACCAGTATGCTTAGGGATAAGAATAATGTTGTTAGAATTAAGGTTAGGAAGAAGCCAACTCTCCCTGAAAAATTGGCCCACAGAATTGCAAACATCCTCTCATATTATATCCCATAAACCATGATAGAAGCAGCCCCCAAACCCATCAGGCTCAGGTGCCCCCTCACCATTCATATCAAACACAGCAAGTTTCACTTCCTCCCTAGAAGGGTGCTTGGTCAACATGATGTTCTCCTCATCAGATACCAATGAAGGAATAACTGAATGGATTAAGCTGTTTGGGCAAGTACTATTAGGAGAAGCATAAAAATTAGTGAAGTAATTCAAAGCATGGTGAGCAATCTCTTCTTGAGTTGCCAGAATCTGATCACCATCTCTCAAAGTGGATAAAGCCTTGGAAGCTTGCGTGATCTTGGTGACTTTGTGAAAGAAACTAGTATTTCTGTCACCACCAACCTGCCAATTCACCCTAGTTTTTTCTCTCCAGAAGTCCTCTTCCACAACTAGAGCTTGCAGGAGCTCATTTTGAGCCAAATTTTCCTGAAGCAACAACTCCTGGTCCTGGGTTTGGTGTTTTAGCTTTGTTAGCGTAGATATCTTATTTTACGGTCAAAACATAAACACCCCCTTTTCCATTGAAGCATACCTAGTTGCGTTGTTTACGACACAACTTGATCTTGTAAATTTTCTAAAACATGATGAATATTCCTTCCATATTGAATTTTATGTGTGATGAATATTCCGCAGCTTGAGTTATATTTTTTGGGTTCCCTATTGAGTTTGGGTTACCCGAAATCCGACGGGTTCGATGATGATATTGTTAATTTCATTTCCGCTAAATTTGGGTTCAGTTTCGGTTTTGGATGTCAGGTTCGGGTTGGGTAATGACAAACCCAACCTCGACACGCCTCATTGCCACTCCAATTTGGTTTTTTTTTGTTTTTTTTACTGATGTCTAATATGGATATCATTTCCAACCCCTAGCTTCTTAATAATCTCCATCTTTTGAAAAATTCAAAAGACTTTAAACGAATACGCAGTTGTAAATGAAATTAAGTTGTATTTTTAGTTATTGTTTCTTAACTTTGAATAACAATGTATGAGTTTTATATACTATTATTATATAATCTAACAATGTATTTTTAGTTATTGTTGATAACAATGTATAAATATTTGCAATAACATTGTATAGTTATTACACTTTTTTTGTACCGATCTCAACAAATTTAAGGAAAATTGCTCAACCCTTGCATATTTTCAAAACAACACGCAGCTTATTTATTGAATAAATGAACGGTGAAAACACATTTAAAACTTTGGCCGGCAAGTTTTGACATCAAATGATAATAATGAGATCATAGCATTAACAATCAAATGATGAAATAATCAAATGGTTATGACTCACTCATTTGATTGACAAGCAATAACTTAATTCTCCTATTATTGGGCCATGATCATGAGTTGTGTCGCAGTCTATCATATGCAATGACTTTTTAATTAAGAAAGCATGTTAGTGTTTGCAGAAAGTGATTTAATATTATATAGTTGTGGATTAGTCATTGAAAACGAAATAAAATGTTAATTAATTGAATGTAAGAGCATAAAAAAATAAAGTTTGATGGTGAACCATAGAAAGTAGAGAGAACGATATTTATAAAATTACTTTCTGTTTTTTGTTTGTTGATTGAACCTCCTTTGTGGATTAATTTATGTGATTTGATGGAGAAATTGTAAGCGGCGAATTGTTAAATTTATTATGAATAGTTGGTATGTGGATTGGAGAATGAAGAAGATTATAAAGCAGTAATCATGGTCCACTATGGTGTGCTTTAAATGTTGATATCCGTTATGAGGTTGACCCGCTCGGCTTGTAATCTTTCAAAGATTCGATACTCAACCAATCATTTAGTTACAGTGACGTTAGAACCCAGTCAGATAGATGCTGTACATTTTCAACTCAAACCCCACTTCCATATATTCTATCTATTATCTAAATCTCATCAAATATAAGGTTAAATAACATTTTACTTTTATTTTTTAATTCTTATTAGATAAATTGTGTGGGTAGGGCGAAGGACATGATGTTGTTCATCAACAAGTTACCATTCCCTTCAAAATCATTACTTAGCAACTTGATCAGTGTTGTTCATTTCCATTCCTTTATGCCCTTCAAAAACTGATTAATTGTTTTGATGTCTTTTAATGTAAAGAATTTAAAATGCTTGGGGAAGGTTTTTCATCATTAATTGGGATAAGTATTAACAAGAGGATATGTTTGATCAGTAATATATAAGTATGCATGATGGTTAGAAGATAGCATTCGTAATGTTTCAGATTCTCACCTAATCACAGATACAACTTAGATATATTTCGGATTTCCATATCTTATAATAAATGCATGATAATAATACAGTAACAATGAAAATATAAATGCATAAATATTTAGATTATAGGAGAAAAAATAACACACACACAAAACATGATGGGGGTAGACGCCCATATGGGTGTGTTCCCAAATCCCAATTGTAAGCATAATCACAAATCTTGCCAACAACAAAATTCTAACTCATAATTGATGCCTTATTTACTAAAGCTACAATCCTTTGCCTTATTATATATATTTAACACATGCATGATGTGTCGTAATTATTAGAATAATAATTATCATATCTACAATCGTTTCCTTCCCACTTTGTCTGTATCAATGCTTCCTATTTCAAATAGTATAAAGACCGTGGGAGTAAGATTGCAATTTGGCTAAGATATATATTAAGATGATATTGGTGAATTAATAATATATGATTATAGCTTGGGAGGACTGCTACTCGTATATGATATATTACTATTATTACAATTAATAGTCTCCACTTATATAGAAGAAGCTCACTTGTTTCTACACCGACTATATCTTGCTTTTGTCATTAACCCTATTTCTGTTTTCCACAATTAATCAATCAAGACTACATTTTTCTTTCAAGGGCCCAGCCATGGATATTCATATATATACATATATATATATATATTACTGATGAATCTTAATCACGTCTGCTATGTAGATTCTCTCCTTTCTATTTTATTAGTCTAAATCCTTCAACACCTACACTATTTTACAACAAATAAATACATCTCTATCAAATCTGTATCATCAATTTATATAAACTCCACTTTAGCCATTTCCTTTCATTTAACTACACCTAAGACGAATTTAAATTTAAAAGAGATATCTTTTATAATAATAAAAAGTTTCTAACACGTGCATCTATATATATCATTTATATATATTAATAAGAGTGTAATATATATATAAGAGTGTAAAGATTTATATAATTTACTACACCGTCAGAAAAGTTATTCATTCCCATAATATTCCATTCATTTCCCACCATAACTTCAACGCTCCACTACCTGGGGCCATAACAACTGCTTTGCCTTATTAGTGACTTGACTGCAATACATATCATCTATCTATTCTGAAGTCTTAACTTTCTTAAACCAAATGAGTGAAAAACATGAGTTAGGATTTTCTCTAGTAATAGAGAGTCAAGTACACCAAAAACAAGACAAAAAATGTAATATAATTTGACATTTTTATCCTTAACATATAATGGATCACATTGTATAAGTGCAAAAGTGATCACGAAATACATGGATACACAAGCATTATCTCTTACCCCTGTCAAGGTCACCCCTCTGTCTCCATCTTACTCAATGTGTCTGTGTGTTTTGATCTATACTTTTACTAAAAACTCTTGCTCTTTCTCTTGGAGTTGAGCAAGGAGCTAATAGGCCCTTGTGGTTTGCATCAAAGCAGAGCCTCTCAGACTTGGATGAAAGGTATATATATATATATATATTTCATCCTGGCCACATAAATTGTTTTACTTGAATTAATGTCTGTGAAGCTAAGAATCTATTTAATATAATGAATAGTGTTATGCTATCCACACTTGCATGTATTACTTTACACTTACACAGTTGTCACAGCTTGATTATAGGTAGTCTCACATCATTTCTTGAATACTCACACTTTGGTTCAGATAAATCACACATACATGAGGTGATGAGCTTTGGTTGTGATGCGCACCAAACATTATTATAAAATGTTATCATTTGATAGATAGAATATAACATGGTATCAATTGTTTTGATTAGGTAATTAAGCTAGGATTTGATTTAATTTATTACGTGATTCTGTACTTATAATATGTCAAAAATGCATTCAGTTTACATTTTCATTCTATCTCATCATGTCTCTATTCATATAGCAGTTTTTGTTATCTTCCACTTAGTTAGCACCTCAATCCCACAATTTTAGGACATGTTGTTGGCAAAATAAGTGGTAGTTTTTTCAAAACTTCTATAAATGCATTTTTCTTCATTCTTATCAGTGTAAAAAGCAAACAGTTACAAGCACTCGTAAAGATTGAGTTTCTAGAGTTATTAGAGATCAATCATTGAGAGAGGAGTGTGAATTATTGTAATGTGTTTCAAGCTTGATCATAGTGGAATTTTGATCTGTTGTCTGTGGATGTAGGATTAAATCCGAACCACATTAATTCTTTGTGTTCTTTGAGTTGTTACATTCAATTGTGTGTTTGTTTTTAATTTTGTGATTAAACCTAACAGGTGCTAGAATTGATTTTATGTGTACTTCAACATGGCGACTTTGGATTTGATCCTCTAGGCCTCACAGACCCTGGAGGGTTGATTGAGCCAAGATAGCTGGCATATGGTGAAATCATCAACGGCCATTTCGCAATGTTGGGTGCAGTCGGTGCCATAGTACCTGATGAGATCCTTGGCAAGGCTGGTCTTATTGCTGAGGAAACAGCACTCCCTTGGTTCAACAATGTCTTGACCACTCTCAAGCTCCATTAAATGGTTACATACTCTTTCTCCACTTGGTTCTTGTTTGCAAAATTTAACCTCCTTTTCTATATCTTTTGTGACGCGCGTGTGTGGACATTTTGTAATTGCTTCATGTACGTAGCATTGTAACAATCTTGGCAAGAGGCCCAATACTAGTCATATCCTAAGTGTAAATAAAGAAAATTATCACTCATCGGACTCATAATTAGTTGAATTTGGAATAATATATATATATATAGGATGGTCCCCTACAAGCTTTTTGAATTGAAATTCACATTCCATAGTTGTATCCCAGCAGCACGGCAATGGTACTCTAATTTGGTTTCTTACGTTCCCTTTTTCTAAGAATAAAGCTATCAACTCAAACTTCGAAAACAAAAGTAACACATTATTAGTGTATAAGTATCAATAAATATCAATAAATGATGAATGATATAAGACAATGTGTTAGTGTATAATATGATTGTGTTAGACTGTCAGTAGTGGGGTTGGAGAGAAAAGGCATAAGGGGAAAATTGTACAAAGGGCTCTTCTTTTTTGATTAAATTGTGGCATGAAAGTTGGAGAGAAAGTGGCATGTGGTGAGTGCAGGTGTCAGCACATGGCTTCTCTAATTCCAAGCTCTTAAATGGTAAAAAATATATATATAATGTATTATGGGGAAAATGAAACTAAGGTTTAGGGTGGGATTTTCAAGAGAATCAGTTAAGTTTGTATATAGCTCCAAATTGGTTTTACAAAGGGAAGCAAACACCATTATATTTTTGTCCAATATAGGACTGCTCTGGGAACTGTAACTCTTTCATAGACATATTATAGATCTTAGGGTACAAGTTTGCTTCTCTACTTCTTTTGCCTCTTTCACACATTTAATTACAAAGTTGCAAGTCCTAGCTAGCACAATGCCATGCTGAGAAAGAAAAGAGGATATGAGGTTCTAGAATAGTAGGCTTAGCTTCCACTTGAAAACCCTTGCTCCTTGACTGATTTCAGAAGTGTACCATTCCATTGGCAGTTCCCTTAATATAAGTAGTATATTCCCTTATATTAACTCCTGCTTTTACCAATTCTAACTACTCATTTCATCTGATCTAAGTTGAAGGCTCCATTTATTATTACTCTTTTCATTTTTTTTGCTTTAGTCCAACTCACAAATCAATAGGCTTTTTCTTTTGCAATTAATTATTCATCATGGGGTGGTGGGAAAGCAATGTTGCTGCTAATCAAATGCGTTATTATTTTTGTTTCTTATTCAAGAAAAATACACCTCCTTCATGGATGGTTCTTGCTACTCTCTTTCTGCTTTTTTCAAGTTACCTACTGTTTCTGGGTTTTGGGTTTTTTCCTATCCTCTACACATCTCTATTACTGCTGTTGTCTACTACTGTTGTTATTCTCTACAGTACTGTCTCAAAGCACAAAGCATTATATGTTGATAACTTAGTAGAAGAAGAAAAGGATATAATTAGTTTTGAAGATCAGGAGAGGTTATCAGATGAAAAGGAAAATTATGGTGCACCAACATTACTATTGCGAAAGCATGGATTAAGAGAAGAAAAGGAAGGACAAGAAGTTGATAAACCAGATTTGTTATCATCTGAGAGTGAATGGCAAGACCAATATCAGTTGTGGACTACTTCTGATGAGTCTGAAGTGGGTTGGTCATTCCAATATGACAACTCAGATGGTTCAATTTCTGATGAGGAAAGTCTCATAGAAATTGCACTTCCAAGTGGCCAGTGTAGTTTGCAGCAGAAGAAGAGAGAATTATCAGCTGAGGCTCTTCTCACCCAACAGACTATAATAAGGGAGTTCCTAGCAGAATTTAATGAGGAAGAAAACTTAATTGAGATTGACATATCCATGGGTTCCATCAAGTATTCAAGGTTTGAAATAAAACCATAACTGTATAGTTTTATTTGCAGTAATCTACTTGAGGTAGCATAACTATATAGTTTTGCAGTAATCTACTTGAAGTGAAATTATTTATAATCCAAAATGCATAGTCACACTCCTTATTAGCCGTTTGCAAACAAAAAAAACTATTTAAAAAATTATGATTGGTTCAAGGGGAGTATGAATAGACATTTGAGAATATCAATAACCTCAACCCTCTACTTTCTGTTTTAAAATTTCAAGAACTGTTAGTTGCCCACTTTTCTTCATCACCTTTGGTTGGATTTGGAATGTAATACTTACTATAAGCTTAATTATTGTTTTGTTATAAGAGTATTGTATTAGACTGTGTGAGCCTTCTGTAAATTCCTCCCAGACATTGGATACCCCTAAAAGCGCTTGTATCACTCATGAGTTATGATTTCCTTCTTTCACTTCTTAATTTTCTTTTAAGTAATAAATTTAAAGTTGAAAATGGTTATACTGATATAACCTTGTAACAGGATTTTACATCGAATTTTAACTCCAAGTATTATATTTATGCAACTTATTTTTTATGCATTTCTTTATCATTTATCTAAGATTTGTTTGTGAATTTGATTTTGGAGGAAAATGAATGGCAAGGGAAGACTTCATAGTTATATCATAATTGTATTTCATGGCTCTCAAGTCTTCTATTTTCTTTTTTGTCCCTCCAAAACTCAACTCGTAAATAAACCCTAACTCTTTTCTGATCGATTATTTCACGAGTGACATGAAAGATATCATTTGCCTACGCATATGGAGAAATTAACTGTGAAGTATTAGATACAAGGTTGGACCTAACATCAAATTTACCTTAGCTTTCTCACTCGTTTTCTAGTGTACTCATGCATGCTTATAAGCACTATATTTATACTTATTGTAAACCTTCATCTATGTGAAAGTACTTGTGGGAATTGACAGCTTTGCAGTAGGCACTTCAAGTTGCATTATCTTACTGAAAGTAGTTGACAGAGGAACCATATTCCTAGCTAGACTAGGATTAATTATTTTTTGTTACATAAATTATTACCTATTACATTCAATTTGATTATCCATTAGGGGGACAAACTTCAACAAAACCCCATTCAAAGCAGTCAGTGAGTCCCTAAAGTAAACCTACCTTCCAGGCTGGGATTATTGGCTCAAGATTATATTAATGGTTATATGGTGGGAACTTGGGAGGATAAATAATATGATATCATATGATCATAGATTAGCTTTTTTTTTTGTTAAATGGCTAAACATGAGGAGAGAAAAAAAGGGGTTTGATAATTTTTTAAATTATTTTATTCAGAAATAGTTTAAAATCTTAACCTTTGAAAATTTATTTGTCATTTTCATCAAGAAAATCTGAATTGAATGTAAAGTTGTATGTATAAGTTGATATTGATCTATGTACTTGTTTAGTTTTAGTAGCATCGGATTATAATAACGTCCAATATGGTTATTTAATTTGCCTAAATGGATTTGGATTTAGTGAGTGATTGTGATTATTTATCATTAAACACAAGTTGGAATTAATATTGTGGTTAATGTATTATTATCAGAAATTCAAATGACGAGCAGTGAGTAGCTAGTCTTTTCTTTCTGATGTGGAGGCGTAAGCAAGTGCACATTATCAGCAATATATATATATATATATACAAATTAATGTTATATAGAAACTGTTGAAATCTACCACAACTTTCTAGAGAATTCTATAAGAATGTGACATATATAGTTTGTGTTTAGAGAATTCTAGATAAATCACATTTGATAGATATAACACGTATGGTCTAGAACCTTTATGTTATTCTTGATATATTGAAAATAGTGATATAAATAGGACTTATGAGGTTAATTATAGACTGTGTGGTAGTGAAGGGTGTTCTGCTATATATGAAAATCTACGTCCTTCAACTCACCAAAATACTCCTCAAACTATTGATCAATCAAATATATGTTTTCATTTATGATCTATCTCCTCTTATGTTCAACTACCATTTCTATCACCCACTGAAACCTAACAAGTGGTATCAGAACTACGTTCGGTTATATACTAGGCGTAGTCACTCAATTACTATTCCAAAAATGTCGTCTAATAACAATACCTATTACTCCAAAAAACTTTCTACCAATACTAAACTATTTCTAAAGTTTTCTAGAGCTATAATAGACTCAACTCAACTATCATTTATTTGTCTAAGTGCTTTCAAATTTGTGGCTTCTAAGACTCAAGCTTATATAAGGAGCACAAGCCCATGCAATGACTAAAATAGAAGACAAGTGGCCTCTGAGGCTTTGCTTGAGTACAAGCCCGAAAAGAAGATCGGATGTACAATATGCAGTTCCTGTCAAAAGTCTCTAACAAGACCTGCAATAATACTCGCACACAACTCAAGAGCTAACAAGACTCTCTATCATAAGTCATCTAACAAGGCAGACAAGGATACTCATCACTTCAAATATAAAAGCATGTAGAAGTTGTAATTTGGAGTTCAACAATATCATTTGAACATCAATGTAGGAGGAGAGAATGAGAAAAAAGTTGCAAAGAATTCTAAGAGAGTTCTAGAAAATTGTGTCAAGGAGGAGTGATGAAATGTGGCACAACTTTCTAGAGAGTTCTATAAGAATGTGACATATTTAGCTTGTGTCTAGAGAGTTCTAGATAAATCACATTTGATATATATAACATGTATGGTCTAGAACCTTCATGTTATTCTTGATGTATTGAAAATAGTCCTATAAATAAGACTTATGAGGTTAATTGTAGAGGGTGTGGTAGTGAATGGTGTTATACTATATATGAAAATCTAGGCCCTTCAACCCACCAAAGTACTCCTCCAACTATTGATCAATTAAATATATGTTTTCATCTATGATCCATCTCCTCCTATGTTCAACTACCATTTCTATCACCCACTGAAACCAACAGAAAGGAAGGCGTGAGGAAAGTAATAAAGAAACTTGAAATGAACTAAGCAACATATATAAGGAGAGACACAATAGCTAGCATGAGCATGATTCATGAAGGATAGATATAAGAGCAGGAATATATGTAACGCACTAGCAGCCAGGATATAAGGCCCAACAAATTAAACCACCATGGTGTTCTAACTTGTACATTACCAAAAATGCACCCTTGCTCCTCATTATGCTGTCACATACCCATACATTTTTTTGATAATAAATAATGGAATATACATTAATTAATGGACTAGAATAGTAAACAAGAACAAAGACTTAAAAGACAAAATCGTATACAAGATAATGGATAACGATACAGTCTGCAACCATTCCTAAACATTCTTATATGTCCCAAACTTCTTGTTATCAATCCAGTAGTAGAAGTTAAAACTAAAACGATACATATTGTCAAATTAACCAACTTTACATGTACTTATTTCATTATAATAAAACCATTGATTCTGCTATTGAACAAGTCATTACATGCCTTAATTTAGCTCTCAAGTTTCATGTGCAATTGGAGGTAGCTAGTTGCCTTGTTTCAGTCTTCAAACTTTATTAAATGCTGACCAGCTTATCTCTTTTGGCTGACATTGTTGCAGATAATTTTAACTTTAATTGGTTATAATATATTTATCCCAAAAACAAATACAAAGAAACGAATCAAATATCCTTGGGTAGCTTGATCAACAACCCTACCATTCAACATTGAGACAATACAACTAGTGGTTGCCCCATGCTAACATCCTTTGATGTTTTTTTTATATTCCAAATTTGGAGGCTAAACCCTAAACTATTATTATAATGACAACTGCGTGTGAATCAATTCAAACATTAATATATCTATCTTTGAACACTTATTATGGATGCCCATTCACAACGGAAAAAAAGAAGAAAAGAAATGCTTAAACCTATAATAGCACAAATGATCCATTCTTCTTAAATTATACTAGTACTTCATTAAATTCCTTTCCATATATTACAGAATACATATTAATTACACTATTGGAGCATTAAGTATATCACTAATTCATTTCAACATTTTTTTATTCTTTCACTTAGTTAGGGTAAAATGAACAAGCACATGCATTTTGTGTTTTAATTAGGAGCAATATTAATGAGGTTGGTGCAAGTACAATTATCTGGATTGAGTGGCACCTCCTAGGGGTATATGCCCTTAATATTGCATGTTAATTTGATCTTCTTTACCCTGAAAATAAGTAGCTACAGCCTACAGAAGTGGGTGGTGGGGTCTAAAAGTGTCGGTGAGATGCGTCCCTTAATAATCAATCTGTGTATGGGTCCATGCCCTTAACTAAAACCAATCAATCTGGCATTGTTTGTCATATGTCACCATCCATTCACAAAAACACACACTCTCTCTCTCTCTCTCTTATAATAAGGCAACAATCCTAGCTAGCCTCATAGTCATTCATGTACACATACTCTCTCTCTGTTATTATAAAGCAACAATCCTAGCTAGCCTCATAGTCATATTATCCCTATCTATCTATCTCCTTCTCCGAAATGAGGCTTCTCACATTTTCCACTCTAATTCTCTTCTCCTCCCTCATAATACTTCTCTCTTCTTCAACTACAAAAGCTCACAACATCACTCGCATTCTAGCTAAGCACCCTGCCTTCTCCACCTACAACCACTACCTCTCCGTCACTCACCTCGCCGACGAGATTAACCGCCGCCGCACCATCACCGTCCTTGCCATCGACAATGCCGACATGCAATCTCTCCTTGACAAACACCTCTCCATCTCCACCCTCAAGAACGTCCTCTCCCTCCACATCTTAGTCGATTACTTCGGCGCCATCAAAATTCACAAGATCACAAATGGAACTACCTTGGTGTCTTCGGTGTTTCAAGCAACCGGAGCAGCCGCTGGCACTGCAGGTACGCATAACTCTTTTAATCAACTATTATAAAAAATTGTGTCGACAAATTAAAACTAGTGTAAAATTCAAATTTTTAATTTCTTTTATACCCAAACCATACATCAGTACACTATTTATGCGAAACCTTGTTTGTTTTATGAAGTGATTATTTTCTTTAAGTGTAATCCAACATTAGATTAAAAAGGACAAATCAATGCATGTTATTTTTCCTTTGAAATTCAACAGTAGTTCCCTCTCAGTTATTGTAGTCTCTCTCCATTAATAGAGTTACTCTACAAGGAGAGGAGTCTCACAAGCTTTAATCCATAACCACGACCTTGAAAGATGGACATTTTATAATTATATTTGTGGATGTGTCCTTGATTTTGTATTGTGTATTGTATTGTACTGAAGGTTACGTGAACATAACAAACCTTAAAGGAGGGAAAGTAGGGTTTGGAGCAGAAGACAACGATGGTTCCCTTCATTCATTCTATGTCAAATCCATTGATGAACTTTCATACGATATCTCAGTCCTTCAGATCAGTCAACCCTTGAGCTCTGCTGATGCCGAGGCACCAACTTCAGCACCTAGCGCCATCAACCTTATCTCAATCATGTCTAAACAAGGTTGCAAAGCCTTTGCAGATTTGTTAAGAGTTTCAAAGGCTCTTCCAACCTTTGAAGAAAACATTGATGGAGGGTTAACAGTATTTTGTCCAACTGACTCTGCTGTCAATGATTTCAGTCCCAAGTACAAGAATCTAACTGATGCTAAGAAGGTTTCGTTGCTGTTATATCATGGTATTCCTGTTTATGAGTCGTTGCAGATGTTAAAGTCAGGTAATGGAGTTGTTAACACTTTGGCCACTGAAGGAGCAAACAAGTATGATTTGACAGTGCAGAATAATGGTGAAGATGTGAAACTGAAAACGAAAGTTGTGACAGCAAGCATTGTAGGGACATTGATAGATCAAGACCCATTTGTGGCATATAAGATTAACAAGGTGTTGTTGCCAAGAGAGTTGTTTAAGGTGAGTGATATGGCACCTGCAGAGTCACCTAAAGCTTCAAAGAAGAAGAGTGGTAAGAAGGGTAAGGAAGAATCATCAGGTGATGCACCAGCAGATGGGCCAGCAGCAGATGATGAAGCAGATAATCAGAAAGCTGCTGATCATAACATTGGAGCAAAGGAAGGGGTCAGATTCATCATCATCTTCTTCTTCACTTTCTTTATTGCCTTTTTGTTTCTTTAATTTAATTTAATTATTGGGTATTAATGGAGTGTCGGTGAGCATTTGAGATATTCTTTTTTTGGTTTTGTTGTCATATTATTTTTTGTGATGATGAAAATAAAATAGTGACATACACCTACTTGTTTAAGTTGAAACACTGCTTTTTATTAGTCTTTTGGAGAAGTAGTGTAGTGTGCTGTGGAGTGTGGTGTGGGTACAGCCAGCTGCTATGTCATGTATGTATGCATATAAACAATTTTAAATTATTACATTTTCTTTGTCTTCTGTTCTGTTACATATGGTCTGATCTTTATGCAGAAATATAATACCATACAGATAAATAAGTGTATCCAAAGTTGCCTTATCTGTTATACTAGGAACCGATTATATTTATAAGTGTATGAACCATAACTTTTGTGATTACCTATAGGAAGTAACACATTTTTGATAGATAGATAGAATTTATTAAGGCTGATGTTAAGAGCTTAGTCTCTTCTATATGTATGAAAACTACGTTGTTACTATATTGTAGTTATTTCATTAGTCTCTGGGCAGGAACAAATACACACAAATGAGGGGGAATGATTAGAATGATTTGTGCTTTGTCAAAATGTGTTTAGAGGTGAAATAGGCGTTAAGAAAGAAGGAAGGCGATGTTGATTTTATGGTCCAGCTATAAATTATGGTCCCCAACAACTGTAATTGGAATTATGGTCCATTAAATTGCTAGTTAATTATTGTTTTGGTCCACTAATTTTAATAACAATGAATGAAAGATCAAAGATGTATTTAACATCATGTGACAAACAAACACTCTTCTCTCTATCACAAATCTTATATCCCTTCTCTCTCACCCTTTCAACTTTCAACTTTCAACAATCCAAATCCCACTTTACTATTATCATCTTCATCACCCTAACATCTCTCCACAATCCCATCTACACTAATAAATCTCACTCTGCAACACTAATGTTACCACCATCACCTTCTTCTTTCCCCAACAAATTCATTATCAACCTTTTTATATAATTCTTTAAGTTTTTTGTTTAAATGTGAATAAGAAATTATAAAATTTTATTTTCTTATCTTAAATTGTAGAACACAAATGATTTTTTTTAAAAACATCTCAATCAAAATATCTACCAAAATCTAAAAAATTATCTTATTGTAAATATTAAATCCGTTATATAAAAATATCCACATTCAACATAATAATGAAGTTGATAATATCTGACTTATTCAATGTAAAAGGTAAAAACTGTAGGTTTTGTGACTCATGTGAAATTTTTTACCCTTCTTCAAAATTTCAACTTATTCAACTAAGTATAGAATTGAGTTTTTGAAGTAGTTCCTTTATTTGAGGAAGTTAACTAATTTTATGGTTATGGGTGATGATAAAGAGAGATGTTGGGATAATGTGAGAAGAAGAGAATGTTGTGTGTATGGATTTTGGATTAAAAAAAGAAAACAAAAATAATATTTTGGGATTGTTGTTTTTATATAATAATAATAGAAAATAAGGAATAAGGGGTGGTTTAAAAGAAGTGTAAATAACCTGTTCCAACCCAAGTTCAGAAACAACACAGCACAGAGTTTAATTTGTGATGTTGGATTGATGTGAATGTGTGTTATTGACTTATTGTAGCAGAGAGAGAGAGAGAGAGAGAATTAGGACAATCCTTTCTTTTCAGACAATTCATATTTTATTTAGCACAATTTTAGAACAACATCGACCTCCATTTATCAAAGTTTCAAGCTTTCTGATGATGCAAAACGGGTTGTGGAATTTAGAACGTCAAATTTCTATAACTCAGCTCCTCAAAATGGATCCTTTCATTTTTTAGCCTACTGGGCTGTTTTCTCATTTCACAAGGTCCTCCCTTTCCTATTCAAAACACAATCTTTTCTTGATATACCACAGGAAGAAGAAGAAGAAGATGTATGGAAAAAAAAGCAAAATAGACAGTGGCTTTGAATACCAATCACAATCATCAATTTTGAGGCCTAGCATCCATTCGAGAAGGGCAAATCTGACAGTGAAATTCCAAGACCTCTATGGATTCAGTGTGGAAGGGAATGTGGATGATGTGAATGTGTTGAATGAGGTAAGAGAGAAGGTGAGGCAACAAGGCCGTGTTTGGTGGGCACTGGAAGCAAGCAAAGGTGCTAATTGGTATTTGCATACTACCATAGGCCAAGGCAGTGCCCTTACCTCTTCATTGAAATTCTCAGCTTTGACCAATGCTATCACTTTAAAGAAGCTTATTAGGAAGGGTGTACCTCCAGTTTTAAGGCCTAAGATTTGGTTTTCATTGTCTGGGGCTGCTAAGAAAAAATCTACTGTGCCTGACAGTTATTATGATGATTTGACCAAAGCCTTGGAGGGGAAGGTCACCCCTGCTACCAGACAGATAGATCATGTATGTCATCATTATCACATTATTTACTTTTATTTTCATGCTAACAATTATTATAATATTATCTTACACCACCCTTCTGGCTTAGTTGCTGTTCTTTTATATGATAGCCTCATAGGTATTTGCAGATTTCATTTCAATTTTTGGGGGGTTGATTTCATTCAATTACATGCTAATCAGGAAGATATAGGATAGGAATTTGTCCGGTCCTCAATACAGTCTGAAAATCAGTGATAAATTTGTTTATATCTTAACTTTTATATATATATTTGGATTTTATTATGTGCTTACCATCCAACCATGTGAATTGTATAGACTGCTACCAGGGGGTTCAAACATGATCCTGAAAATGGTTATTAGTTATTGATGGTTTGTTTGAGAAAAATTTGATCTTGTGGTCATGTTATAATTCACTCATTATATTTGTTCTGTTTGTAATAGTTATTTAAGCATATTACAGGACCTACCACGGACCTTCCCAGGCCACCCATGGTTGGATACTCCTAAAGGGCATGCTGCTCTTAGGCGTGTTCTTGTTGTTTATTCTTTCCGTGACTCTGATGTTGGCTATTGTCAGGTTTGTTCCATTCTCCTTTTGGAATTATTTTTCCAATACTAACTACTTCAATTTTTCTTCCTTATAACTTGAAATTTGATACTCCTCATATTAGGTATTGAGGATAATATGTCTTTTGTGGCCTCCTCTTTCAATCAATCAATGGTTTTTCTATTCTTCTTTTGGTGCTACATGTTAAATCTCCATCTTAAGTCTTTTTGTGGCTTCCAATCTCCCCAACATACATGTTGCTTATTCTCTTATTACTTCTCAACTTTCAAACTTTTCCAACCGATTAATAACATTGTGTGACTACATTATGGGTTAGCTTGCATATCCTACCTATAATTGGTTAAAGTACATATGTCATTCTCAAAACCTATTATGCTCCTACATTTGGTTTTCTTAATTGCTTCTGCAACTTTTTTTTTCATTTTTACACATTTTTTAGTTTAATATAGCCCCACACAGTTGCTAAGTTAAAACTGAAGTTCTCAATACTGTCATTTACTTTGATAACAAAGGCTAAACTCATAATACATCACAACATGTTTTCTTAATTATTGACATTACAATATTATTGCTCCAGGGATTAAATTACGTTGCAGCACTGTTGTTGCTTGTCATGAAGACAGAAGAAGATGCATTTTGGATGCTAGCTGTCTTGTTGGAAAATGTCCTTGTTAATGACTGTTACACAAACAATTTATCAGGATGCCATGTTGAACAAAGAGTGTTTAAAGATTTGCTTGTTAAAAAATGCCCGAGGTATTTTGGTTTGATCAGTTAACTATGCCCTACATGTTTTTTCTAAGTATCTTATGAAAATTGGAGAAATGGATATGCAGGATAGCGAGTCATTTGGAAGCTTTGGGATTTGATGTTTCCCTTGTTACCACCGAGTGGTTCCTTTGCCTCTTTTCTAAGAGCCTGCCTTCTGAGGTTAGAATAATGCTGCAACAAATCATGCGTTTAAATGTTCAATTGTTCATATGTACTAATACCTCTTCCATGAATCAGACCACTCTGCGAGTGTGGGATGTCATTTTCTATGAGGGAGCTAAGGTTATATTTAATGTGGCCTTGGCAATCTTTAAGGTACCACTGATGCAGCCTTTTGTTCTCATGGTCTCTATATATACACTCCAATTTGTATAGGATTGCATTACAACAAAGGGACATTTCAACAATTCTAAGCTTTGATTGCAGATGAAGGAAGATGAGTTACTTCTAACCCATCATGTTGGCGAAGTAATCAGCATTCTCCAAATTACCACTCATCGCCTATTTGATCCAGATGATTTACTGACCGTAAGATTTTGTCGCTTTCACCGTTTCTTATGTTTATTTATTGTTTTCCTTTCAATCATTTAGACATCTTTTGTAATACATATATTTGGTGGTTTTCCTTTCATGTTTTCTTCAAGGTACTACAAAGTTTGAGTTCCTGTTATTACTAGAAATACACATATAACCTACTTTCTGACAAAGGATATGAGAAGATATCTCTATTTTGCTTCTCCTTTAATGTTGAAATGTATTAGAGATATAATTAGTTACAAGTTGATTATATCATACAATCTATGTGGCTTATGTATTATTTCTCTCAAACTAGTGGATTTACCAAAATTGAATGATTATGATATGTGGGGTAGTTTTTTTCACTTACTCTTGGAGTGAGTGAATCTCTCCCCTTGTTTATAATCCAACTTGTAACTGACTATATTTTGTGGTAGTATGTAATCAATTTGTAACTAACTATATCTCTAATAAAGGGCAACAGATTTTTCCTTATATGTCATTTTTTTTGCAGGTAGCATTTGATAAGATAGGATCCATGACAACAAATACCATATCAAAACAAAGGAAGAAACAGGAACCTGAAGTGATGAAAGAACTTGATCAGAGGATCAGGCGGCTAAATTCCCTTAAATAGTATTTGCTTTGTTAAGTTATAATAACTTGAAACGTTGAATCATCCATAATCTAGTAACTTCTGTGCCAATATTAGAATGTTGAATTTATGCATTCGTTTTGAATTCTTCTTTTGACTTGACAGAAGCCCTATTGTTTTTGTTTTCAGGATGTTTGTAGGTGATAAGTGTAAATTTGAATATTATTATGGATATATATACATATAACAAATTATTAATGTTATAATATGCATGAATAGCAAATTAGAACATTGTGGTATTTCACTGCCCTGGAATTGCTTTATGTACTACCATGCATGTTTTGATAGACAAAGAAAAGAAAAGAAAATTACCATTTCCGGGAAAATAAAAGCATGCCATCCTCCCATTGTGGTATTCCACTCTTGATCTTCTATTCTATCTAGTACTAGTATTACTGTATCAGAAACAAGGAAATATACTCTATTAAACAAGGAAATCTAGCTATTGGTACTTACTTCACCCAAATGAATGGTCTTTGATAACTTTCCACCTATTCCCTCTCCTTCTTGTGAAATTAAGTGTTGTTGTATCCTAACCCTCACTGTTAAAACCTATAGAGAGCATGATCATGTGATTTTCTTTCAAAGAGGCTTGGATGAGCAATACTATGTGGTTAGATCTAATATTATGATCATGTGATTTTCTTTCTAAGGTCTTTTCTTTGTTAAATCAACAAGAAAAACAAATGAGTTTAATGTCTGAAGACAATCGCATTCTTGCAACTGTCTCTAATGACACTAGTGAAGGTAGATTCAGGAGGAGAGAAGGAGGCTTTAGGGGTCAACTTGGGGGGGCCTTCAAATCACAGGGGACTTAATATAAAAGACTATAACTCATCACAATGATAAATATATTAATCAACTAGTTAAATCACACAATTTAAGCAATACATACATAACTAATAACAAAAGCATGTATTCATTCATACAAATAATCCATGGAGCGAGCCTAGTTTCACAGTGATTTTAAGCCTTTACCGGTACCTCTTCCATCTACAAAGGCTTACACTGTCTTGAATCTAATAGAATAAAATTAGACTGACTCTTGATCAATTGTTCAACACAACGATGACATAGCTATATATATATCATGTAAAAGATTATAACACACACTGAAACGATACTCTCATGGATTTCATCGGGGGTGACAATCATTGGATTGACTATCTGGCATTGGAGGAACATTATAGAGAAGATCGTGGATTTTGGAATACATCAGCATCGGAGAGGGGTCACCACCACTACTGCTCTGTGATACACGAGAACTCTCCTGCAATTTGATCTTCTCATACAGATATTGCTTCTCAGCCTCAGCCTCACTTAATTTTTGTTTCAAATAGTTGTTAGTATACTCTTCCTCTGATTTATCTGACTTGGCAAGAGCAATCCTCTGGAGCCTCTCAGCCTCTCGTTTAGCCTCATTAGCCTTCAATTGGAACATCTCAGCCTCTGCATTTTTAAGCCTAACAATTCTATCCAGTTCTTCAATCTGTGACTTCTTTTTTTGCCTATCCATCTTGAGTTCTGCTGCTTCTCTGGCCTTATCTGCTAATTCCCGGTCACAAGCTTCGAGAGTCAAGCGAGCCTTCTTGAACATTCTCATTTTCTCATCAGCTACCATTTCCATCTTTCTTATAGCCTCCTGTACCACTTCAGCAATTCTATTGCATGCTTCCTGTGGAGCAATCAGCCTTCCACTTTCTGCATTTTCCAGGCCCTTTGGAGAGTCCATCTCAAGCTCTTTATTCAGGAAAAGCTTTGGTTAACAGTCAGACATCAAGTTGCAATTATAGCATTTTTTTTATCAGTATAGCTCTATATTTTTAAATTTTCTTCCATTTTAGGCAAAATCAAAGAATTGAAAACATATTTTTATATAACCGAAGACTTATATCATGGGAGAAATTGCAAGCAAACTAGAAAAATGGTACCTTGGAAAACCATCAATATTGCCCTGCATGCTGCCTTAGCATCCACTTTTCCACTATTCAATTTTCCCTTGAGATCATCACACTTCCAAAATAGTTTTCTCCCTCGCGAGTCTTTACTACCATGAAAGATCCTACTAACAAAATCAAGTTCCCTCAATAAGGCCTCTCCATCCCATGATGGGGCACAATGTTGGAAGACATCTTTGACCCAACCCAACAGTTCTGAAGTCCTGTTGCATGCTTGACACCTGAAAACCATTTCACTTGGTCCTACTCCACTTTTCACAGAAAGGCCCGTGCAAATAAGTTGCTCACGAATGGCACAATCTGTGTGAGTCCAATGAGAACACAAATCACATCCAATCCAGCGGCATGTATTTACTTCAAAGTCAAACTTGCTGCAGATTACACACATGCAAAGATTGCAGAAACCATTGTTGCTGGTGCATGTATCACAGGTACAATCATCAGCTGGAAGCTGGTTTTGGCAAGCTATGTTTCTGCATCTCTTATACACAAATATCTCAATTAGGGAAGTCTGTGATAGAGTAATGCTAGGATGTAAGAATCCTTGAATTCCAGTATTTATGGCAACAAGGATTTCAAGCTGCACACGGTGCGCTCTAATCAATGTCTTGGCTGTTAAATCAGATCTACTCTGAACAAGCTTCTGCAAAATGAAAAACTCATCTCTATGCTGTGAGTCATTCCCTCCCTCAAGGATAACTCTAAGTCCATTTTTCAGCTCTTCTAGAAATTCATTAGGTAGACGGTGCATTTTTTCATAGATTATATCAACTCTTTCTCTTGCAATGTCCTGAAGACTAATTTTGTCTGCACTAGAAACACGGCGAATAACCGACTGCTCAGGGATATCAATCTCAGTTTTTCCATTATCCATCTTCTTTGCCACAATTGCAACAGCAGTAGGCCAAGTTTCTCGAGAACTGGCACTTTCAGTTGGAGATTCATGGAGATTGTCAGAGTTCGAACGAGGTTCCTCTGGAGAAAGGCGAGGATCTGGAGAAACCAGAGACAGAGATGTTTGAAATCCTCCAACATGTGATTGCTGACGCGGAGGGAGCATTTTTTTTTGTCAAGGCTTCTTCTGGTTCAAGATAGAGCCTGAAAAGAACCATACCCATGAGAAGATTTACTTTGAAAGAAAATATATGCATTATATACCACCATACATTACTAATTACTATTACATAATAGTTTCTATGCTCAAAATTAGGAACTTGAGAAAATTCATAATCAAGTAAAAATTTACAGCCTTTCATCCCCAGTCCCGACTCCACACAAACCTCTAAAATAAAATAAATAAACGAAAAGGATCCACCCCCTCAATAAAAAAAGTGAAGAAGCAAATATTATCATAATCCACACAAGTGATATATGTACTAAATATGCAGAAAATCTCATTATCACAGAATTCAACTAATTCTTCAGCTTAAATAATCAGATCAAGTAATAAAGATGCATGTTAAACGACCCACCGCATAAAGTTGACCTAAAATTATGATGATGATGATGATGATTCAAATGTTGACACACAGCTCAATTGAAATTCATGAAATCACAAGAAAGATCTTCGATTTATGGTTTAACAAGTGAAAATGGATTGAAAAGCTCACCCCTTTGGATTGAAAGATTGGAGTGTATCTTTTCAGTTTCACGCATCAAACCAAAGAGTGTAGGTCAAAATAAGTAAGCATATTTTCCCCACTTTACCCCTCACTTGGAACAAAAGTTTGAATCGGTCAACTTTCATCCTTTTCTTTTTTGTGTGTCTAATTTTCAGGTAGGCTTAGAATTAAGTTAGATTTTGATTACCGGAACACTTGTTGGAAGGGGCAGATGAAAGAAATTAGTTGAGGAAATTACCAAAAACTCACTTTGTTTATGATAACTAGCATTAGCATTTTCAAATACCATATGTTATTATAATGTCTAATGTTAGTTCAATAGATAATGGCTCTCATGCATGTTCATTTTATCACTTTTTTCCTCCAACCAAAAGCACATTTTAAATTAAATGAAATTAGCACACTCTTAAGATGTAACATAACTTAATTTTAATGTTGAGGATAACATAAGAAACAATTCCTTACACCCTTATTTGCCTTTTATCACATCCAAAATAATATTATTTTGGTTGAAAGAGGTCCATATACAATTACCACAACAACAGAACCGATACAAAACCTCCCTAATTGATTACTGCTAGAGAGTGATGAAGAAAATAGGGGTGTTAAATGGTAGTAACTAAACTTCTCTCTCTTATCTACAATCATTAGATTATAGTGAGAGGTAATAGCAGCTTCCATCATTATGAAAAATAGTGAGAAGGTCATTTTCATTTCACTGTTTTTCATATTCATATTAACTAGTTAACAATTGAGGAAGGGTGATTTAGGTTATGGAAAAAGTACAAATCCATTAAGGTTATGACATACACATCCAAACCATTAATCAAAAATAAACTTGAACGCAAGTCACACACTCCAAAAGTAATTAGTTTATTACCATAAGGTGATAGTATACCATTGGTAGTATCCAAAAATGGACATTGCAACTTCGAATGCATGTAACTTGGTATGATTTTCATAGTCCAGGAACAAAGTTAGTGGCATAAGCCCATGCATTGTTGGCAAGAGGATCAGCAAAATGGTCATAAAGGTTTTGAATGCCAGTAACAATGGCCCTTGTACTCATTACCTCAGATGGTTTAGAGAGGTGAATGTAAGCCACACAAATATCAGATGTACCAAGGATTCATTACAAAATTAAACTTTGAAGAGGATTTGGATTGGATTGGATTGGTTTGATGTTACACCTCAACTCCATTGCCCATCAATTCCCACTCAAACCACTGACAACACAACATGGTGATAATAGGATAAAAAATAGAGGGATTATCATTGTATCATTCACCATTCATATTTAATCACCATTGACTATTCAAAAAATAAATAATACAAATGAGTGATAGATAATGCACTCACAATGTATAAATCTTTACATTGTCAGTACATGAATATTACACTACAAAAATATCTTAGCCTCCAATAACACAATAAATAAACTAATTAATTATAAGTGAAAGATTGACATAATTAATAGGGGGAAATAGAAACCAGAGCTACATTTTTTCCTGAGTATTTTACTTGGGTATGACATTACGCTAATTATTATACTATTAAAAATTATAATAACACGGGGATTGAATTTTAGGTAATACCATATTTATAATATAGTTTGACCAATCCATAGTTGTAAAATTGTGAAGAACAAGTTGAAGAATACTAGTTCAGAGAAAATAGAGGTTAATTTTGCTACTTATACCTAATCATGATATATTGGATAAACAGTAGCAGAGCTGTATGTCCTGAGTGATATTATCCTCAGCAAGTTAACTAAATAACTGTGAGAGATTGAGCAAATTGATCACAAATTATTAAGATGCCTTTACTGCTCTTTGCGTTATGTGGCTGAGGCAGTAAATGTGTCAATTTGGTGGTCATAAAAACTGTGACTTTAGGAGTGGAAGATTTCTGGATTTTGCCTTCGAATATCCTAGTTACACAAATAACATGGAATGTGTCACCCATGTATAGTGTAACTAACCTATGGTATTTTTATCCCACAGTAGACTTGTTAAACAAGTCTCCTCAATACTAGTAAAAGCTACAATTTCTATAAAGGACCAAAACCAATATTATCCTGGTGAAGGAATGCAACTTATCATAAATATCTGCATCACATGTCATGCTAGTATAGGAATGATTTTTTACCAAACTTTTATTCCATAGGGGAAGGCCCTCCATCGAGTTTGATATCACGCTCACTACCTAACATGACTGCCATTAACATAAGTTTCCCTGCATCTGCAAAATCCTTGTGCTGCATCAATATTGTTTCAACCGAAGAACTCATATCGTTCGGAATAGGAGTATCCTCCAAGTTTTCTTGCCTCAAGGGCAATACTTGATCAAACCCTTCTTCAAAGGTTTCAGCTTGTGATCCATAACACCTGCTTGAAGCCTGGAAAAGTACAGTATTTTTCAAGTTTTGCTGGGTTTCGTCATCACTCCATCCTCCAACTGTATAAGAATTTTGTAATATGCTCCAATCATCATGAGAGGCAGCGTTCTTCCAGCAATCCTCTAAAAGCTTTAGGTGGACCTTACGGAACGAGGAACTGGTCCATGCAAACACGTCAAATGCCCACAATGAGAGTTCCCGATCTTCACCTTCCAGGCACAGTTTAATCAAGTCTTCTGGATGAAGCAGCTGGTGTTCAACATGTTCCTTCTCTTCAATGGAGTGGAGACACTTCATTACCTCCTCCTGCAGGTAAAGTGTTCAAGTTAAAATGGATGCAACGGAACACTAAAAAGCGTGAGACAGAGCTTTATCCATGGTTCAACAAGTTCTACCAAGGCAAATACTAACTTCAGACCTCAAGTGGCACATACAACAAATAGAACACAAGTTTCAATGTCGCTGGGAAACATGTGTTCTTAATAATTCAACCACAGCCCAAATCCCTATAGCAGGTTCCTGTACCTCTAAAACTAAGTTTTTAGCAATTTGAGAGTACCTTTCATGCTATGACAACTCTCACATCAAAATCCTTCAGTCGTGTGTTTAACTACTTACTTTCAAAGGGTAAACATAAAGAATAGTCCAACCAATAAATGAAATGAGGTAAATGAAGAAGATTGACCGGCAATTTTAGCCTCACTCAAAAATGAAGGAAAACTCTCATCTGTAGAAAACACCAGTCATAATTGAGCTCTGTTGCTGTGCAGCCCTATGGTGATTTGTTAAAAGAAAGCATGTTGACAAAACATATAAAGCAAAACTTGAGCCTACTTCTAACCTCTTTATCAAGCTCAATCACTAGTTCACAATATCTCAACAATGAAGTACTTCATTATTTAAAGAAGCTCGTTTTTTGTGCATTGGCCTATATAACATTTCAAAACATATTTACATGACTAGAATTGAACATTCAAAGCATTTTAGCATCAAACTTGTCTTGATATTTACATAGCAAATTAGCTCTAAGCCTTAGGCCTCAGGGAGGGTCGAGCTCAAAAGTTATTAAGCAAGCATAGAGCCAGAGATAGGTCCCAAAGTTTCATTTATGCATTATATTGAGTCAATCAAGAATAAGATCAACAGCTTCATCTTCAAATTGACAATTTCTCTTTTAGAAAAAAAAAACTCAAACCTACCTGTAATTTTAGAATCTTCAGATCAGCCTCAATTCGATCCACCTTCACCTGAGTACCAGCATCCTTACCAGCTGTTGAACAAGAAAGGGTAATAGTAGTTATGAAACAACTAGTGTCCAATTGAAAAATTAGATATACATTCGATCTTTTAAAATAAAAAAGCCAGAAAATAAACACCAAAAAAAATGTAGTACTTTAAGAACCAGTCTCAAAGGTGAACGAGTTATAAGGCATAAAGTCATTGCATAAGGCTAAAAGCAATGTGATGTTTTTTGTGTTATCCATATTTAAGTGACATTGTCTGTGACTTTAAATACAGAGAATGTCAGTACAGGTATCCTAAAGATATGATACAGGCAAATATGACTTCAAAATATCACAAGTTAGTAGCTAGCAGAGTTAGTAAGAAAAAACTAGATTTATATAGATATATAAATAGCCTGGAAGGAAATAAAAAAAATCTGCATAAGGCATGAAAAACTACACTACTACAGTGGCCATACCAGCAAAGGCAGCTATCTTGGAGAGATACAAAAGCTTCTTTCTGTCCGCCAAATTTAGCTTCGACTTAATATACTCCTCTTCTCCTTCTTCTTCAGCAACTGAGGTAGACTGCAAGTTTTGAGTGAGAGCCAGTGCATGAAGTGTATCTGAAGCAGAGGAAAATTGATGAAGGAACAAATCATGAAGCCAAAGAAGATCTGGTTGTTCAGTGAGGAAAATGGATAGCTCCTCTGGAAATTCTTCCCCTAGCCTTAAAAGCTCAGAAAATTGTCTACTTTCATGAAGTTTCTTAAAGACATAGTTGCTAAAACCCCCATTGGGTCCCAAGCTTTCATGCTGCACACAAACCGCTGAGACATTATTGAGGGGAAGAAAAGGCATTTAAAGAAAGCAGGAATAGAATATCAATATCATCAGAGTCTTTAAGATTAAATAACACCAAATAAAAATCATAAACTATATCTCCACAAGCAAATTCTGTGAGGAAGGCTGAGTTTCTATTCAACAGTGCATGTCTTGGTGCTGTAAACCACTTTGGATGAATAGTAATGACTCATTTCTGGTTCTGCGGCTAACATAAGGCACTTATTCCATATATGTCTCATGCTTTCATAGTTCAGAAATCAATACTTGGTTACTTGATTTTGCATGGTTCAATGGTGAGAAGTGTTGTGCAAGTTTTTGGGCATACTTGGTGAACACCCATTTGCAGTCTTTTTGGGAGTTCTTTCCAACAATATTTAAAGGAATAAAATGGAAGGATGAAGGAAAAATTAGGTGGATATTTGCAGTTCCGGTAATGATGTGAGTGTAGGATTTGTGGTTGGGTTGTAATGAATTATCTTTAAGGGGCATTTTCTGTCCCAGCTTTGTCTATGAAATAGGACTGATATTTTGGCTTTTTTATGGACTTCAGTTTTAGGACTGTAAATGTTGCCTCTCTATGGACTTCAGTTTCTCCTTAAAGACCTATCCATATCAAAATATTTGCTTTCCTATGCTAAGAAAATGCAATTATGTATAAAAAAGAGAATAATAGCAATACAAGTGAACAACAAAGGAGAAAGTCACACATACCATAATGTTTCTGAGTAATTCTGAGTCATTTAGATCACAGCATATCGTCCACATAACTTTGTAGCATCCATGTCGTTTAGCGATTGATAGCAGATGTGACGTAACTTTCATAATTGCTTCTTCATTCTGTTCTTCAACTCCTTCAATCGAGTCCTACACAAGTAACCAATTGAACATTATACTTCAATTTCACGCCAGGATTTCAAGGATAAGGTAAGCAAAATAGAATAATAACCTTCTGGGTATCTTCAAAATCTTTGACTTGTTGATAAAGGGATTGAAGAAGCTCATCACGCCTCATCCAGTATTCATTTAATAGACCAGTGTGTTCTTCTCCACACTCAATTTTAGCTGTAATAGCACCAGAATATGCCTCAAGTAGGACATCACCTAGTGCTTCTAAATGATTATACAAATCTAATTTTGCTGATTTATCAAGCCCAGAATTTCCATTTAACAACTGAAGCAGAACAGAAGCAACACTCCAAATCCCCTTACGTACAACATGTTGACAATACCAAGAGGTTAAACCTTCAGGAGGTGGATACCATAAATGATTCTCGTTCTTATAGTTGAAGCATGTCCTGATTATGGCAACACATGCATTTGAGAGTTCACACGCCCTCTGGATCTGGATCCCAAATGGGTGCTCTGGGCTTATAATATATTCTAACTCTGCATCTAAGCAGTAAAAGAAATCCTCAAGATCAGAAACCTTACTGTAGAACACTTCAGCATTATCCCTATCCATCAGAAGGACAGTATTGCGGCGAGCTCTCTCACCAACTAATTGTATCATGTCCCAAAGGGCACCTGACATCTGAATACCCAAACTCGAATTCGAGTAGCCAACACTAGTTGAACGACTCTGGCTAATCAGATTTTGCAGTTCCCTAAGCTGAGTCATTGCGGATAACTTTTCACCATGTTCCAAGATAATTTGCAAGGCATGTCCTGGCAATAGAAAAAAATTATTTAGTCATTCAACATCCACCCGACATTCACTATGTGTTGTTCTTTCTTCTTTTTCCTATACCCGTAATTATTTATTTTACTACTTCAATTTATTTGATCTTTTTTAAAATAAAAATATTGGTTGGAAAACATAATCATCACCTAAATCAATACACTCCTCACATTAAATCCCACCCTGAGAAGTCTAATGACAACTAAAACAAATGATGCATGTGCATATCTAAATCTAAATGACAAAAAGCATTAAGTCAACGACTTCTAAAACTACTCCATTGATTGTTCGCTCCCTCCCTCAATAACTAAGTTTATATCATTTGTAAATATTACATGTTAGACAAAGGGGAAGAAAGAAGACAAATAAACCTCCTCCTCCCTCCTTCCCTCGATAACCTCCTTCCTTTTACTCATTCACACATTCTGAGGTAAAGGAGCAGATAGGTGATAATTGAGATTATCTTCATTTTACCCAACTTATAAACCTCTAAATTGCTATTAGTGAATCAAACACTCCTTAGTCCCTACCCGACAATTATTTACAATGTAATTCATATAAAAGTATCCTAAGACGTATGATTTCTTTACCACCTGCACAATGTGAAATAAGTTCATGATCCAAATAGTACTGTAATGTATTTCATGAAATTGAGGATGAGCTTCGGCACAACGGTAAATTTTTTGTCTTGTGATCGAGAGGTCATGGGTTCAAATCCTGGAAACAGACTATTCTCTTACAAGGGTAAGGCTACGTATTTCTACCCTCCCCACACCCCACTAGGTAGGAGCCTCGTGCACTGGGTCGCCCTTTATTTCATAAAATCAGGTCGATGGGTAAATTAAAACTGTACTCACTTTACCCATGCACATCTTGTAACAACCAGCTTAAAACATAAGCAAAAAAGTTACGTGGATGTGATAACTGTAAAAGGGAAATCAAAGCAAAAGCAATGAACTTTCGGTGAACAGACTATAGATACCATACTCTGCATAGAACACAGCTCCTCGTGGCATTTGGACAAAGCAAGAAAGTGAAGGAACTTTTGATGTTTCTGCTGCTTTTCTAAGAGTTGGGTGGAAACAGCAGCCATGGCCAAAATCTCTGCACCTCTCGTTGTTGTCCAGTGTTTAGCTAAAGTGTCAATGATTGATTTGCTCATTCTCACAAAAACATTTGTTTCTCCATCCCTTTCAAATGAACCAGAAGTTTCTAGCTTCTCCCGTGACCTGTCAACTTGCCCAGATGATAAAAATTCATTGAAAATATGATTCAATAAAGCTTCTGATTCTTCATCTTGTGCAGTTCGGCGTGTAATACCACTCAAACCTGCCCTTTGTTTATCTCCAGCACCCCATGCTTCAGAACTAGCCCTTCTAGGAGCGAAATTCCCAGCAAATGTAAGATTTCTTATCTCTTCTTGTGTGGATCTTTCATTTGAGCTGCCTTTGCGTGATAAGCTCCGCTCAGGTGGTTCAACTCCACCAAGTATGACAGCCGTCTCAGGTATTGCCCATATTCCTGCTTTCTCTGTTAACACAACCCATGCACCTTCTCCATAATCATCTGCAGAAGGAAGGACTGAAGCATCTAGTACTTTTCCAGCGTCATAGGGTAAATCAAATTGATAGAGTCGAGTACAATTTCTATAATAATGGGAGACAGTTGCAGTTCCATCCCCAGATATTACTAGTGTAGAACCTGAAGGTTTTCCCCCTACCCGAAGCCTCATGGAAAACAAAAAATCTTTATCTTCAACTCTAGCTTTTGGGATTATCACTTCAATAGGAGTTTTTTTCTCCAAAACCCTGTCATTAGTATTCTCTCCACCCAACCCTGATTTATATTGCATGTTTAGCAGAGAATACTGCAAGTAGCTTGAACTGCTAATCCGGTCCTTACAAAAGATTGCAAAAAGAAAGGTGAACACTTTACCACGATCATCTACCATCACATCAAGAAGCCAGATTTCCTTTTGACCAGCCAGATCCTTTTTAATGCCAACTTCAGCATCTGTTCCAACAATCTCCTGAGACCAAAGCTTTGAAACATGTACATCAGAACTAAACTCTACCCTAAAACACTGTATCCCTCGGTCAGTCAATACCAAAAATTGTCGATTTGATTCCTTAGTAGAATAATGTGGAGAACACCACGTCAATGACTTTGGATACCCTTTATTGCTCACAAATTGACCTGAATCACCACCCCCTTGGTGAGGGAAATGCACAATATTTTCATATACTTTTGTCCTATGAATGCCAGAAGGAAAGCAGTGAAACTTCCAAAGTTCACTATTCGAGCTACATGCAAGGGCAACACATACAAAATTGCAATCGGGGACCGGAGAAGCAATCAAAGAATTAAACAGAGGCAATGCATTCACACCACTGCTTAGATTACTCTGTCCCCGCTGCCTGTTGAAGGAAGTCTTTCTATCAGGTGTCAAAAGAGCCTCCAACTCATCAGAAGATGCAAGACTAATGACTGGAGCATTGTGTGATTGAGAATAAATGTCAGGCCAGTATATAACAGCCCTAGTTTTTCTATTGCACATAACAACAGCAGCTGAGTTGCAATGTCTTGCAACTTTGTTGGTTCCTACGGATGCGCTGTCACAATTAACAACACAAAGCAACCAGCTACCAGCATCATTCCTGCCAACATCTCCATCATCTGAAGTACCGAAAGGAATTTCAAGAACAACACATCTCATCAGAGAAGCGGGTGACAAATAACTCCAAAGGAAAACCTTGTTTCCACAAATAATCCAAGCCAGTGATGTACTTTTGTCAATCCCACCAGATGTGTAATCTTCAGCTGCATTACAACATATCTCAAAACATAAAACATATTTTTCAATGAATCAAATGAAGAAATACCTAGTTATAGATGCTCTGTCTATGAAACACTACTTCAATATTTGTTTGTCTTTGAGTGTGTTTGTTTCGAGATTATTTCTGAAACAAATTCACTATTTTTTTTTTGGGGGGGGGGGGGGGGGGGGGGGGGGGGTTCACTTGGAACAAAATAAAAGATGTTTGGGTAAGATTACTTCAATAATTAGAATCTAAAATAATGATATTTCCGATTCTCTTCATAATCTACTTCGAGTAGCTTTAGATTATAGTAATGGAGTATCATAGACGAGAGAGAAACAAAGCCCAAAAATCGAAGCACATTAAATCAATTTAAAAATGATTATTTGGTTAACCAAACACAAATAGATTCTGAATCATAGCAAAACCTATAAAAATTAAATCACTTATTTTACAGAATCTAAAATCATTTATTTTCAGCTTAAGCAAACAGGCCCTTTATATGTCTTTCAATTATTATATGATTTGTTTATTGTATCAACCAAGGTTTTAAATATGGGTCAGGGACTGCTAAAGCCACCGCAATGTGGTTTTGGGACTCAACGAAACCGCATTTGTCGGCAATAGTTCAAGGTTTTGGCGGTCTCCGAAAACGTGACCTCTATTTAAAACCTTGGAACTGTGAACTTATCCAAGTAGTGCTATATACATATCTCATCTCTACATCAATGGTTCCTAGGATGCAACTCAACTAATCCAAACATAAATGGAATTAGTTGACTTATCAACTGCATTACAACATATCTAAAAACATGAAACTTATTTTCCTTTGAATGCGACACAATAAAACTAATACTAAACGTGTTAACAATTGAAGTAGATGATAAATCAAGTTGTACAAGTTACCAGAAACACGCTTATGGAGCAAAGAGGTTTGCTCGTCGCGAACGAGTTGGGGAAACTCGGTAACGAAAACAGGATTAACTGAATCTGTATTGTCATCTTTTCGAGTTCTATTAACCTGATTAACCCTATGCAATGACAATAACAGAAATCAAACAAAGATGAGTTATGAAATGAAAAAGGAGTTAAGAAGTGAAGTCAGTTAATTACCGGGCGAGAATGGATAAGCTAGGCGCCCATGGAGCGGGGGTGCCGGTGGAAGGTCTATTATGGAGGGCGGTTTCATCGACGGAGATACGGTGAGGAGTGATCGGAGAATCGTGGTTGTCGATGAGTCTCGCATTGCTCTTCTTCTTGTTGGTTCCAGCAGAAAACATTGTGACTATTCCCAATTCCCTATCACGACTGAAGAGAGGAATTAGGGTTTAAGTTAATGGGGTTTTCTTTTTAACTTCAGAGGGAAAAGGTAACAACCCTATTCAACTTTTCTTTTTTAACCTAGACTAGTAGTAGTAGTAGTAGTAGATTCTTCAAATATGCACCACACTATACTTGTTCATTCTTCTCTTACTTTTCCTAAACAATCAATGTGGAGTAGTAATAATCTTCATTATATACAAAATTGCAATATAAAACAGATCAATTTGAGGTTAATTTCTCCGTTCAATTTTATAGATTTAAACATGTCTAATTATACGTACCCAAAAAAAACATTTGTAATTATAGCCATTTATTTAATATTTCTTGTATTTAAAGCTAAATGTAGAAATGAAAATAAAACATATGATCATATATCAAGTTACAAGCTACTAGCACCAATAAGTTTGTGAGTTCAATTAGTAATATTACCCTAAAAGTGAACTACAACAATTTATTCTAATTTTATTTAGTTGAATATTTTTTTCTTTTTTTGGAATATGGGACACTTTTGTGTGAAAAAAAATTGAGATATTTTCAAGTATATTATATCGTTTAGTTGATAAGAGATCAATCTCTTCAAACACAACAAAACACCTAAGCACATATATTTTTTTAAAAATGGAACATTAGACCAAATCCTATGATATATGCCATTTGTTTGAAGACTTGTAAGGGCTGTTCATGGGTGCATATGAACCTATGTTACTATTTGATTTACTTAAAATATACTAAGTCTGTTTGAAATAATTGACTTTGTATTCATGAAAAGATTATTAATACAAATCCAAAGATGCAGTAATTAATGAATATGTAACAGTAATTACACTTGACTTGGGAGATAAAGGAGGTACTTGAAGTTGAAGAGAAAGTGTATATATGATGTATATGAGAGAATACATAATTACACAGCAGGAGAAATTAGTGCACAAAGACACTCTTCTACATAATAAGAGTTCTCCACAGGAGTAGAAACAGCAACCTTTTGCAATTCAATAAATATAAGAAAAGGGTCTAAAACAGTGCTTCCCTATAGACAAATCAAGTAGACACATGGAATGGAAGAAGAAGAGGTTGTAGTATTCTCATGGTTCCAGCTTTAAGGAAACAACTCTTGATTGTCGGTTGGATTTTACAACCTTTTCGAACACCGTGGATAGGCACGCCGGTGCCCACCAAGGCCGCCTCACCTTTTGCTCCCCTTTCAGACAAGCCACTGCAGAAATCAACAGTAATAGCAAAAAGAGGTTACAGACATTCTTTCTTTTTTACTTGCTGCTGGTAAAACTGGATACAATATCATCTTCCCAGTAAAGTCACATCACAATAAAACAGAAAAAGCGTTGCAAAAAAACATTTTATGTCTCCTTATATAAAAACACATCAAATGTTTAAGGATGTGATGCTTTTAGAACAGTTTCAAATAATCAAACTTTTCAACCTAGGAATAAGAATACAATGCATGCTAATTGTCATGGGCAAGGGGTACTTCATAAAAATGTAATTCACAGATTTTCTTTCAGATGAGATATAACAGTTAAAATTACCCCTTCAAGGTTGAAGTAACAAGTGTTCCAACAATGGATGCAGATTATCTAATTCAACATATATCTCACACTAACTACTGAACTTCTATTTTAATATTTAAATCTGGTATATGAATGCTTCCTTGGATTTTTAAAATGCATGAGAGTTTATTTGAGAGAGAGACCTTTAATTCGTCTTAATTCCTTGCACAATGTGATGAAGTCTCCCCACTTCATGTGGCATCTTCTTATGAAACGAAGGATCTGTTCAGTCGTGAACATAGACATACCTTCCAGGTATTCTCCATTAACACCGTTTTCTTTAAAAATCTGACGGTAACTACCAAGATTTATTGTCTCCAGCCACATGCCAACATCCTGACAATTTTCCACAATTTACAACACAGTCAGAAACATAAGTAAATAAAAAGAAAATGCATAAAACTGCTACAGAGCGAAATACTTATATCAGTTATTGATAACAGTGCATCAATGACATTGTAGAGTCTAGACCTAAAAAACAGTGCTGGATGAGCACTTAGATAATCTTTAACTATAAATAAACACAATCATAATGCAATCTTGTGATATTGATACATCAAGGTAGAATAACAATATAACATGATTATAATCTCTAATTGATAAGTTTACACTTTTCATTGATACTATGGACTTAACTTGGAAAATGAAGGCAAGCATAAATCAAAGTTGTCATGTCACAGATAAAGAGACGCTGAAGAATAAATAAATTATCAAATAACCATTCACTATCAGATGCTATATTCACAAAACATATTGGCAACAACAACGAAAACATAACTGCAACAAAAGAATTCAAAATGTAATAATCCAGAAAGACTCATTCAGATAGTTCTATCATGTGAGTTCATCAAAATCAAGACTCACATTATGTTTGGTGCGACGGTATCGAATTGAAGAATCAAACAAAGTTGGCTTGCATGAATTGCATACTTAATTTAAAAGCCAAATAACTAATGACTACCAACATGATTGATAGTCCAACTGAGGTGATGAGTTTCACGGGTAAGTGCCATCAAAAGTGTCGCGACTGAAATTTTTATACTTTTAAGTTTTTAATTATTTTGTATTTTTTGTAAAAAAATGTGCAGGACAAAATTGAGTGTTCACAACAAGCTTCATTAACAAATTATTTCTGAGTTGAGTAGTGCTGCAATACATTGTCCACCAAGTTCCCTAATTATATGACAATGTTATTCCGCAAAGATTACATCAATCTCCCTCGAAGTTTGACTTAATAACACTAAGTGCCCATCTTATTTCAAAAGTATACAAACCTCTCTCGAGGTTTATGTTTTCGTCTTTATGTTATCATTACACTCAATTCCAGTGAAGTATAATTGAAATTACACTGACCTCTCTAAGAGGGAAGCAAATCTAACTTTGTTGGATGTAATTCAGCTAAACCTCAAAGGAAGTCAAATGAAATTTCCCGTTATAGTAAATTTTGCAATTGACAAGAACCATTTTAATTTCCAGATTTACTAATTGAGCTAAACCTTGTGTCTTATAACATATATAAATCAAAGTTTAGTAGTTGAAGTTCATTAGAATTGAAAGGGGTGTGGAAAGGAAAGTGAATACAGAACAACTGTTATGATAAATAAGGCCATAAATGACATGATCGCAATACAATTCCAACACAAAACTTAAAAAAGAGAATCATAGTGGACAATATATATCATTGTATCAGAAAATAACTGAAGCAAATGAGGTTTACAACTGCTGCACAAGATCTAATGAGATGTTAAAAGTACAATATGAAGAATATTTATATAATATGAATAATAATTAAGAAAATATATAATAATAAAAAAGAAGAGAAAGAATGAAAAACCTGAACAGTCCAGATGAAGAAATCAAGAGGCTCAGGTGAGTGTCCTTTACTCATTTCAGAAATCAAGCTTTACCTAAACACAGATCAAACAAGTCATGAGAAACCAACCAAAAAAGCAACAAACTTTTCTGCATAAAAAATGTTTCCCAGATTAGAGAATGAAAAGGGTGGAAGTAATAGATGCAAGATCTCAAATACTCATTTTCCAAATAAATAAATGAACTAATATGGTTTGCTTTACTTCTTAGAACATTTGATAAAGAATTGAGATGAAGAAGAAGAAGGGGGGGGGGGAGAGAGAGAGAGAGATTATGAGAGAGAGAGAGAGAGAGAGAGAGAGAGAGAGAATGAGAGAGAGAGTATGAGAGAGAGTAATAATGGAAGTAAGAAAGAGTGATTTAGGCGAGTCAGAATTGCATCATGGATGGATGCTTCTTGTTTACGTGTTAAATCCACGCGATTCCGATGCTTCCTTATGCCACGCTCCAACCCATCATTCTATATTCAATTAATTTTAATCAAATTAATCATTCTCTTTTCTCTACATCAACCACATATCTATACATTTTATAACTTTTTTATAATTTATTTTATGTGTCTATACAATAATGATAATATCAATTTTGATTTATAATAATCATTTCTTATGACTTAATAGAGAAACTGAAATTCAACTTTTATTGGATTAATGAACAAGTTATCTTTCCTTTTATTATTCCCTTGAGATTTTCAAAATGTATTAATCCTACTAAAAACTTACATTAAGTTTATCTTATATTTAGTCATCTCCAATATTATTCATTATTTTTTATTACGTTTTAATTCTTTCCACCTCCCTCAAAATATGTTTTATACACAGTTAGATTGTACATTATATTATTCATCTTTCATTATCATTGACTGTTCAAAAACGTATATAAATGAATAGACATGAATATTAAAAATGTAATGACATTCTATACTAATCCGAAGAATGGATCTCTTAATAAAAGTATTATTTGGTTGCACTCATCATGGTGTTAGGACCCAACTGAAAACAAATAGCAGTTGGACATGAACTCATGTAACATATAAACTTGCTTCAAAGGTATGGAGTATGTCACTACCTCTAAGTTCACCGACCCCAAGTGATCCCATTATTGCTTCAAATATCTTACTATTATGTCCTGTAACCTATGAGTAGGTTGAGATAAGAAAAGATTGAAACCTTAAATCATTGCTAGTTTAGATTTTAACTATAACCTTTATATGATCATTGAAGGTGTTGATGCTGATTTTTTACATGACAAATCTGTTGTGCTTTCTAACACAACATATGAAATGATGGAAGAAATACCACTAACACTTAATTGTATGATCAAATTTAATGTTGTACCATTCTAAGAGGTAGAATATTCTAAAAGCAACTACACAAAATTCAAACATGTGTTTGGCAAGTTAAGTAAGGTAATTGTTAGTAGTGATTGTGTATGATAGTTTGTTTATTAAGAGCTGGGATGATTAGAGGAGTAAGCAATGTTGCCTATAAATAATAAATAAGAGGGGTGAGAGGAAGATGTATGTTACCATTTTGTATAGAAAATTAAGACCTTTAAAGACCAAATTGCAATTCATTCAATAGTTATAAACTCCTTCACCTGGCTTTTCAAAGCCAAATTGTGTCAGTCAAACACACCTACCTATAAGAGATAAGAATAACTCACAACATAACTCACCTTTGGTTACAATCACTTCACAACATACAATCAGCTAAATCTCTTCATTCAAACTTCTTTTTTTTGTCTCTATCTCTTAAAGTTGTTGGATCTAAAATAGGTTTCAGCCTTCAATTGAATAAATTCTTTACCAGTAAACACTGGCCAGAAATGCAGTTACAAGCAGACAGATCCCCTAGATAAAAATCTGTCCTTGATGACCTCTTGCCAGAGTTACACATTACACCTATGGCAACAACAAGCTTGACTTAAAGGGCAATCACTAGTAGATCTGAAGACAAATGTCACAGAAATCAAATTTTAATCTCTAAAAACATAAGTGGTTAATGTCTCACTAGTCTCTAACCAGGTGTGGCAGTGTACATGTTAAATCTAAAATACTGTGGGAAGAATGCTTAAAGTCCAACCTAAATAATCGTTTGACCAATCCATACGTAGCCTACAAAGCCTTTGCTTCTGTAGTAGCAGCATGAAGAAGTTCATCTGGAGTCGCAGCTGGATCAAGATCCCAACACCTTTCTGGCAAATTGCTTGCCTCTTCACCCTTCAGCAACCAAGAAGGAACTTGGTGCGAAAAACGCAACATTTCTCTTCTTGGTATCCATTGAATGGTGCTTTTGTCTGTATTCACCTTATACACCGTTTTAAATCCAGCTAATTTAATAAGAGGTGAAACACAAACACCAAGTTCCTCAGAGTAATCATCCAGCACCTCCACCATTTCATATTTATGCCTCACTTCATCGGGAGTAGATCTGTCCCAATCTTGTGACCAATTTCGATAAACAGCCCAAATATCTCCACTTCGAGGATATATGCGAATGCATCCTCCTCGACCAGCTTTCTCCTTGCTTAGAACATGAGAAAAAATGTTAACTTGCTCAACAACATCAGAATTCACAGCCCTGAAATTTCCACAAGATTTCGTAAAACCTGAATCAATCCAGTTTACTAAACCAAACTCGCTATCAGTTTTGGAGCCCAGGTAACTAATATGAATCTTAAATGGATTCACAGAGATAATCTCACGGATCAGACAATACAGGCGCGGCATTCCATCTTCCTCATCATATAGTGCCCATACTTGCTTCGGCTTAAAGCACTCCTCGGACCTATCTTTATCAAAGTCATGAAAGTCGGGATCGGGGACAGTAATTGAGACTGGAGCAGTTTTCCCATGCTCTAATTGATGCCCAGAAACATTCAGAACTGTTCTTCTACATGTCTCTCTTTTGACTTGACCATCTTCAGCTTGTGGTTTTTCTTTCTCATTAACATCAGCAGCTTTAGACAATGATAACTTCATCTCTTCCAGCTTCTTCCTAATTTCTGTCCTGGCTTTCTCAATCAATAACTTTCTCGCGTCAAATGCCGGTGCCATGGTACACTGTTTGGTTTGAACTTCACTTGTGTAGGAAAGCTTCTGGCCTTGTCCAGTGCTTTCATCTCCATTAGCCAATAATGATTCTGAAGCACATTTTGACCCCTTGTCTTCAGGGCCATTTCTGAAACCAGCTCCCACAACAACTTTCCGTTTCTTATCAGGTCTACTTAGCTTAACTTCTGCTGGTTTAATGCAGGAGAACGGTACATCTGAGTTTATAGTGACCACGGTCTCAGCAACGTGATGCCTTCCATCAACTCCAGATTTGACTTTTGGCCTTCCCCTCTTCAAATTTCCATTGACGTGATGAACAGAACCAGCAGATACGGTAGTTGAACCATTTTGATTGACAAGTCCAGCAGAGTCCCACTGAAATGAAACATTTGAAACATACTCATATCCATGCCCAGAATGGTATCCTGTGACTCCATTGTCATTGATATAGGTGGCACTGGTTGGAACATACGTAACTCCGTCATATGAATGGCTTCCATACCCATTTCCTTGCATATATGTCCAAGGGCAATATGGGAATGAACCATTTGCTGGGGCTGCCCCAGTTTCAACAGAAACAAAAGTGGCACGGCAGTTCTTACATGAAAGTTTTTTATTCACATACTTGCGCAGATACTCATATTGAACATTGCAAGAGGTGCAAATTGTCCAAAAGGTGTCAAGCCCGCCATGAGATGTTGACGAATTGGAACATTTGTTATAACCAGTAGCATGAACAGAAGACATATTTTTGTGAATAATCCCGCCAAACTGTGCACTTCTCTTGATATTGTAAGAACTGTGCATAGCACTGTCTGAAAGCCAAGTCCATGCCTCAGAAACAAGCTTAAAAGCCCCATCAGCTCCCACACATTTGTTCTTATCTGGATGAAGCAACACTGCCAACTTCTTATACTGTCTCTTCACAGCCTGTGTATCAGCCAAAGGTTTTAATCCGAGAATTGAATAATAGTCCAATTCACCATTATGTTTGACCTCAGAAGCAATGTAAACTTCAAACGTGGCCACCATTTGAGATATACCCTCCAATCCTGGACAAAGGGTTTTAGCCTTCAAAGCATAGCTTTTTGCACCAGCAAAGTCCCTCAGAGCAAATCGCTTCTCAGCATTCTCTATTGCCTTAAGTGCCTCCTCTTTGTTTGCTTCCATGTAGTAATCAAAAACACTTCAGACTTAAATTCTTTGAACAGAAGTTATGACCAGCCCAACAGAGTCTCCAATATCACATATTCACATACAACCTTGTTTCCATATCTGCCAACAATTTTGGAATGAAATAAAAAAGTAAGCAATATTAGTTTTAAAGCTCACAAATAAAACTTTCATGAGATCCAGCAACACCAATTCATAAACTAAGTGCACCAGAAATGCCTAGATCATAGAGAAAAAATATAGAAACAGCATGGACCGTTGTGTTCAGTTGATTGCAACAGAATTTTCCATCTTCTACTTAAAATTCATAAAACATTGATCCAAAAATAGAAACTTTACTTTCTCGGCTACTTCCCAAAACAATTCTGATTTCAAAATCAATAATTCAATTATGAATAGGTGCGAACGGACCCAACATTCAATTATCAACCAAATTCAGCTAAATTTGATAAAACTCGAAACTTTGGCAAGATCGAAGATGTTTATACCAAAAGCCCCAAAATACACACATAATTAATTGAGAAAAAAACCAGATGGAATAAAAATAAAAAAACTCACTGAGATTTGAGCTGAAAATAAGAAGTTGAAGTGGACCCAGATCGGCACGTGCTTTTAGGAGGTGAAGAAAAACTGAATTGAGAAGTAAGTGGACGAAAAAACGGAGAAGCACAAAACCCGATTTGAAAGGAGAAAGTGGGTGTGAGTGGTAAACGGGTAAAGAAAGAAAGAAGGAAAGGTGAAGACTTTGTATGTTAAACAGAAAACAAAAAAGTGGGAAAGTGGGATTTGAATGAATAGGTTGTGGATCCGAAGTGGCTCCGAAAATGGTGGCGGCGATGAATGAGAGATTACGACAATAGCCGATGAGAAGGGTAAGGGGAAAATACTAATTTGGATTTATTATAAAATAAAATGATAATTTTCAGACAGTGTAAGTAAAACTATGTTAGTCCTAAAAGATGAGATTAGATTCATGTGAGTGACGTAAAAATGATGCAGGGGTGTGTTTCCAAATTAACGTTATTTCCATTTATATTTAATTATTTGAAGTAGTTCCATTTTAGTTTTATACATAATTTGATATTTTATTGGTTGAAGATAGATAATGGTTTGGGGAATAATAATTAAGAAAAAAGAAGAGAAGGAATGAAAAACCTGAAGAGTGTGGATGAAGAAATGAAGAAGGACATTTGAGAAATCAAAGCTTGACCTAAACACGGATCAAACAAGTCATGAGTAACCAACCCAAAAGCAACAAACTTTTCTGTATAAAAATATTTGTCAGATTAGAAAATGAAAAGGGTGGAATGGAACTAACTAACAGAGAAGGTTTAGATGTAAGAGAGAGAGAGAGAGAGTAATGAAAGTATGAAAGAGATTATCAGAATTGCATTATGGATGGACGCTTCTTGTTTACGTGTTAACTCCACGCGATTCCGATGCTTCTTTATGCCACGCTCCAACCCATCATTCTATTCATCTCTATTTCCATTTCTTATTATTATCTTTTTATCTCCTCATTTTTAGTATCTATTCTTATTCACTTTTAAATATCAACAATTATATATATATATATCTATTCATAACAAAAAATGATTACATACTTCTATATTAAACTCTTCATAACTATGTCCAACTAAAATCCATATTTAAAAGAAAGAGTTATTCATTTCCGTCATTATTTACTTATTTGACTCATACTCTTACGACCCAACTAAAAAATATGGTTCAGTTCCACATCAATATAATCTACAGACTAGCTTTAAATGTATGTAGTATCTTATTATCTCTCTATGGAGGAAGTCAAAGTGCAATTATCTTTCATGTTTGTATGTGGACGCTCAAATTTTATATCTCCTGAAGAGAGATGACACTCAAACTTTTATTACATAAGAGAATATAATTGAGACAGAGGTTGAAATAAGATATACATATCATTAAAAATTAATTTGGTTTTATGTCAGGAAGGTATACTATGCAGGCTATATCCTTATTGTACTGATTGATGGATATATATCGAAGGAAACGGAAGGACTTATACATGATATTCGTTGATTTAAAGAATATGGATAAGGTGCCTAGAGATGTTTTATATAAAACTGTTAGAGATAGAGTGCAATGCGGAAGCATAAGATTAGATCAATTGAAGACAAAATAGAAGTAAGAAAAATAAGACACGAGATTTAACGTGAGAAAACCCCTCAGTGTGTGGGGAGTTAAAAATACCACAGGCGCTCAAGAGCAAAATTCCACTATGTAAAAAGGAAAAATACAATAAATCCTCTTATAGTAATGAGGATAAAGAACAATATTTAATCTCACAAATACTCTCTCAAATGGAACAAGAGGTACAAGAGGTTTGACTCTTCAAGATTAAACTTTTCCTTGGACAGTAAATTAGATTTAACATCTTCAAAGGATAAGGTATCATTATTTCCATAAAACATAATTTCTTTGAAATGTTTGTAGGTAGAAGGTAAAGAGACAACCAATAAAACAGTTTTGTCTTCATCTTCAATATTGATATCAATATTTTGCAGATCCATAATAATAGAGTTAAAATCATCAATATGAGTTTGAATAGGAGTACGTTCAACCATACGAAAGGTATATAACCTTTCTTTGAGACGGAGTTTGTTTGTGAGACTCTTAGTCATGTATAATGTTTCTAACTTCAGCCACAAAGCTGCAGCGGTTCCTTCATTGACAAACAAAGTTGGATTGTTGAAAATGTCTTTTCATCCAACTCGTCCCATTGGTCATCGGTCATGGAAGTTGATTTCTTTGACTTCCCATCTAAAGCCTTCTTTAATCCGCTCTGGATAAGAACGACCCTCATTTGGACTCGCCAAATAGAAAAGCTAATCTTGTCATCAACTTCTCAATGTCAAATTTAGACATTTTGAAATTCTCAATTGAGTAAGAGCTCTGATACCACTTGTTAGGGATAGAGCGCAATGCAGAAGCACAAGATCGGATCAATTGAGAACAAAAGAGAAGCAAGAAAAATAAGACATAAGATTTAACGTGGAAAAACCCCATCAGTGTGAGAGTTAAAAAACCATAGGCGCTTAAGAGCAAAATTCCACTATGTAAAAATGGAGAGTACAATAAATCCTCTTATAGTAACGATGATAAAGAACAATATTTAATCTCACAAATACTCTCTCAAATGGAACAAGAATTCTCACCAAAATACACTTGTGTAGAAAATCTAAAACTCTATATAATTTTGATGTTATGATAATATGTCATAGTATTGCCCTTTTATATGCAAGTGAATAAGAGGGAAAAATCTTATAATATTTAATAAGATTTAATATACATATGAGAGACATAAACTTATCAACAATGCAATCAAGAATCTTATTAAATAATATTTAATAAGATTTAATATATACGAGAGACACAAACTTTTCAACAAAAACTCTAGATAAAAAATGTATGAATTACCTACATTTGAACAATCAATAATATGTATGGTGAGGTTGATCCTAGTGCGAAAACACATGAGGTCGCAGAAGATATCCATATTGCCATGACTACATTAGGGCGGTCAACATTAAGCCCCCTTCATATTTACATGGGTTTTGAATATGCTTACTAAGCATAACCCGTAAGTGATGTTACAATGCATGTTTTTTTGCCCATTATATTTGTTGGGAAATTCTGAACCAATTTTCCACCTATGTGTGATGCAAAATGGGCACTTGCGGAAGCGACAAGTGAATAAAGTAAATAGAAAGAGTAGAAGAATGACATCAAGAATTTTAACGTGGAAAAACCTCATCAATGTGAGAAGGAAACAACCAAGGGACCTAGTCCAGAAAATATCTCCACTATAGAAAAGTATGATTACAATATTTAACTCTCTTTTACAAAGAGGATAACACTCAATCTCACCCAAAAGGATGGAAATACAAACTCTCTAGTATCTCACTAGGAATACAAAAACTTACACTAAAGTGGATATAAGCTCTTTCACTTTCTCTTTATGATGCTCTTTCTCACTTGCTTATAAATTTCTTCCTCACAAGTCCCCTTTATATAGAGAAGGGAATCAAGGCTTCATCATAAGGATATTGTGGAGGATTAATTGTTTTCATACTTTCAAGATACCTTGAAAATGTTATTCCAACTTTCTAAGTTGCATCTCAAGAGTCAAGGAGTAATTCCAAGACTTACTTCAACTTTCTAAGTTACATTACATGGTTCTCAAGAGTCAAAGAGTAATTCCAATACTTACTCCAACTTTCTAAGTTAGGCTTCATACTTTCCAAGAGTCATCATGCAATGGTTCATCTACCAAGTTGCATTGGTTATACTTCCACATCAATTAGGAAGGATTCCCAACAAATCTCCCCCTTCTTGAATTAATTGAGGGGTATCACCAATCCTGCACCTCTGTAACAGTCTGTCAGTTTCTTAAGTGAAACTGCTTTGGTCATCATGTCAGACCAGTTGTCATCTGTTGAATTTTCTCTAGCTGCAACTCGCCATCCTCCAAAGCATTTCGTATCCAATGATAACGATAATCAATGTGCTTTGTTCGAGAATGAAATGTAGGATTCTTAGCTAGATGAATTGCACTTTGATTGTCATAGTGCAAAACATAGCTTTCTTGAACATGACCCAACTCATGCAATATGTTTTTCATATATTTTATCTCTTTGCCAACTTCAGATGATGCAATGTACTCTGCTTCAGTTGTTGATAATGCAACACATCTTTTTAACTTGGATAGCCAAGATACAGCTCCCCCTGCAAAAGTAGTTAGATAACCTGATGTAGATTTTCTGGAATCTACATCTCTAGTCATGTCAGCATCTGTGTATCCTACTAATATAGGATCTTCATTACCAAAACATAAGCATCTTTTGGTAGTTCCCCTCACATATCTCAATATCCACTTCACTGCATTCCAATGCTTTTTGCCGGGATTGGACAAGAATCGACTCACAACTCCAACTGCATGGACAATATCAGGTCTTGTACAAATCATGGCATACATTAGGCTTCCTACCAGAGAGGAATAAGGCATTCTGCTCATTTCTTTCATTTCTTCATTACTAGTTGGACATTGCAGTGTTGTTAACTTGAAATGTGCAGCAAGTGGAGCACTGACAGGTTTTGCCTTATTCATGTTGAATATTTTGAGAACTTTCTCAATATACTTCTCTTGTGATAGCCATAACAACTTCTTGGAACAATCTCTTATTATCCTTATTCCAAGGATTTCCTTTGCAGGACTCAAGTCTTTCATAGCAAAAGACTTGCTTAAAGCGTTCTTCAAACCAGCAATCTTGGTCTTGTCATGCCCAATGATTAACATATCATCCACACATAATAGAAGGATAATAGAGTTTCCATCTTCATACCTTTTGATGAATACACAATGATCACCAGTTGTCTTCTCAAAACACTGCTTGGTCATGAAGGATTCAAACTTATTGTACCACTGTCTAGGGTCTTGCTTTACACCATATAAACTCTTCTTCAGACGACACACTAAGTGCTCTTTCCCTGGTTCTTCATAACCTTCTGGTTGTTGCATATAGATTTCTTCTTTGATGTCTCCATGTAAGAAAGCTTTTTTGACATCAAGTTACTCAACTTCTAAGTCTAAGCTAGCTGCTAGACTCAATGCTACTCTTATAGAGGAATACTTCACCACCGGTGAGAATATCTCATCAAAATCAACTCTTTTCTTCTGATTGCATCCTTTTACAACAATCTGAGCTTTGCACCTTGGTCTTGAATTTCTTTCTTCAACTTTAAGTCTATAGACCCATTTGTTTTTCAAGGCTTTTCTTTCTTTCGGCAACTCCACCAAATCATAGGTTTGGTTCTGATGTAATGAGTTCATCTTATCTTTCATGGCTTTAATCCACTCTGCTTTCTCATTCGTCTACATAGCTTCTGAGAAATCTTGAGGTTCACCACTGTCTGTCAATGTGATATAATCTTCTTCAGGATACTTTGAAGAAGGTATTCTGCCTCTTCCAGAGCGCCTCAATTCAACTTGCATCGGATGCTCTACTTGCTCGGGTTCTTGATACATTTGTGTGTCTACCACCACTTCATCCAGATCTGATTCTTCATTACTTTGGTTAGGTTCTATGTGAGCAGGATCTGCTTGTTGGTCTATTTGTTCTGGATTAATCTGATGATTAGGATCTGTCTGTTGAGTAATCTCTCCGTGAATCAATGTGATCTTTGGCCATGCACTGGTTTTTCTTCTGAACATCTTCGATAGTCTGCTCCTCAAAGAAAAAAACATCTCTACTTCTCACAACTTTCTTGTTTATCGGATCCCACAGTCTGTACCCAAATTCATCCTTTGGAGACCCAAGGTAAATGCACTCTTTGGTCTTAACATCCAACTTCTTTCTCTCATCTTTTGGAATGTGAACGAAGGCTATGTACCCAAATACTCTTAGGTGGTTGTAGGATGCCTTCTTCTTGTACCACACTTCCTCTGGAATTTCTCCGTTCAGGGGTCTTGACGGTGTCCAATTTATGAGATCTACTACAGTCTTCATTGCTTCACTCCAGAAAGACTTGGGGAGATTGACATCTTGCAACATGCATTTGATCTTCTCTTCAATTGTGCGGTTCATCCTCTCAGCTACACCATTCAATTGTGGAGTCTTTGGTGGTGTTTTCTTCAATATGATACCATAAGCCTTGCAATAGGCTTCAAATGGACCACGATACTCTCCACTATTATCTACTTTGAGACACTTCAACTTCTTTTCAGTCTCACGTTCCACTAGTGCATGGAACTCTTTGAATGCTAACAATACTTTATCTTTGCTTTTCAACAAGTACACTCATACTCTTCTCGAGTGATCATCTATGAAAATGACAAAATAATATGCTCCTCAAAGAGATCTTTATGATGGTACACAAACATCTGAATGCACCAGTTCAAGCACGTCATCTCTCCGTGAGGGAATATCAGATATCTGAAAAATGACTTTATGTTGTTTACCATAAAGACAATCAGTACATGAGTTTAAAATTTGATCATTTATACCTGGAAGGTGGTCTTTCGTGAGCATTTGAAGTGCATTCTCACTCATATGCCCCAACCGTCTATGCCAAAGATCTTTGGAGTCGGTAGCAACATTTGCTTCTCCAGAACAAATTTCACCTTGCATAATGTATAAAGATCCTTCATTTGAGCCTGTAGCAATGACTAGGTTGCCTTTTGCTAGTTTCCACTTTCCAGCACTAAAGTGACTTGCAAAACCAGCATCATCCAACTTACCCGTTGAGATAAGGGTGAGACGCATATCTGGGACATGTCTCACCTCCTTCAGTACAAGTTTGCCTCATGTGTCTGTTAGCAATACAATATCACCAATTCCTGCAATCTTGCTTGTAACATGGTTTCCCATTTTCACAGTACCATAATCACATTTCTTGTAATTTGAGAAAAAACCTTCATGTGGACTTACGTGGAAAGAGGCACCAAAATCAACGATCCAAGAACAATCACCATATGCAACATTCAAGTAATTGTCTTCTCTAATGAGGAGAACATCATCATCTGTGGCGATGATTGTGGTAGGCTTATGACCATTTTTCCTTGGATCAACTAAGTCTTCATGAACATTTCCAGCTTTCTGGTCTCTCTTCAGGGATCTACACTCAGATCTCTTATGTCATTCTTTACTACAATAATAACATACTATTGACCTCATGCGAGATTGAGAGTGACCTCTGAATCTGCTTTTGCTTCTTCCACAAGATCCATTCTTCTCATGAGATTCACTTCTTCCACGTCTCTCCACAACATTTGCTTCAGAATGGAAAGATATACTCTGTTCTTTCCTTTTGGATTCTTCATTCAATAGACTGTCTGAAACAGTGTCCATTGAGACTTTCCCATCTGGGACAGAGTTGCTGAGTGTGACCACCAGTGTATCCCAACTCTTAGGCAACGAACTCAATAGTAGAAGTGCTTGTAGCTCATCATCAATCTTCATATCTGTCTTTGTCAATTGATTGACAAGACCCTTGAATGAATTCAAGTGCTATATCATGTTATGCTCATCTTTGTAGTCGAGTTTCACCAATCTTCTAACAAGAGATGCTTTATTTCTGTGAGTTTTCTTTTGAATCATAGATTCAAGTTTTGACCACAACTCAGAAGCATTTGTGTATGTGGACACATGCTCGAACAAACTTCTATCGATATACTTTCGAATCATTGTAACAGCTTTTCGATTGGAAAGCTCCCAATCTTTATCATCCTTACCTTCGGGTTTGTCTTTGCAAGAAATAGGCTCATGCATATCCTTGCAATATAAATGATCCTCCATCGTGGGTTTCCAATAGGAAAAGTTGTCAGCTGTCAACTTGAACATGTTTCCATCAAATGAGACATTAGCGGCTCCTTCCATCTTGGACTACACAGGCTAAGCTCCCCGAATGAACCTGGGAGCTCTGATACCACTGTTGGGAAATTCTAAACCAATTTTCCACCTCTGTGTGATGCAAAATGGGCACTTGCGGAAGCGACAAGTGAATAAAGTAAAAAGAAAGAGTAGAAGAATGACACCAAGAATTTTAACGTGGAAAATCCTCCTCAATGTGAGAAGGAAACAACCACGGGACCTAGTCCAGAAAATATCTACACTATAGAAAAGTAGGATTACAATATTTGACTCTCTTTTACAAAGAGGATAACACTCAATCTCACCCAAAAGGGTGTAAATACAAACTCTATAGTATCTCACTAGGAGTACAAAAACTTACACTAAAGTGGATATAAACTCTCTCACTTTCTCTCTATGATGCTCTTTCTCACTTGATTGTACATTTCTTCCTCACAAGTCCCCTTTATATAGAGAAGGGAATCAAGGCTTCATCATAAGCATATTGTGGAAGATTAATTGTTGTCATACTTTCAAGATACCTTGAAAATGTTATTCTAACTTTCTAAGTTGCATCTCAATAGTCAAGGAGTAATTCCAAGACTTACTTCAACTTTCTAAGTTACATTACATGGTTCTCAAGAGTCAAAGAGTAATTTCAAGACTTACTTCAACTTTCTAAGTTAGGCTTCATACTTTCCAAGAGTCATCATGCAATGGTTCATCTACCAAGTTGCATTGCTTATACTTCCACATCAATTATGAAAGATTTCCAACAATATTGTATTAGGAATTGAACAGATGGGTAGAAATGTGAAGACAATCTTAGAAAGATATGATTTTCATATAAATCCAAACAATATGAAATATATATAATGTAAGTTTAGCAAGAGATTGAAAGAACATTACATATATAATTAAATATTGTAGATCATATTTTAATACAATTCACTAAATTTAGGTATATTGAGTCAATCATATAAGACGATTGATAAATTGATAGAGATTTAAATCATTAGATTCGAGCGAATTAGATGAAATGGCAAAGTAATTTCATAAGTCGTCTATAATAAAAAGGTCATTGATTGTGTATTTCATTACTGAGTGGCCTCCAATCATCATAAACGCCTAGTATGCTAATTAACTAAACCACAAGGTATTTATAATTATTCACATTGGTTCATTGTACTCGACTCACATTATACTAGGTAAGACTCTTACCCAGTCATCACATCATACTCGCCAAATATTAACTAGGTTGTCGATGTTCTCTTAAATATCAGAATATGGGCCACCAATTTTTTGGATTTGATTAGATTGAACCACAAATATATAAATTTTATTAGCCTAACCCAACTGGCAAATGAAATGGTCCGAATATATGCAATAAAAGTGGGTCATTATTTTTAAATATCACATTATGTATTTATCCAATCTCAACATCATACTTTTTCTTTAAAATGCATAAACACAAGAGAACTAAAGCACATTCCAAATAATAAGGAAGTTTATGTCACACTCTTAACTCAAATAAATATACATAAGAAAATGAAACATAAATAAATATTAAGAAATGTGGAGCCAATGGTAGAGCCGATCAATAAATAAAAGTGGGTCATTATTTGGTTGAACTAGGTTGGGTAAAAAAAAGTATGTGGTTGCAAAACATAATCACGCATTAATATTCCCTCTGAATTATTCTGTGTATACCAGCTTATAATAATCAGAGTCTAGAGACAATGAACCACAATAATTTGTAACATGGCCAAATATTTCATAGCTTAATTACTTAAGCTATATCATGTGAATAAGTATTTCTTCTATAATAATATATACATTCTCCGAGCAATATATCCATCTGGAATATAACATGACCATGTCTGAAGTTCCTAGCCAAATGATATATTCATGAAGAACATTATATACAACATGCCCAATATTCTTTTGTCTAGAATTCAGTTATTCCTCTATCTCCAAACCCATCAAAAGGGAAAGAAAAAAAGGATTTGTAATGTAAAACTCATTTCTAGTTTTTTGGGCCTATTTTGAAGAAGCTGATTGGGGATACACTTGCATAGGTAGCCCAAATTTGAAGTTTGAAATTTGAACAATCTAGTTTTACTCATCTCCTTATTTTAACCCATAACTAACATTTCTCTTTAATGGAGTTGATGAACTAGGAAGCAAAAAGTTCAATTTTAATTTTACATAGTATTGCTGCCAGGTGGGAAATAGGAAAGTATGTACTGTTGGGAAAGTGTTTTAAAAATCGCCCATGGGATGCAAAAAGATAATTCCTTTATAACATTTTATAAGCTTTCAAACACCCTATATTTCTTAATCATCCTTATAGCCTATAGTTTGTTGTGACATTTAATCCATTAAATATTTTAGGTAAATTACTATTGAAGCTTGCTAACCCTTTCTTTACAAAGCATGCTAGTTTGCTGGTTATTATTATTAATGCCAAAAATCAATTGCCAGATTGGTTACAAGTTTCCAACATACTTGCAATTTTTTTGTCCATTTCTATTTCATTTCCTACAAATTAGGTTTTTGTAAGAGATCCTTACCTAAAACCCTACATATATGTGATTTAGACATTCGTGTTGGAAATATTTTATCTATTTATCTGAAAACAAGTCAACTCTTGGTATGTGGGTTATGTGAGATAACAATGACTCACGATATTCAAATCTTTCATATGTAAGAACTCAATACAATGTCTTCTTTTATGGATAAGTTCTGGTGGATTGTACCGGAAGGCATGAGAAAAAATATTCTTAGAGGTGTCTAGATTGAGCTTTGACTCGTCGGTACAAGTATCTGAAAATGTGCTATAATTACCAAATCAGTATCAGATTAATGACATGAAGTAGACAGCAAGAATAATAAGATTGAATAACGAATACTTCCTTATAGGAGATTCACCTATTTATACTGGTGGGATGAATGAAGTAATCCTTGACAGGTACCGTGGGTGGGCGTGACCAACCATTTGGGTCTGTCGGAGCTGCTTTGCCTGTGTCGGGCGGATTTGGTAGGCTGTATTTTGTGTGTAGTTGACTTGTAGCTTGTAATATTATGGTAGTCGTATGGTATGCTTGTTCTTGTCGTGTTGGCAGGAGGTTAGGTGAGATTTGCACTTGACCTGATACAATTGGCATGTGTTTGGTTTGCAGACGGCATGGCAACGCATTGTTGACAACATGTCAGGTGGGATGTCAGAACAATGGTCCCAAAACCGGCTCTGTGCATCCGGTCAATGGTGTAACGTCTGGTTGAGCCTTTATCTGAGTGTGTCCAATCCTTGACCAATCAAGAAAGAGGCAACCTAATCAACATGATGCTCAGGTGATAGAGGTGGAACACAATCTAATTTCAGCCAAATTCATTGACTCCTTGATTAAATAGGGAGGTTATTTTTCCAATTGGGTTATTTGATGCAACGTATTAGTTAACTTGGGAAAGTTCAATTGATCTCTTTTACTTTTAAATTTTGAAATGATTGAAGTTGTGACTTTCAAAGTTATCCTCTTTCATTCGTTTATCAAAGCTAAAAAACCTGAAATTCATTCTTCAGCGTCGGGCGTGGATGTTACATGGGACAATATAGATAACTAAATTATATTTATATCAAAGTGTATTAAACTATTAATAATAATCTGTTTTAGAGATTACCCGTCCTCAAAACTCTATAGTTAAATGCTTAATTAACATAAAATGGGTAGCATACAAATGATATAGAGTATAATTAAAGAAGGCAAATGAGTGTAGTATTGTATGTTTGGATATTTGGATGAAATGAATAAGTAATTTGTAAATAAAATAGAAGGAGAATGGGAAGGCATGCGTGTTAGAAATAAATGAAATGGAAAGGAGTTGTTGTGTGTGCAGGCAGCAATAGGTATAGTAGAAGCAGGGCTAGGAGATAGCTATATAATATTATTATGATGCAGATGCAGATGCAGATGCAGCATTAGGAACAGCTATCTATGGAATCAGAAAAGCATAGTGAAGCAAAGAAGCAGGGAGAGACTAGGGACTAGAGAGCAGTACTAGACCCATCACCATCTCTCTCTCTATCTCATTCCTCCCTTTTCTTCTAATTAAACAATCCAACTAAACTTCTCATTCATTTTCATTTTTATAATAACTCTTCACTCATGTACGACACCTTTTGTACTTTCACCTTATTATTTTCTATACTATTAATAACAGAATAATTTAACAATTATTATATATATTATTTCCCTGCAGTGTCCTTCTCATTTATACTTACGTAGTGAACAGTAGTTGTCATTAAGTTGTTGGTTATAGAAACATGCTTATAACCAACATGTCTAGTATGTAACCATAATATTCCTGATACGATCAATATGTAATATTCACATTTCACACGCACGTCTGTATAAAATATCTCAGTATATAAATTATCATGTTTTGTCAAGTGATTTAGTCGGAGAACAAACCAACTTCGAATCATTGTTAATGTAACTATGTACTCGTTCAAATATAGTTAATTTCATATATTTTGTAGCTATCAAAGTGCTATATAGGTTGAGTTCAAGGGGCCTTGTCAATTCAAAAAGTTCCTTTTGTTCTTTTCTTCTTGTCGTCCTCTTCATTTCCTATATATTCCAAATATATTTTAATTGTAATTTTATCACTTCACTTTTTAACCGGGAGTCAACTTTTCAGATACCCCTACTATCTCTACATTAAGTTTTCAGTACACTTGTAATATAGTTTTTTTAAGTGTATACACCCCAACTTTTTATTAAAGGAACATACATATGTATTTACGATGTATGAATTTTATACACTATTACTATAGTATTTACCATTCATGTTTTATCATTATTCACTTTAAAAAAAAAAATACAAATAAATGGTAGATGATATATTGAATGTGTATAATATTTTATTAATTGACTGAAACATTAGAGCTAGCAATATTAATATTGGTTATTTAAGATTAAGATGTGGTCCCTGAGTGCATAAATATTGGAGAACATAGGATGAAAGCGAGGTTCCTCTCCCATGCATTTTTTATTGTGATTCCAAGAAAAGCGTGGCAATATATGGACCTGTGTTGTTATTTTATGATTAATATTTAAGGAGATGCATGAAGCATTTACCAAAATTCCAGCAAGCATGCCCCCTCCACCTCAATCTCACTATTAATTAATTAATTAATTAATCCCCTTATTAAAAGTAAAACAGGGATACACTGTCCCCAATAACTTCATTATATTTCTCTCCATCTATCTCACTGTGTAAGCTTGTCTTTGTCTTCTTGCATTGCGACCATTAATCATGTATTTACTCAAAGTAATAATATTATTGTTAACTTTAATCTATAATCTACAGTATTTGAAAGGGTACCGTCAAGCATGATGCATGCCATATTTCCTATTTCTTTGACATTGCAAAGTGACTACGTACATCCATGTCAATGAACACATGAGATGGCGTTTTTCAATACAAAACAATATATATATATATAACATCCATTATCATGCTACTTTAATTAATAAACTATTACATATATTAGTACTTTCATACGGAGAAAACAATAGCAGGCCAGAAGAAGAATAAGTAGTCAATAATAAGAGGGTAACATAAGAAAAGGTTAAATAACAGTGAGATAGATACAAAAAGGAATCGTAGATTAGTAGAATGAATTGTGAGTCTACTAATAATAACTTAAATATAATCCAATCTATACACCAAAATCTAATAAGTGTATGGAAGTGTCATTCCAAGAAATGGCAACATGTCTCTGATTAGCCACCATGCTGTTCCCTTCACCCAACCTAATTGCAATTGTGCAACACAACATTCCCACAGGTTGTTCTATGTTCCAAACCCTAAGCACACCACCACCTGAGTAGGTGGTCACGAACCCTGGGCAGATGCAGCCCAAGAGGCCCCGCACCCACGAGCCCCGAACCCTGAACCGGCTCACCCGCGCGAATGAACCGGTTCGACGAACCGTTCCAATTCCGTTTCTCTCTATAACAACAAAAGCCTCGTGAGTCACGTCTAGCGACGTCACAACAAACCCAGACGTGGACCCCACATCATGCAACAATAACTCTGGGTTCATTATGTTGAAACAAACGAGCCTGGAAGTAGTGCACGCTACAACCAACTCGCATTCACTTACTCTTATTCGACCAACCGATTCAACTAACTCTGTTAACATGTGCCAACCCATCAACGCATCCGGGTCGGTTAATGACCCTCCAACTGAAATCACCTGTTCCGTTTGCGAGTCCCATATCTGAAAAGCGCGGCCCGGAACTCCAGCAAATAAGCCCACCCACCTACGGGCTGTGCCTGCCAATTCAACTAACACACCATTGTTTACCACGTCACCAACTACGGCCCGGCGAGCGAGCCCAGGCTCGTTTAAAACTGCCACGTAGATGTCTCCATCAAGTCTTCCAAACGCCAGGATGGAATTATTTGTCATCACTATACCGGAGACACACCGCGAGAATGGGCCGAACCGGTGTCCATGCATGGACCGGAAGGTGCTGACGTGGCTCCATGTATCTACGTCAAAGAGGCGGATGGTGCCATCGGCGAAGCCACAAGCAAGGTGGCGGTCTGAGAGGGCAAGGGAGCGGCAGATGAGGGTATGACGGTGGTCACCACTGCCGGAGGGATCAAAATGTGGGATGGTAAAGGAGTGTCTCCCAGTTGTGAAATTCCTGACCGTTCGATGCCAGTAGATGAACTCGTGATGCCACGTGGCTCTCAATAGATGAGTGCGGCGCCAGATTTGTCTAGTGAGGCGCTGCCACAGGTGATCCGAGCGCGATACCTCTCGCCACGTACAACAAACCTGCATGCATGATTTTACATATTAAAATCAAAATTAATAAAACCTTAGAGTAATTAGTTAAGTATAGAGTAGCTTTCTAAGTATAAAAGTTGTTTGGTTATATTAAGCAAGTCACTTGAATTATCCATCCAAAAGTAGAAAGCTAAAAATACCTTTCAATCTTTAATCTATGTAATTCTATCCTATCAATATTTGTTTATTATTATACATGTACAACTATAGTAAGAGCTTAGAGAGAGAAGTAGATGTAGCATCATTACCCTCACTTGGGACTAGCCATTAAGTACCATCAAATCAAATGACTTTAGTTTAATTCAACTTTATTTATTTATCACTTCTTCATCATATATTGAATATTGACACAGGGAATCAAGAATTATTAAGGAATCCAGAAATACCTAATATAAAATTAGTTTTGAAATGTATAATTTCGAGATTTTGAATATATAATGAATCATTTATAACACTTTGGTCATTGGTCATATGCTCTTCATTGACTAGGAAATAAAGTAACTGACAAAGAGTGAGATCATATCTTAATAGATAGCATGTCTCATTCGTAAGGGAAGGTACGATTAGGACAGGTAATTGAATTGGTCACTGGGCAAAGATTACATCATATAACAAGTACAGTTTTTACAGTCTACTTGGATATTCAAATCACAAGGAAATATTTGTATTGTATTGATAGTAGCAAAATGTTTTATCAAAACTAGAATTTGAAATCAACATAGTCTCTTTTTATATAATAATGTAAAAATAAAAATATAAAAAAGAAGAAGATAGATATGATGTATTTATGAAGTGTTTGAGTAAATGTGAAAAGTCAAAAGGAACAAGTTGGAATAGTGAGGCAGCTAGAAAAGGTATAGGAGTAGGTAGGAAGAAACCCTAGAAAAGAAAAGTGAGTAGAATAAATACCTGAAAGGTTGAGAGTACAAGAGAGAATTTGAAAAGGGAGATCTAGCAACAAGTAAAAAGAAGGATGTGGTCCATGAGGCCACAACAGATAGATAACGAAAGTAGTGATTAACTAAGTTAGTTCCAATATAATGTGTTTGATGTAGTAGTAGTAGTAGTAGTATATGCAATGCATAATGCATAATGCATAAGCAAGCATGTGTATAAACTATAAACATAGTATCAAAAGCGTGCTTACTTACCCACCAACATTTCACTTTCATTTCCAAGAAAGGTGTGGCCAAGCCCCTGTCTTGTTCAATGCACCAAATACTTCTATCACAACCACCACCTCAAAAATATTATTACCATTTTTTTATCACATATTCTCCTCCATAAGGGTGGCTACATGGTGAAGTGGGAAGCGCACGACCACTTTTTTATTTACCAAATGTGATCCAAATACTTCACTCATTTATTAATTATAAGTCATAAAGAGCCATTAATATTATCAACCTTTACATATGCTTAGTTCACATTTTCTAATCGCAACTATCATATGCAAGGCCTAACTCTCTAAAATCATCAAAATTTAGATAATTATGTGTTTTTTAAGGTGTACGCAATGAATACTCTCTTTATTAGGGTTCAATACTAAATTAAGATCTTTAACAAAAGTGTTTTTAAATTATTTCTCAATAAAATTTAAAAAGTTACACATCTACTCATATTTCAATATTGGAGAGGAGCTGAAATCACACTTTATATTAAAAAATACACCAATTTGGTAATGTGGATAAAGTTTAATCCAAACTTGATAATTTTAGACGGGTTAAAGCATCCCTATGAAACACATTAAAAAAGAGAGTATAATATTCATAAATATACTAATACACTTGTAAATATTTAACATTAATTGTTAGTTCATACAAAATTTTCTCTTAAAAAACTCATGTTACACACACACACATAAATATACTAATACACTTGTAAAAAAGTTATAATAGGGTCTGGTTAATAAGTGTCATTAGACCTAATTATAAAGAATACTAATATGCATGCACCAAAAGGATATATTAACAATAGAGCCATGTTAATAAATGAGAAAGAATGGTAATGATAGTGTAAAAGTTTTACACACTTTCATTTTATCATTTAATCTAGATTTTTAATTATCATTGAATCTTAAAAAAGTAATATAAATGAAATGAATGATATAATGATTGTGTATAAATCTTTAGAGTGACAATACATAGATATTACACTCTTAATAAATATCATAAAACCATTAGTCAAGGAATAAAAATAAAGCTTTTAAATTTATAATTAAATACAAAATTTCTATTTTGAATTCTTTAACCATTGCGTTTCTTAATATTGTCAATGCCTATTCATGAACGGTCAAATTTTTATTATTGAAAAAAGTAAAATTGATTGATCTGTGAAGACATGTTGGAGTGCCTATGGTGAAATGACATAGTAATGTCATGAAATATAAAATTTATTGGGAAAGAAAACTAAAATTATAATAGGTGTGAAGTTGTGAGATAGATACAAAAGGAATGGGTTGATGTTATGACAAGCATTGGGTTCCATGTGCCTTTTGGCATTATCAAGAAGCTACTTTTTGACCCATTATAGATTTTATATATATTACACCAACGCAACGCCTAATCAGCTTCGATACCCTAAGAGAGTTGAAATTATTTACTAACTCTTAACCAATATAGATATATTAATTATTTACTAACTCTTAACTCTTAACCAAGATAGATTGACTTAGTTCATACTAGAAATACTCTCTGAAAGGGGAATGTGAGGGTAAAGTTTTTTAAAATATTTAATTTAAATAAAAGTAAAAATGTGGACCATTAAAGTTTTATTATTTTGCAATGTGTGAGGGTACTGGTGTCGAGCCAGACTCATAATGTCTATATATTAGATAAAAATGGAATCGTTCAGAAATGTGCAACAAACCAGAAAGTAGGTGTAGTATGTGAAAGAATTGTATGTTTTCAATGCTCCAACTACACACGGAAATGGTACAGTTGCTAGGCGCGAGACATGAGACATAAATAACCACATACAATTATATATATATGAAGTGAAGCTATTCAAAACATAAATAAATATATATATGTATGAAGTGAAGCTATATATATACTTATTATTCAAGAAAGCAACTCCTTAATGAAACAAAGCAACAAGTGACTATTACCTACATAGTTATAGTTAGAAAGGCATGCAATGGATTTTCTAGCCTAGATAACAGTAAAAAGCACAGTCAAAAAAGGATTCATGCCAAGAAAGGGTAACGGCATATTCCAAGCCAATGTAACACTTTTCATTGGATATTAATAAAGAAGGTCCAAAACTAGACACATTTTTTCAAAGGGGAAGAGAGAACAAGGATGCCAAGCAGAAAAAAATACACCTTTATTTGAAAGAGACACACATTTAGTTAGGAAAATGACCCACGTAAAAGTAGCTAGCTGCTTTCACAAAACAGTGTCAGTTTTTTCTATGATGCTTGAAAGCATCTACTAACAAAAATGTATATTCACATTTCATCTCTCCTAATCCACTGAGTTGAATGTATGTATATCTTTGAAACCCATGAAAATGAAATATCAAATCAAATAAAATAAATAAATAAGCGCACACATATATATGTATATACATAAATAAAAAAGAATAAGCATCTGCAGGATGCAATGCTTGATTATGTTTGACTCTTGACCAATATTTTGTCCAGTTTCGCAACTGGAAAAGCTATTATCAGATACCCATGATAGAGATTCTACCAATCACTCAAAATCTTCTTTCATACTAACTTACTAAGTAAACTAGGAATTATTCCATTAAGGCGTCTGATTTAGCATGACAAGCACAACCCTATGATTAATTATAAAAGTAAAAATACCGTCCAAACCACAAAAAAAGAAAGATAAATGAATATTTTGGTAAGTAAGAAGTAAACCTGAAATATAATGGCAAGAGCAGAAGCAGCTGAGAGGCGACCATTATCATGAGCAGCATCAATGGCAACTTGATGAGCCAATATTTCAACAACAGGTTCAGGTAAAGCTTCATTCATAAGACGTTGACGAGAGGAAGAAGGGCCAGGTTCAAAATCAGCAGCACTAGTTCTCCTGGTACTAGGGCCAGGAATATCAGGACCACCAGGATTGGCATCATGATCAGGAGTTGAAGGAGAAGAAGAAGTAGACATGAGAAGGAGTGGAAGTGGTGGGGGCAAAGCTATAAAGGTGAGGAAGGAGGAGCAGAAAGGAACAAGGACAAAAAGGTTAGGAGATAAGGACACAAAGTGAGGGTCCCAAAAGGAGTGTGTCTGGGAATTCTGTGTTAAATGTGTGTATAATAAGGACACAAAGTGAGGGTCCCAAAAGGTTTTGCTCGGATTATGGATTCTCTTCAAACTCAAACCCAGCACACCCTAACAAGTAACAACAATCCATTTTCTTAATCGAATGAGTTAGATAAATATACCCTTTATTATTATTATTATTATTATGAAAACATACACTCATTTAACTACACCTCTAAATTAAATATGCTTTACCAGACATGCATTACGCTTCAGCTTCATTCTGCTCTGTTGGTGGATCCCACTCAGCCATTTTCTAAAATCAGGTCAAATACTTACTCTAAAACTGGGAATATAATTAAATATGTCTATTATTATTAAATGAACGATGTAACAACTACAAAGTGAATAACTACAAGAAAATGGGTCGTAAGAACTCTTAATGTGAGCCTTTAAATCAATACACTTAGGTTAAGATTCTCCCTCACAATTTCAAGAATAACATACTCTTGTTTTATATGATTCTAATATTTTGTTTTGGATTTTCCATAAATAAAAATAAAAATAATTACACCAATTTCCATAAATATCAATTAAAGGGAACATGTAGCTTTTAAAGAAAATAAAAATAATTTCCATAAATATTCTACCAATTTTACTCTTCAATATTTTAATAAATGACATTAATTACACCAAGCTAAAAATCCATATCAATTATTTACTATCCTCAGTCCTCGCCATACCTCACTTTTATTCTCACCTTATTTGTGTGTTTAGTATAACATTAATTATAAAAAACTAACTAAATAAATACAATATTATTAAAATAAATTATTTAAAATTTGATTTCTCACTATCTATGCATTTAATTATTTAAATTGATAATTATTGCTTAATAAATATTATATTTATGTTTAGTTATTTTTTCAATTAAATCTAATTTCGAAACTAATTTTGCCCGAACAACTCTAGTGTAATAAATTAAAGAATAAGTTACATTGACACTCCATGTGTGTTATTGAAATTATACAAATCACCTTCCTTTTTAAACTTACACAAATCACCCTAATTATGTACATATATTGTAGTCTTAAACAAAAAGTGATGACATGTAATTAAGTCTAACAAAATATAGTATATCATGAAGACAAATCCAAATAATATAAGACTCAATTCCTATTCATTATTTTTTGTTCGTTATAAACTACATCAATAATTATAAGGATATATTTAAATAGGTCTTATACTATATTGTAAATAACCAAAATAATGAATACACATTAACTCTTATAATATTTTAATTTATTTTCACAATATACTATATTATGTTTAATTTAATTACATTTATCACAATTTTTTGTTTAAGAAATTATAGTTATACAAGAGTAATCAATGTAAGGTATGTATATAATTACAGGTAATTTGTACAGGTTTAAAAAATGGAGAAGTGATTTGTGTAATTTCCGTAAAGTAGTTTTTGCTGAAAATTACCATTGAAGTAGTGCTCTAAAATTGAAATAAGTTTATAATAATCCATATACCAATTTTATCCTTGAAAAGTTTAATAAAATTACATTAATTACACCCACTAAAAAACCTTATTAATAATTCTTTACTTACCACAACATTTTTTTGATTACATCTTACCCCCGACAGATTATTTCTGTTTAGTATAAGATTAATTATAATTTCTAAATTGAAAAACTTACTAAATAAATAAAATATTGCATGTTTGATTAAAGCACATTAGTTACCCCAAATAATAATTATTAATCAATAAATATTATATGTAAATTTGATTAACATAATTAGAAGATAACTGAATGGAATATATGTTATATTGTAAAATAATCCTACATTCGGCGATGAGATTTGATGTAGCATTGCTTTCCACGCTTGACTGATTCTCCTTAACTTTTGCACTTTGATCATTGAAGGTAAACAAGGTATTAGTGATGTTTCATTTCCTTTTAAAGAGAAAATCTTTGATTAAAGGGAGCGTGAATTCAGTGTCCCTCAAGTTTGACGTGGCATTATTATGACGAGTAAGTAAGTACATGTGGTTTATGATTATTATTATTAGTATTAACAATGTTGCTTATTGTTGATGATATATATATATATATATATATATATATATATATATATATATATATATATATATGAACAAGTATAGATAACAAAATTAAATCCTTGATATCACAAATGCCTCATTTCTATCTCCTCCACCATCTATAATCATCTAACTTTTATTTTTTATCATTTTATTAACTTGATACCCTACTCCGGTTACTTCTTCTGCTAACTTTTGTCGCTATTATTACAAACTGAAAATTCAAAATTGTCTTTGGTCCTTTAGAATGCCTTGTGATCTAGTATTGCTCTACCATTATACTACTTCATTGTTGAAGTACAAATTGGATATTATAATGAAAGTTATATAAATCTAAGTAGAGTTTAATAATGTTTAAATATTTATTATATTGAATCTTGTGAAATTATACATTTTAAAGATGAAGAGAAAATTAAATAGAGCAAGAATATGGCTGTCGTATGTAGTTTGACTAGGTTGTCAAATATGATTGAGCATCGCTTTGAATTTTAACATTTCAATAGAAAACAAGAAAACTACTCAATTGTTAAAGTGAGAAAGAAAGTACAACATACAAACACACAGACATATACATATATATATATATATTTAAATTGAATAATGAAATTTACATGGCTAATATGGATGATCTTAATAATAATAAGATGAAGGAGAAAAAGGGTATGATTGAGGTGGAAGCACAAGTGTTTGGTCCAAATTAGGGAAGACATGCAGATGCAATAACTTCCACTGGGAAGGAATTAATGCATTGCTTCTTCCACATTCAAACATATTTGAGAAAGTGTTTATAGAGTATGAAAATCAAGCATATATACTTTGATATCTAAGGAATTAATAATCACATGATATGAATTTAATTGAATTGTGTAAGTGTAAGTACATAGATCTTGGATATGTTGATGTTGAGGCAGTTGTTAACAGGAATATCAATCAGCCTATAGGCATGGCTTGGATGATGAAGAAGAAGAATAAGAAGAAGAAGCATGGAAGTAATAGAAGCCATTCAATTGAATCAAAATGAGTGTGTGGTTGTGACTAAGAGTGAGTTTCAGTTTCCTTGTATGTATATGTTATTATTATTATTTATTACTACATGTGATTGTCTTCAATGTTATTATTATTATTATTTATTACTAAAATAATAATAATAATAGATACAAGTTAGATAAATAATAAAAATGGCCTATAACTTTGAATTCAAATTAGAAGAAAAAACACAAAACACACAAGTTTTAGCAGATCATGATTTCATTAGTACATAAATTTTGTGTGACCATAATTAGCAGAGTAGTATAAGAAGAGATGTTATAATTATTAGTTCATCTAAGATGATTTAAAATGCCTACAAACCTCATGGATACTTATAAACAAGAGCTTAAGAATTATTGGACGGTTAGGATAATTGGCTTCCAAGCAATAGATTTCAAATGCAGTTCAGTGACAGCATAATAATAATAATATGAATGTATTTTGGTCTTTTTATGTGACAGACACTATGAGTGTGTATTATATTATTTGAACTCATGGAGCTTAGCTTAGGCATATATATAAGTGCCTTCACACACAATCAGCATAATCATAATCATCCCTCAGAGTTGAGTCCAACAAGAGTAACAAGTATAGCATAGCAATAGCTTTCACAACACTCACTAAGCATGTATATTGTAAAATACAAAGCAGAATGTATCCCTTACCTATGCTACTACAAATGCACTTGATGAGCCTGTAAAATGACGAATTGATCCTAACACGCTCTTTGCAGCACCAAAATGTTTTATTCTGTATACACCAGGAGTTACATCCTCTGGGATTCTCCATTCTAAGGTGGCTTTACTATGTGAACTCAGTTTCGAAGGTCTTGACCAAATAAAACGCAAGCACCAGTCATCATCATCATAAGCTGGAACCCAACTATCCTTTCCTTTTAGAAACTCCACAAGGGCAAATGTACCTTCAGTCATAAGGTCATTACGAGGGCACGCTGACCAGAAAGTAACACTCACCTCCTCACCTTTCTTGAAGGTTGCATTCTTCAGTACATCAATGCTCACATCTCCAAAATTTACACCAAGAGGGGTACCATCCATCACGACCGGTGTTAGTAAGCTTATTTGCTGGTTCAGGAGATCTGGTGGTTGTGGACCTGGCTCTACAGTTTGGTCACTGATGAGAGCATTAGCTAGCTTCTTGAACTCTTGAATGTATGCACTCAGTGTGTGTGGACCATACAACGTGGAAGCACCCTGATAACAACACCAAAACTGCAAGTTACATACAATGTACATGCACAAATAATTTTTATATGACTTCATATTGGCCCATGTTCATAACATTAGTAAAGGGGAGCCTCCATGTAACCATTAAAGTTGTTGCCACTAGATAAAGTCACATGTTTGAGTTGTGGAATCTTCCTCTTGCAAATGGAAGGTAAGGTTGTCTTCTATAGGCTCACATATCGGGCCAGACCCTTTTCCAGACCCAGCATAAAGAGCTATGAGAGAAACTGAAGTAAACATGTATAGGAACGAATTTTCTATTCTAGGCCTCTGTCTCTTGCCAAAAAAATATGAAGTTATATTAATTAGAGTTTGCATCAATAAAAACAAACTTCTATGAATGTTGTGTTTGCAGTTGCTAAAAAGCTGTGTTGTATGCATGATTCACGTGGCTTTAAACAGTAAATACAACTGACCTCATATCTTTGGACCTGATACTCTTCATATGTAGTCACATACTGTGAATATGTATTAGTCAACCCTGCTAAGACAACATGAATGTTGCTACCAAAGTCATTGTTACCGCTTAACACTGCCTTCACTGCATCACGAAGACGCCTTCCAGCCATTGTTGTAAATTCTGCCAGAATCAAGAAAATTACAACAAGCATGATGCACCAAAAGAAATACATAAGTACAATTGGTTTGTCTCAAAAATACATATATGCATACATAATAACCATGAATTTCCAAAACCATATATAGAGGCGCAGCAACATATTATGCTGGGAATTTGAATTGCGTTAAATATTTACACACACATAAGAAAGCAAAACCAAAAGTAATTAATTACAACTAAGACATGGAATTGTAACCATTACTGTAAGAAGCCATAGCAACAAAATACCATCATATCAATAACAGCTAAACATGTTTTTGTTCTTTTAAGCTTGAAGATGTTCAACAACTTGATCCAGGCATGTTTATTTTTCATTAATATGGATTTATATATTACTTCTCATACCACTAAGATCATTGGTAGTTAAACTTAACATTTCAAAATGTGAAGGATAGGAATTCCAACAGCAACATCTTTAATAGGAAACAAGAATATGAGCTCATACCTCCTGGTACACTTAGAATAACAAACTGCCCAACTCGGAGGATCTGGATTGGAAGGATTGAGGGCTGCAATGAACATGAGTGAAAAAATCTCCATTTAAGTAAAAGTGATCCTTTTATTATCACAAATTATATCTATACGGCAGAAAACAGATGCAGAGATACTTTCTATATGGAACTTAAGCAGTTTAGCTTCACTCATCAGAAAACATCAAATAAACAACTAGAAAAAAAGTACATCATAAGAACTGGAGAATGCATACTAGGATTTCAACCTAAACATTAAACAAAAACAAACAAGAATGACATTGTAACAATGGTTTGAATTTATTAAAGGAACTAAACTGAAGAAGCCAAGAAAGGTGATCAAGTTATTATTATAAAAAAACAGTCAACAAGTTATGCAATGCTCTGTGGAAAGTAAATTAACCGCTGAAGACAGTCTTTATGCCATCAACATTTCATCTTTCAGCAAACATAGAGAATATAACTGAACTGAGCCAGGAGATAATAAATCATAATATCGGGAAAAATGAATAACTTACTGCCCAGTCATATGGTAACTTCATTTCACCAGTATCAAGCAAAATGGGCTTAGGCCGTTGACAGTCTATTTGTTCCTTGTTTGGTGTTTTAAGTAAGTTGCGGACCAAGTTCCAGAAAGGATTTCCCTGACATGAATTAAAACAAAGAATAAGCATACAACAACAAAGCCTTAAAAATAATATGTATAGACTACAAAAAATATTTAAGAATGCAAGTTTTAGGATAATGGGTGAGCATGTGGTATAGAACCAGTGATTACCTTATCATCACCCTGCTTAAAATCAAAAGCTCCAGGTCCATCTGTTGTTCCAGCAGCAAATGCAAATCCCATCGCAGCAGGGCACGTCTTGACTACTTCAGAAGCCCCTCCTTTGGAAAGAGTTACCTCATGCTTGGAGAAATCTATGTAGGTATGTCGATAATCAATATTCCCTTTAATCTGTTCAGATGCTCCATTGAAAAGATCCATTGCTTTCCTAAATTGCCTCTCCCCTATAATACGTGTACTTTCAAATTCATCTGGGTAACTGCCACATTAGTTACAGGATGCAATTTAGTAATCATGAAGACTTTGTTAAATTTGCATGAACCAGAGAGAGAGAGAGAGAGAGAGAGAAAAGCTGAGCATGCAATAAATTACCCAGGTCCACGGCCATAACATAATTCATTCTTCCCTCCACATGTACTATGATTGAAGTCACAAGGTAGTCCAGTGTCTGTACAAAAAGCTCCAAGTACATTTGGACTAACATCACCACAATTAGATTGACAAAATGCAGATACAAATCTAGGCTTGTCAACCTGACTAAGAGCACCTCTCACGCGTCTAGCAATACTCGAAGTTCTGGATGTTGGCCTACCAGGAGGAGATTGAAATGAGGAAGCAAGTTCCAATAATTCATGGTCTGTACCGATAGATTTTAAGTGAGATTAGAAATATAGTTCACTTGTATAAACAAAGAAATCATTCATGTATGTTGCACAAGATTACTCAATCAGCCATTGATACCATAATTACATCTTATCTTATCTAGAACAAGGATTATGGTATCAATGGCTGATTGAGAAATCTTGTGCAACATACATGAATGATTTCTCAAATAATGGACTACGAGGCATATAAACCTACAAAATCTGAAGCTATTTAATGAACATAATTATCTTTTTATCTTGTCTCCTAAATCTATATCTGGAAAGAAACTAGTAATTGCATAGAAGGATATATTGCAGCCAAAAGCAAAATACAAACTTACGATTATCGCTGAGGCTTGGAATTATGTTTGAAATTCTTCGGGGGATGCTATTATCTTCAAACCCAACAGAGTTCATTTTTACAGAATCTTTTCTCTCGAACCAGTCTTCCATAAGTCGTGCAGCAGTACCTTTATTGTCCCCGCTAATTAATGAGTTTGTACGACTCATTGAAGTCCCGTGAGTAGCAAACCAGTTGAAGCTTCCCACAGGACCCTGTTCATCATCAACAAACTTTAAAAGAGTCATTTCTTTATCAACATTATACTTATATTTGCTTCTCTCTGCAGCAGGATTGTTGAGATAACCACTAGGACTTCGATTTACACCAGCATCTAAGAGTTCTCCTGCAAGTTGAAGATAACTAGATTATAACCATGCGATATCACAAAAAGAAGGAAGTAAGTTGATAACTTGGCATAATAGCCGAAGTATTTGCCTAACCAACTTGTGAACTTGGTAATCATATTGATTTTAGAAAGCAACAAAAGAGAAGGCCTAAAGTGATTTGGACACGCAAGAAGAAAACCAATAGAAGCCTCAGTTAGAAGTGTTGATCGGATGGAAGATAACCAATAATCAGAGGCAGAGGAAGACTAAGAGAAACTCTCAGTGAAACAATTAGAATGAATTTAAATAAATCACATCTCTGAAGAGCTGGCTTTTGACAAGACACTGTGTTATAGTTTGACCCACGTAGCCAATCCGACTAAGGCACTGAGTGAAAAGGTTTTGTAGTTGTTGTATTTAAATTCCCTTATCTTTTCATCTCTAAAATAAAAAATTAATAAAGCAGTGCATACATCAATGACAGATGAACCCAAAATGTAAGTAAAACTAAAACAAAGCAGCAACTTGCTTCCTATAAATCTTCATCTTCTCTAACATGCTCCAACGTTATGCAAAACTACCATAATTAAAAATAAAATTGATGGTATGCATGTGAACTTGCATGCTTGTATCTGTATAAGGGCATAAGGGAGAAAGGACAGAAGGGATGCAAATTATTTTCCTTACCCTTATTGACAAATATTGATCCTGGGCGGAGGTTTTCATGGGCTTTGACAATGCTTTTCTCAATGCCATCAACGAGGGCATCAAATGACTGGCGCACAAATCCAAGAGATGTTATAATATACACAACATACTGAAGATAACCCCCAGGACCAGCATGAGTGTGAATTCCACTAATAGCTACATTATTTTCATTATACAGGTCACTATATCTGTCAAACAAAATAAAGTTATGACCTTAGGCAGGCAATTAATGAGGAAATAAATTCTTAAATGGAAACATCACCACTACAAGCAGAAATTAAAAAAAAATCTCCTTTACACCCACTCTACCATAGTTTCTACAAGTTTGGAAAAGACGTTTTAACATTTCCACCGTCTTTGATACATACAAAAATAAGTTGTATGGAGTATAATCTGGCATGTTTGGCAAGCCTGATTAAACTAAAGAAATCAGATTTATGAAAGAAAATAGTATTTTATTAACGAAGCTTGAAGTTTCGATCTCATTTTAAAAAGCTGTTAGATTATTTTTGAAACCGACCACATTCTATTCATTTCGCCCCTGCAAAGCTTACTACAAAACAGAAATTATTAATCTATACAAACAAATTCATACAGCTTTTGCAATTCACATCACATACACTTTTTGCAATCCACTACGTAGAAGTGGTTTTTTTACATAACTCAAACGAAACAAATATCTTAGAATCACTTTTGAGCAAACATGTCCAAACACAAAAGTACTTCTATTATAATCAATTTAAAAAATAACGAATTATGCACTTTAGCAGCTAGTCCAAAGACATTCTTAGTCATAATTGGTACCTTCCTTTGAGCCTCTCAAGTACTTTGATAGTCACAAGCTGTGAAGCCATACAAGCATCAAGATTTACAAACACTACCCGGTTACCATGTGGTTCAGCAACAATGAAAGCCCGAGACCGCAGCCTTAAGTGAACACCAGACGCAACTTGTTCTGTGTTAGCATAACCCATCATGTTAACATCAGCTGCAGGACCCGTTATATCATAGCTTCCAAGACCAATCAAGTAATCAGAATTAGAGTATACTTCATCACTCTTCAATAGTAGTAGAAGCAGCAAAAGGGTGCAGACTCCCATCAAATGAAGAATAGTAGGGAAATCCATAACAACCAAATTCAAAGAAAAAAAAAACAACTTTATTTGTTCAAGCTTAGCCAGTTCTTGTCATTTCCCTTCACAGACCACACCTAGAAAAAGATCCCAGTTATACAAAAATGAAAAACCATAAATTGAAATTTCAGAACTTCCAATGCATTATTAACAAAAAAATCCAATTTCTCAATCAACCATGATGACGAAAATATAAAAAACTTTACACGCAAATTATTATTATTATTATCATAACAATTATTCAGACTTTTTTGACAAGCTTAGCCAGTTCTTCATATTTCCCTTGACAAATAAATCACAGCTGCGAAGATTTCAGCTGTAAAAAAATGAGCGATAAATAGGAAATTAAGAAGTCCCAATGCATGATTAAATAAGAACTTATTCCAAATTGATAATGAATAATAGAGAAGAGAATTAAAAAATAAGAATATTTGAGATGAAGATATGGAATAAGTAGAAGGAAAGAACTTAATAGAGAGCAAATGAAATTGAGAGGACCTAGATGTAAAGTTGCGATATTTACATGAGATGAGTGATGGGTTGCAAAGTGAAGTGACCCCTGAAATAGAGTAAAAGGGAAAAATAGAAGAAGAAGCAGAGAGAGAGAGAGAGAGAGAGAGAGAGAGGGAGAGAGATAAAGAGAGAGAGAGAGATTGTGGAGGAGGAAGGAATCCACTCTCCTGCTATCCCCAATTCGTCTTTGAAGTTTGAACGGATCACACCAATATTTATACATTAAACAACTACTTAACATTCATTACATATTATTATATCCATAAAAATATTTGACATAAAATCTAAGATTGTTGAAACAATCTAATATGCTGTTTTAGCAAGGTAAGACATCTCCACGTGTTTAAGAAACAACTTCCTCCACTTAACCCAACATCATAAATTTGTAAGACTTCAATGTTTATAATTTGAAAATTGATATTTCTATCTCAAAACAAAACATGTGAAGGAACCAATCTGATTTAATGTACTTGTTACCAAAATAACCGAGTGAATTAATTAAGCTTCACAATTCAAAAAGTTTTCCTCTTCTGCAGCTGTTTCAACATATCTAAAGGCCTAGTTCATTATGTATGTTAATTATTCTAGCACATATAAAGAGGGAGAAAAGGCATGAAATTAACAAATTGTAGGATAACTGCCAAGCAGAATTATTCCATGTCCAACACTTTATTCACTTTAAGCCATTATCCCCACATATATAACTGCCTAACTCTCAACAGTAATAGTAATAGAAGTACATACTCAAATTAACAAATTGAGCACCATGCATACAAATTTCAGCTAAGTTTCTGGCTTATGATTCCTTCAATTGATCCAATGAGGCCCACTACAGTCAAAAGAAAGCAAACAAGGCTAAATGTCTTAAGAACAATCCATTTACTAGACCAAGCTTCAATTTTCTCCTGCACAAAGTACATCTCTACTGGGAAATATATAGCCAGTGGCCAAAAGCTTAAGGCTCCTAGCACTCCAATTACTTGATTGAAGTAAGGAAATAGAATTCCAAGTCCAGTTGTAGAAATTACATAGGCTGTTCGGAAACATATCCTGAAAGGATTTAGCTGAAAAGCTGGTAATAGAGGCAATTTCAACTGGTAGAGATTATTCACAAAGCCACTGTTGGGGTATTTTTTTGAACACCATCTGTCAACACCACCATATATTGGCTGGCAGAAAATCTGATGAAAAGATGACATAGAACAATCACAATTATGAATAATCAAGTGTGAAGTTTGATATAAGACAGTGAAAGAATGATGCTAAGTGTGAAGTTTGATTAGTAGCAGTAGTACCTGATAACATCCCACCAATTGAAGAATGATGCAAACATTAGCCAAGTCAATGAGCCAGTAAGGCTCATAAAACCCAAACCCTGTCAAGAGATTTCCAGGTGTTTGATCTCCAAAAGCTGCATATCCAAAGCTTCCACAACAGAGGTACAAGAATGTCACAATGGACATAGCAATTAAGGAGGCCTTTTTCATGGTCTTGTTTTCTGCTGGAGGTGACTTAATAGTGTCCTTTCCTCAAAATAAATAATAATCAAGATAAATACTTAGATACTTTGTTTCCACTTTCAATTTTAATTGTGTTTTTTAGCGAAATTATTAGATAGATTTCACATGAGACTTGCTAAATAATATGGATTCATTTTGTACATAGTGGATCTCACATGAATTCCATCCAATAATATGTAAGACTGTGTTGTTAATTTGAAGAGAAATAGTAACGAGTGGTGTAACCAATTTGTTAAAGAATTGTTAACAAGTGTAAGTTGAGGCTATTTTTAATTAAGAAGGGGTACCTGTATCTCAAGGAGGATGACCGTGTATGGATATGCAAAGGCAACATCACCAAGTGCTTGGAAGACTAACCATATTTTGTGAGCAGGATTTGAAGCTGGTACTCCTTTAACACTCCCCATAATTCTTCCATTTTCTACATGTCCAATGCAACCATGCATGAGTCTTATGATTCATCTCATTCTTTGCAAATACAATAATAAAGCTAAGTCTCTCTATCTTCATACACATATAATTCAAAATTCCATTCAATAAACCTTACTTATCACTGTTGCTATGCCAAGTCCTAGTTCAATAAATGAGTATGTGAGGGAAGCTAAGGCTGCAGTAGCTGAAATCCATGCCATATTGTGGAGATCTGGTATAAATGAGAGTATGACTTGAACAAGTCCAAACAGTATCATATACAGTACTGTATCCCCATGATTACAAAGAGCCTGATGCCCTTCTTTGTGATAGCAATTTGATTTGAAAATAGCTCTGTATTTGAATATGGTTAATTAGAACATTATGTATATATGGTGGGAAAATGTTGTCTCTAATATATATATATAATATTAATAACATAAACAGATGTTAGCATATAAAAGATGGGTGAATAAGAAAATGGATCTGACTTGATGCTGGCAGCAGATGTAATAACAAAGGCCACAGTACAGCCATATAAGCTTGCATTAACCAGCAGTCCACATATCATTTGCCTTGTCTCACCTGATTTAGCATAATATTTATTAATAACAGTAACATGCATCATGCATGTATATATGTGTGTATATATATATATATTGGTAGAGGATAGGATGAGAAGGAGGAACCTAGGTAGAGGTTGACAGCAGCAGGATAGGAGGAGTTGGTAATGTGGCCATATTGAGGATGAGGGTATCTATAACAGTCAGAAAGAAGGTTTGATGAAAGAATGGTAATAAGTGCAAAGAGTAGAATACACAATATACCACCAATCCAACCAAGCTGTGCCATACACCATGCTAGAGATAGCACTCCTGCCCCTAACACACCAGTTATTATATGTGCCGATGCACTCCATACGTTACCTATACTTCACAGTTCACACAACAACATGCATACTTTATTATACATATACTTACCCTTCTACTTCAAACCAATAATATCAAACAAAAAAGTACTACTACTACTAGACACCTGTTCTCTTAGAAGCCTCTGCTGACTCGTTAGTGGGAGATAAGCTTTGATTCAAGGAAGATTCGTCAATTGCTTCCATACCCATTTCTTAAATTCTTCCTTCAATGTTCAAAGTTGGTTAGTTAATCACCAAGCACTATATATATATATATATATATATATATATATATATATATATGAATGAGGGGATGAGTTATAAGTAATGGAGTGTATGGGGGTGTTGGATGTTTGAATCAACCACTCTTTTCATTCTTACTAGTTACTGCAAAACAATATACTGTATATAAATATTAACAAATATTTCAATGTCCTCTTCCTTTCCCTTCAATCCTCTCAAACCAAACATAATGTAACAAGTTATAATGAATGAGAGAAGTAAATAGAGCCGACCATAATCATTTCTTTGAAATTAGGCCACTTGCATTTATTGTTTTATACTCAAATAAATATGCAACATCATCAATATTAATGGTAATTAAATAAAATTGGAACACAGTTAAATTTAACATATGTTCAGCCTACGTTTATTAGTTACTGTTTCTTTTATTCGTCTCATTTGCTAAAACAACAACTCTTTAAATAACATTAATAAGTAATTTCCATTTTCCCTTATTTTTACTTATTTCATTATTATCTTGCTAATGCATAACTGCATTTTTTGGCTTATTTAAAAGCAAAATAAATTAATCAAATCAAACTGGTTTGTCAATAAATTAATTAGAAAGCAATCAATCAATATATAGTAAATGCTTATCACCTACACTGATTACACTCTTTTGGTATACACCTCTTACTGATTAATTGAAATAATTTAATTTAAAATGCAAAATATCATTTAGTTACCTGAAAGATTTGTATTCAATCAAATTTAGCTTCATCAACTTAAGTCTCTTAAAAATCAATTTTTCCCAAAGAGTAATGTGACATTTTATATACACTTGACATTTCATATACTTAACAAAAAGATAATATAGAAATGCTTGGCAAAGCTTCAATTGGCATGTCTGAGATGCTTCCATCACATGCATTCATTGTGATGTCTGTGTGGATGCCTTGTGTTACATTTGCTGCATTTGATCTGTTAGGCCAGATAGAGCAAGGGTCTCCACCCTGTATTCAAAAAAGTGCCAATATTAAGGTAAGTCAAGTAATTCTAGAAAGCCCTTAGAGTACTACCATTTCTTTAAGTGCTAGAGTAATGCTCAGACTATACAAGAACCTATCTTTAGGCACTTGTTGAGCTTGGTTAAATATATCATTATTAAGATGCTGCTTCATCCTAGGTGATTATCCTTCAACAAAGAACGAAGTGATTAAGAGGTCATGATTATAACAATGCATCACATATATTAGTAAGTAACCTTGTGCATCAGTAATTATTCCTTGGAATCAATACTAGAGAGGTAAGTATATGTGTATGTACTTTTGGGCATGAAATCTTTAAATCCAGGAACTCAATGTCAATAATGAATTTCCCAGGTAGTGGAGTTTCAATTAGCCAAACAAAGTCCTCAGTATTGCTGAGCAATTTCTCTTTTGTTTCTGCATCATAGTGAGAGAAAAAAAAGTGATCTGTTAGCATGAGAAAGCATTGAATTATAAATATTTTAAAAAACTGAACTTTCTCAGCAGCAGGATTGGATTGTTCAGGAGGAGGTGTGATGATTCAATAAGGAATGTCATGAACATTTAGGAAAAGTACTATATCCACAACTGAAGTTTAATCATTATATGAGAAAAGGGCAAATTGGCTGGGGCTATATAGTATAAATGATGTATGTATAGATGTGCATATAGAGTATTATTCAAATGTTTATAGCTATCTTGTATTGCCAATTATTGAAAAGTTTATAATAAGGCTCTCCTTGACCCAACTAGCTTAAAAGCACGAAAACTGATTGAATCAGAAGTATTGAATAAGATAAGGTGATGTTATCTTAAGCTGATAAGGTAGCTTATGAAGTAGTAGAAATAAGTCTCTCTTTACCAAACAATTAACAAGAGAAGTGAAAGAAAGAATAGAAAACAGAGAATTGTGATAACCTGAATGAGACAAGGGTTTGTGATCTCCAACAGCCAAATAGTTGTTGTTGTTGTTCATATTAGGTGTTACTGTATTGATGATGGTCAACTAGTGTGTTTGAGAGAGGGAAGAGTTACAAGTCAGATATTAACACTAATCTTAAATATTAACCAATGGTCCACTTATTTCTTAAGATAGTTGAATTATTACAAGTTAGAGCATTTGACAAAGTCTAAACCATTGAAAACTTACACAACCTTAACGAATAAGCAATAAAAAAAGGTGAGGGTTCTGTTGATTGCACTCACTCTTTACTTCTTTAGGACTTTCACAACATTCAAATATCCAAAGATCAATAATGTGGCCCACCTTTTCCCAATACCCATAAAAGTTTATTTCCTTAATCCATTACCCAATCTTTAGAATAAATAAAAGCCTTCATCTCCATCTCTTGCTCATCATCACCTACTCCAAAATGTTATCTCTCCCACCTCCACCCTCATCAAGTACTCAACTTTCATTGGATTTAGAAGCATCAAATTATGTTACCAATTACAAGTCAAGTAGGACACTAACACTTAGGCAACCTACACCTGAAAGGACCAAGCCAATCATATGGTGTGCTGCAGTGTTGTGCCTCATATTCAGCCTTTTACTTATCTTCTCTGGAGTTATGACTTTAATCTTCTACCTTGCCATCAAACCAAAAAATCCCATATTTGACATTCCAAATGCAACACTCAATATGGTACACTTTGACTCAACACAGTACTTCAATGGTGACTTCACTCTCCTCACAAATTTCTCCAACCCCAACAGAAGAATTGATATGAAGTTGGAGTCTTTGGATATTGTGCTTTTATTCTCAGAAAGAATCATATCATCACAGTCAATGAAGCCTTTTACTCAGAATGCAAGGAAAAGCAGGTTGCAAATAGTGAACTTGATATCCAGCTTGGTGTTTTTGCCACAAGATGTTAGTGTCAAACTTCAAAGGCAGGTGCAAAGCAACAAGGTGGTGTACAACGTAAGAGGGACATTTAAGGTTAGAGTGAATCTTGGTCTCATTCATTGGTCTTATTGGCTGCATAGTAGATGCCAGATTCAGATGACTGCTCCTCCAACTGCTGTTCTAATATCAAGACAATGCATAACAAAAAGATGAATCTGTAGCCCAGAGTATTTTTTGTGCTTCTTTATTGCTTTCAACTATATTATTAGGATTTATAGCTAGTCATCAAAAAAGTCTATATGAATCAAATGTGAAATGAAAAAGAGAGAAAAATTATCAGAAGATACCATTTCATTTGGTTTTTTATTTTATTTCTAAGTTTGTAGATATAAACTGAAGAGGAGGGTGTTAAAGCCCTGAACATATGTGGGTGGAAATTTTGTATCAATTAGGTGTGTCTTTTCCTGAATAGGCTGATATCTTCCTTTGTCGAATTTCACACTACAAAAACTTCACCAGAAACTACTTGACTTTTTTCTAGGTTCGGACATATGCACATATCTCAATAATGTCTCTCAACCTTTTTGAAAAAAGTTAATAATGTCTCAAAAAATTAAGGGAGGTCTATGTAATTTCTGATTGCTAAGGTATAATTTATTGGGTCGGCATTTGGTGTAAAAAATAATGTCTTAATAAAGAATCTTCAAAGAAGATCATACTTAAAGTTAGTTTAATCACATATAGTTCATTGACAGGCCAATATATAAAGTATATGAACAGTAGAATTAGTGGAACATCCTTTTGAGTATAGTGACCCACCAAAACTTTACTTTAGTTTCCAACTCACCACCACGTACGGATTTTGAGCTATGAATTCTTTGAAGCTAAGCAATCATAAATTTGTAGTGACCTGGCGATACAATGATAGATTACTACTATTTGAGCACCTTCTTTCATATTCTTTTCTTTCTTTTTTGTTGTTGTTATATTACTAATTGTTCTAGCTGCTGGTAAAATAATATGCAACAGGGAAAAATGTTTAGCATACTGCATATTACTTTTCCTCATTATTTGCCAACCTCTACCGTCGTCAGTTCTAGAGTGTATAAAAGTGATATTAAACAAAATATGTAGCAAACAATAAGCATGTTAATTATAAGCAAAAGCTTAAGTTTTATAATACACATGCTAAGAATATAATGCACCCATCCAGTCCATTTAGAAGCTGGAAAATGAGCATATTTTACATATACTTGATAAGTTTGAAAAGAAGATGATATGTGTTAGAAGGCTAATACTTGTAAGACTTGACAAACAAGCTCTCAGAAGCCAATCCATCCTCACTTCCACCAGCATACTTGCCAAGAGTAGCCTCAGAATTGGCCTTGCATCTTGCCAGAAAACCCTCTTGGGCTTTAGCAACATTCTCTTTCTTACCAGCCCATGTCTTGAGAGTGCTTGACTGAAGTGCTCTCCCAAAGGAGAAAGACAGAGTCCATGGCTTCAATACCTCAAGCTTGTTCATTGCATTGAGGTTGAGTGTAGCCTCTTCTTCACTTTGTCCACCTGACAAAAACACAATCCCTGGTACTGCAGCTGGGACTGTTCTTCTGAGTGCTCTAACTGTATGCTCAGCAATCACCTCCGTTGCTACCTGCACATTAATAATGCATCATGGATCCATGCTGCTAAACATTTTTTCTTTTTACATTATCCATCTATCTTATATCATCTTACATCTCACTTTTAAGCTAATCTTTACAAGAATAATACATGGTCGACTGGTAGTGCTCAACATAACATAGCATGATTTTTCATGCTCTTATTAATCCTTTTTCAACTACTACCAATAATAAGAATTTCAAGTCGAAGTAATAAGTATGCAATTATGCATGCACGTGTGTAATATGGAACCACTGAAGTTCTTCTAGGAAATTGGAGTGGTTGGTTACTTAGTTTCATTGCTAAGTCCAAAATGAATAAAGTGTGTCATAGAGTCATAGTCCAGTGTTATTGGTCTTAAGTCTTCATTATTAAATATTGGGTATGAAACATAATTGAGTCATGTAAGAGAAGAGTGTGAGAGAGTTATTGAAATGTTATGGAGCAATTTAGGGTGAAAAATAGAGTATTAGTATACCTTTGGGGTATCAGAGCCAGGGGTAACCATGTTGGGCTTGAGGAGAGTTCCTTCAAGAAGAACATGTTGATCATTGAGAGCCTTGTAAACAGCAGCAAGGACAGTTTCAGTAACAGCAGCATTTTTGGCAATATCATGAGACCCATCAGTCAAAATCTCAGGCTCAACAATGGGAACAAGCCCATTCTCCTGGCAAATGATGGCATAGCGTGCCAAGCCCTGTGCATTTTGTTGTATTGACAACTCAGATGGCTCATTGGGACCAATCTTGAGCACTGCACGCCACTTAGCAAAACGTGCACCGGCCTTGTAGTACTGCTGGCACCTTGCACCAAGGGAGTCAAGTCCTTGTGTAGTGGTCTCTCCATTAGTGCCAGCCAATTCAACAACACCCTTGTCCACTTTGATGCCTGGAATGAATGAATGAATGAATGAATGAATATGATTTGATAGATAATAAAAAGTGAAAGAAAGGATGAGAAAGAAAAGAACTTGCCAGGAATGACACCATTCTGTTGGAGGAGTTGAACAAAGGGGATGCCATTTGAAGTATTTTGGTAGAGAGTTTCCTCAAAGAGGATGACACCAGAGAGGTAATTGAGTGCATTGGGAGATGTGAAGAGAAGTTCACGAAGGGCTTGACGATTACTTTCAATGTTCTCAACATTAATGCTATCTAAACGCTTCCCTATTGTGCCTGTGCTCTCATCTGCTGCCAATATTCCCTTCCCAGGGGTTGCTATGTATTTCGCATTCTTCACAAGCTCATCTATAATATAATATAATATTACCTTCAAATATGATACAAATAAATAAATAATCAATCATTAAAAGAAGAAAGAGATTGATTGAATTACCAGCATACTTTCCAACAAAGGCAGACATGGTTTAAGCTTTAAAAATTGCTATTGCTATTGCTATTGCTATTGCATGAGCCAAACTTATACATAAATAATACTCAATGGAACATACCACTCTACACGTGTCCATGCATTAGCCTAACGAAGGTTATCACTCTTGGATAGAGTAATGAGTGACCCATCATCCTCTTCAACATGCTTCTATTCAGATATATCATAACTCAAACACTATTACGTGGATGGATTATTATTTCCTCAACTATCTCTCCAACCACATTTTTCTCCCTTGTCTTGTTTTACAATCAAATACCACCCTCAAGCTATATATCCATTATCCACATGTAAAATAAATCTCATTATTAATCATGAACTCAAAATATTCCCAGATGCTGGAAACACATCATTCTTGTAACCCTTCAAGTGAAACATTTCCTTGTATTTTTTATGACAAAAATGTTGTTTCTTTATATATAAAATGATAAAAATGCCTTATGGGGAAAGGAAGAAGGGTGTTGAGAATGACATGTACTACATGTTCATGCTCACATGCCCCCTCTTCAGTCCACAATTATTTGGTCATTCACTTGCAATATTTTCAGTCAGTTTTGTCCATGGTGAAGAGAATTCATAAGGTTCTCATACCAACCAAATTGTATTTTATACTAGTATAGTATAGTATAGTATAGTATGGAGCTTATCAAATTTCTACTACTTTTATGGCATGGCAATATGAATGGGAATACTAGGGTGTTTGAAGCAATAAATAACAAGAATTTGGACAAAGTTCAACCACTGAATATGAATCCTCCAGAAAACCAAATATAAAACCGCTTTAAAAAATAAAAAGTTCCCTCTGCTATGTCTGTTTTTTTACAGCAGAGGAGGCTCTGAAAAGATGAAGTAAATTCTTGAACATTCAGGTATCATCTACTTGCGAATGGAATACAAAGCTTGGGAATGTTGTGGTGATGTCCCTGCTCAAACACACAAAAATTGATGTCACAAAAGTGCCACAAAAAGCAAAAAGTATGCTGCCATATCAAAGTATAATGTATGGAAAGTTATATAAATAAGTAACAAAAAACAAACCATCAATTAAACTTCAGTTATGAAATAAAAAAGAAACTACTTCAAACACTGTTCTATGATCCACCAAGTGCGATGCATGTATTAGCAGGCTGATGCAGTTTTTTTATTTATTTTAATTATTCATAGTTCATCATCTTCATTTCTGTTCTACTATTTCCAAAACTCGAATTAGTAAAAACTTAAAATCAATTTAGTATCCTTCAATGCCTGGTGATTTTTCTGATTCCTATCCTTTTTTCTTTGTAGACTAGTTTATACGAATACCAAATTCAATTTACAGTAATGAAATTTGAAGTGGCAGTGTGGCACATTTAAATGTCATCCTGTGTATAGTTTTAAAATTTTGAAGGAAGCAGAGACCGTATCACATCTTTCATCCATTTTTACTTGTATTAGCCCATAGGTAGTGTTGAGTTGAGTGATTATGCTAACTGTTTCTGTTCATTTGGGAGAATGAATATATACACAGAAGTTGACAAGGAAATTATAGTTTAAAAAATTACTTGAGATATTGCAGGGTCATGTTCTTCAAAAGTGAAGGGTGGCGCAAAACAAGGCTTCTCCACTCCTCCTTGTCAATCCTGCCATCATGCTTCGTATCTGCTTCCTCGAAAGTCTGAACAAATCCAAATTTGAATGTTGAAACAGGGTAACTTTTCGCAGAGAAAAGAAGAAAGTAAAAAAAATGACTTGAAGATTCATGTACACAAGAATAAATAAAAGTGCCACAGAAGTTTTAATCTCAAAAGAGAAGTACACTACCTTGTCAATTATACTCTCTATAACATCATTTGATAGGTTCATGCCAGATTCAGCGAGTGTAGCAACTACCATTTGCTTCACCTTTACAGTAAAAAGCCAATAATAATCAGGCTTGCCTCAAATAATGTGCAACAAACTTAAAAGGATCAGATCTAAGAAGACTAATACCTCTTGCCTTTCAATAAAACCCTGCTGCTTGAGATCATACAATTGAAAGGAAACTGAAACGAAATATTAGGTGGTTTAAGTTTTTGTTTATTAAAATAAGCTCCGTGCAAGTTAATTAAAGAATTTACTCAAATCACATGTCCTTAATTTACAAGCTGTACAGAAAATTCCTTGTACTAAAAAAAACTCAAATGGCATACATTCAATCTTATCATCAATAGGAGCATTTGGATGGAAGACAGAGAGAGCACGAGCAAACTCTTCAAAACCAAGTATCCCATTATGCTTTGTGTCAAACAAATCAAATACCTAAGAGAGTACACAGAGAGAAGCTAATATGAGATACTAAGCACTTGGAGTGATATGAACTAATGTTAGCAAGTACCAATGAATAACATCTAAACTGGTATTTTTTTCTTGAAAAATGTGTAAAATAATAAGGGAACATGTGAGAAAGCCTCTAAAGAGTGGGGTACTAGAATTTAAATCATTATGAGTAAGCATTAAGAAAAACGAATTCAATATTAAGTTTCACTCAAGTTAGTGAGCATGAGAACAAGAAAAGCAAAGCAGCATGGATGAAAAATCAACAATAACATGTAAGAGGTTATATAGAAAATTTATAACCTGCACGTGTCATTATAAATTAACAGTATACTAACCTTATTTTGGTTTCAGCTTGCAGGCACCACAATGTGGTATACACATTTTATCTTAATTAAACGAGCACAACATTTGGGTGTTTGAAAAGAAAGAGGAGAACCAAATTTCAGTAATCTAGAATAAAACAGGCACAACTTTTTTCTTTGTATATGAGATACATTTGTGTGACATAAGCTTTAGCTGTTATTATTGTCTGTGGTTGTACATGATGTATTTGTGTGGGTCTTAAGTTATAACCTGATCCGATCAAGGAAACATATTCAAAGTAAAGTTAAAAGCAGATAAAAAATGAAAAGGAAGCAAATACCCGATCGGCAAACAAGCTCTCTTTTTTATTTGTCTTGAATAATGCCAATTGAAACTCTTCCTGCAAATGATATAATTTGTTATTATGGGAAAAAGTGAAAACTGAATATAACATTTGCTAGATTTCTGAAAGATAGATACAAAACAATGAGGCGAGGAGTCATACACAAAACATGTTTGCCTTCACAAGGAGAAAGGCTCAAATTACAAAATTAACGATTGGCCAAAACCACAAGTTGTCCAATGATAAAACAGACATACCTTGTTAATCAACCCATCATCAATGACAGCACTGCTGATCTTTTTAAAGAGCTCGTAAAGTGCTTCAATTTCACTTACACTGACTGCATATAGTTGCAAAACAAATGGTTGTCATCAGCCCAAATAATGTGCATCTATTTTGAAATAAGTATGACAGGTAATAGAATCAAGCAACACAAACAACATACTACAACAAGGTTTTTTATCTTTCTTGTTCATCACCACTAGTCACATACTTTCAAAATCTAAAGGGGTTACACAAGATAAAGGGTTATAGAATCACCGATCACGTCAGTTGTATCAGAATAGAAGTAACAGTAAGTTCATAATAATAAAGTAAGGTTGATGCATACACACTGTTTCCCTTGCAAGAAGTTCAGGATCTTCAAGGCCTGTTGGCTGCTTATTTAAATCAAGGTCACAACATCTCAATATGGGAGCAAATAGATGCAAAAATCCCTCTATGCACTGCAACATGATATCTCGGGCAAATCAGAACACTCTATCACTGTTCCAAAAACTATTCAATTAGATATTCCATTTTGTCCATTGTTCATAACGTCATCATAAGTTGGTACAGGGAAAACGAACCTTTTAACCATTTCTGAATTCAGCTGATCAATCCCAAATGCCAAGATCTGTCAAATTTGGAGGTACCACCGGGAACAAAATCTGGTACCAGAATTTAAGTAAAATATCAATCACATTTTTATATTATAAAGTACTTCAAAATAAAACACAAAATTATGAGCTTCATGCTTATCCAGGACCAGAGCTTATTTGAAATTATTTATTACATCATACTGAAAGAAATCAACATTGAAAGGCTGTAAATTATGTATTGTTTTCTTCCTTTCTCTGGGACTCAAATGAGAGTGTTTTCAAACTTTAGTTAAGAAAAAAATAGTACTAGATGAGAGGAGAAGAATACAAAGAAAGAGGATGATGTTGTATTAATATAGGTAAGTACATACTATATGCATACATATGTAATATGATGCAGTATGAAAGTCATGAATTATAGCACAGCACAAACAATAGAACTAAATACTACTAAACATATAACAAAGAGAAAGGCCACAAGACTAAAGATCAACTGATAATGTGTAGACAAAGAAAAAACCTTAAAACCCCAGAGTAGCTCTCATTTTCTCAGAAGAGACAACTGTGTGTGTAGTTTCATAAGCAGTATAAAACCCTACTTTCAGACCTTGCAAGTAGCAAAATTTCCATGAAACTTTTTCTAAATGTTTATGCAAGGCCTCCAGATTTCAAATTCAAACACCAGTTTAGTTCCCATTAGTAATTCATAATTGCTACCAAACTAATAGCAAATACTTAGGGGGTGTTTAGAAGACATTATTTGGGGTTTTGAGAATAGTTTCTTCTTCTTCTTAAGCCTATAGAAAACTTGTTTTTTAGAATATGAAAACTTGTTTAATCTTATTTAAAAAAACAGTAATTCAATAAGCTATTAACTCAATGTGACCTTAATATCAGAAAACAGAGAATCTGACACTTGATGCCTGAAGACAAACTCACTCTTTGTACTCAAGGAATCTAAACCACATATTAAATAAATAAGGAACTCCATATCTAATTATTCATAAAACCACTCACATCATCATGCTGATAACAGAAAAATAATAAATAAATAAATAGTTACATCTGTCTCCTCCACCAATCCACTGATCTACATGAAAAATTGAAATTAAAAAATGGTACACAACAAAGATCAGAATAGAAGGTGATTCAGATAATAAAAGTTTGAAATACGTTAAAAATAAAGAAAAAGGAGACGGATCTATACAAAGTAGCGAGAAACGAAGAATGAAAGGAGACTTGAGAATCAACAATAGATTTGTGAACAGAGGTCTTACCTTCCTTCACTTCCTATATTTTAATTATCAAAACAAAAGGGCTTCTCCTGTATTATAATAATTATAATTGATTTTAAAATTTAAAATAATTGTCTTTCTTCTATTTTCAATCAAATATCATATTTGTAATTCATATGTTTATATTGTAAAGTAATGACATAAACCTAATTATCTTATCATTTGGTGTTACCTTGCTATTTAGTTTTATAAACAAATAATTATATGATACATTAAATAACATAGAATGACAAAGATGAATGTTTGATTGAGGGGATACAATAACATACATGATACACGTATTGGGTGTAGTTTTGGTCACTGGTAAGTTATTATGTACAAAAAATTGATAATTAAAAATTTGAGGGTAACATCAAGAGTGTACATGCTACAAATATGACTAATAATGAGTCAAACATCCAAACATATGGCAAAGAAAACTTCAAGTGAGCTCCTGCATTTATTCATCAACCGTGCCATCCTGCATTTATTCACATTTTACTATAACACAAGATTGCATGGTTATGAAGAATTTGTTCTCTTATTACCCTTTAATAATAGATCACTAAAATAAGGTCATTTCTTTTTTAAAGTTTTTAACACAGTTACAGCCAACCAAATAAACTATGTTATATCAACCTTTCTAGAGCTAACTTCCCACTTTTACATTATAGATTATCATTAAGTAGCAGTACCATCACTAATAAGAAAATTGACTAAATGTTGTTGAAGATACAAGTGCATAATACCTGGTTTCTTCATTATTTCTCTGCTGTTCCAAATCATAAAGGGTCACAACATCTCCTTGACTCAGATAAATTTGATGGTAGCGCCCATAGAGTAACAACAGATTAAGAACACAGCCAATATCATAACCACCTGTCCATATCCTCATAGGCCAAACAGGTCTCTCCTTCTTTGAAATGAGCAAAGTGGATGTTGTAATACTTATCTGAACAATCAAAGCAATGAACTCCAACATCATCCATGTGTTAGAATTGAAAGGATTGCTACCAATCTGTGACCTGGATCCATTTTGGTAATGGAATACTCTTCTTAAGAAGGTAAACCACCTTGCTCTAGATATTCTCATAGCCATATGACGGCGGTGAGGTGCACGGTGGAGGCCTATTTTGAGCACTGACCACTCTATCTTCTTCTCTTGCTGCAGAACAGGAAGGAAATGAAACCATGCTGCTTGAATTAAATAAGAACTCTGGTGGATATGAGCATCTAGAATTCATTGGAAAAAATTTATTTGGAATTAAGTCAAGCTTAACATGAACGAAGGATACCCTTTTGTCTAAATAAGTAAAGAGATTTGTAAACTTGAAAGACAAGTATCGATCAGAGATCAAGTCTTGTCCAATATTTCTGAAATTGAAGCAGCTGAATTGGAAGAGTTGTTGAATGGAACTATGACCTTGATTGAAGGAGCAGCTTAAAGTGTTAGCAACAAAGTCTTAAACTTTGAGAAAGTTGAAGAGTTGGAGGAGAATATGAATTAGAGAAAGAGGTGATGAGTGTATATAGAAGGTGACCAAGAATCAACTGCATAGAATTGCTTTGCTGCTTTGATTCCAAACAAGGTGGTTTGGAGTTAAGTTAACCGTTGGCCAACTTCTTCTAAGGTTGGTTTATATATTTTTTATGACAAAGCAATTCGACTTCAATTTCTTAACTTTCCTCAGTCTATAATTCTATTTGTTTGTTTCCTTGGATGTTTGAAATATGTTAAGTATAGGAAGTCCCACATTGTTTAGTATTAAAATATAATAGAGTATCAATGTTATATATTGGAATCAAACTCATTGTTATAATGCTTACTAGATATAAGCACCAAGTAGAAATACCTCATGGACCCAAGTGTCCATGAGTATGCTAGAGTTTGTAATTCTTATTCTCTAATAATGTATTGGTAACCGCTCAGCGCTCTTGGGGGAATGTGGACTAGATAGGACTTTGTTCATTGGCAAACAAAAATCAGTTAACATTTTTCAATCATAATAAGTTTGACTAATGTGAGCTTTATTCAAATTTAGCCAATAACAGAGAAATATGGTTGCAAATAAACATAACTTGTGGGATCAAATCATGCATCACTTAATTAATGAAGGGCAAAAGTATGCTTGGCAGAAATTAGAGCAATTTTTAAGCGATTAATCGAAAGAGGACAAAGAAATAAAAAGGGAAGAAAGATAAAAGTGTAGAACAAACATTTCATGTTTTTTCATTTAAATCACATATTTATTTGACTGCAAGAATTCCAAATGAAATGTGGATGAGTCTAAAATAGAGGCCAAAAGAATTGAAAGGTAAGAGTCAACCTCATGCATTCTAAATCCAGGAATGGTTCAAAGTATACAAGTTCCAAACATATTCTTACACGTGTATTAATTATTATCCGAACAAAGACAAATCACTTCAAAGAATGTTTAATTTGAACGTAAAAACAAATGGGATTTAGTATGTAAGTATTTTGTGATGGGTGGAACATGAGGAACTAGGATCAATACGTGCATATTTTTTTCTTTATTTTTAATGTTAAAAGCGTAATTTTATTATAATCAAATAGATAAATGTGTTATTGAAGGTTGCATTTCCATCTCTTTAAATCAATTGCCTATCCAGTATCCTAACTGAACATGGGATATCTTGCAAAACAAAACAATCACTTTGATGAGAACAATTGAAGCCTTTCAAATATTACTCTATTTTGTTTTAAAGTGGAAGCAAAAGGGTGGTAACTTTAGAAAAGTATGCAAGAACAAACCAAATTACTTATACAGATGACCCATTAGAAGGAGACTCTTAAATCTAACATCTATCCTTATTTTATCTGTTTAACAATTATAGCCTCCTTTCATTTAGGTTGTGTATATGTATGCATGCATGCATGCAAATATTCAATATATATAATTTTGTGTAAAAGTCACATTAATTGCATGAACTTATTTTCTGTTGCCACACAAGTGTACCATCAAACAATAAACTATTAACAAGTATATTTGTTTGATTTGGTTGGCAAATGCATTTATTGTTGTGCAGTGAAAATGACTAATTGCTGATATCAATTCTTTTGCGGAGACAAAAGTAAGCCAAAAAGCGGAAGCATAGAGCCATGGCTAGCAGAATCCATACTTCTGTTAACCCTCCTTTCAAGTTTACAGTGTCAAATGAAGGTGAACTCTGCAATGGCCTACACCCTCCCTTGCTTTCACACTCATATAGTTCATCTCCTGAATACTGCACTTTTAGAAGAAGTCTAAATCCATAGTACAAGAATGACAAATACTTTAACCACTGCATGAACTTTGGTATGTGCTGCAACATTATCAACTTTACTATTAGTACTGTTGCAACTTTTTATATAAAAAATGAGTAACTGTCTCTTCTCAAATGACCATGCACCACAATCCACATTCCTACAACAAATTAAACATGCTTTATTTTATCCTAACATATATTCAAAGGTGTTTTACATTGTTTAGATGAGGAGAGATTCACATGGATCGAATGATGACATAATGCTCTATCCAAGTTTGATACAATTGTAACACGTGACAACTCATAATCATACAGGCTGTTCAGTTCAATATGAAATTGAGGGAGGGAGGGAGGAGGGTGGAATTTCTAGTATGATCAGAAATTCATTCTTATTTCAAGAAAGAGTGTGTATACCTGGACATAGTAACCACCTGTAAGAAGGAATAACATTAGTATCAAAGAAGCAACCATCCCTGCTCTTTGAATACTCATAACTGCAGCTCCAAATAGTTCTCCTGCCCCCTGGTCACAACAACATATATATTTGTTCAAAGTTTTTAACAAATGCTATCCCACTAACCTATTCTGAGTATTGACATAGCTTACTTGACTAGTAACAGCTATCAATTGCACGGCGAACAATGTAAGGAAGAAGCAAGCCACGGTTCTCTTAAAGCCGGCCATGAAGTATAGGATGCACATGAAAAAAGTAGGATAGAAAACATGTGCCACCATGTCACATAAGGTGCTACATGCATAGTATACACTTAATCCATACATGTCTGCTTTCCTTTCTTTCACCAAGTAAACCTTTTCAAATGGAAACACATAGACTGCTCCGAAAATACAGGAAGATGTCCAATATATGCAGATATAGAACATTAAACCAACCTGCAGCAAATATAGTGATCCATTCCGATGTGATTAGCGGTTCAATATGGTAATATGCGAAAAACATTACAATGCTGTGGAAGCTACCTGATCCCTGAGTTGAGCTTCTGTATTGGTTGAAGATTTCCACCAAAGCATCCCCAACAAAAGTGCAATTCCAAATGCTTGGACTAGTCTTAATTTATCAAAGTAGTCCTTGCATCTTGCTCTGAATGTTCTCTTATAAAGAATAATGAATTGGTCTAGCCAACTCAATGTCCATTCCTTTTTAACCTGAATGGCTAGTTGAAGATTTTCCGGTGTGTTTGTTGCTCCATGGTTCTCTTCTTTTTCTTTTGGCTCCAGTGTATCTTTATACTTCAGTTGCAGATACTAACATATTAAAATAAAAAAACAATATCACAAAAAAGAAGAAGATAAAACCACACTTGAGTGGCACTGAGATAGAGCATGCATGTAATACATAATACTTAATGAATCCTACGTTAATAACAGCTCTTGAAGTGTCGGCAGATTCTTGATCTTTCAGCATATCTTGTGGAACACTTATGTCATTCACTTGCCCAGTTGCCAAGTCAAGCATGAACTCTGCAGGATTCATTGGTATTTCCGGGATGAAACTCAAGGATGAAAAGTACTCAATTGACTCTCTAGCCTTCCCATAGAAAATAGGATAGCCTCCTGATATTAGAAGAAGTTTGTCAAACATGTGAAAGATTCTGCTTGATGGCTGGTGAATTGTTGTGATTATGGTCCTTCCAGTCTACAGGTAAATCAAAAGTATTGTTCATCATTATTCCAAATTTCACCGTTCAGGGCATGTTAACAAGGTGATAGTTAAATTTAGATACTATATGATACCTTGGCGAGTCCTTGAAGAGTGAGAAGTAGTCTATTTGCTGAGGTGGAATCAAGGCCCGAAGTTGGTTCATCAAGTAGCAGCAATGAAGGATCAACAAGAATTTCATAGCCTATGCTGGTTCTTTTCCTCTCTCCTCCTGATATGCCGTTGAGAAATCCTCCACCTAATTTTGTGTGGCGACATCTGTAGTAACACAAAAGAATATTTAGCGAAACAATAATCATATATGCAGGTTCATTGTAATGCAAAACACACCTTTCAAGGCCTAATTCCTTGATAGTGGTCTCTACTCTTGCATATTTTTGTTGCTTGCTCATGTTGGTTGGCAACCTTAAGAATGCAGAGAATATTAATGTCTCTTCTACTGTAAGCTGTGGGAAAAGCACATCCTCTTGCATCACAAATCCAATCCTATAATGGTATTGGCAAAAAGGAAACACATAAGTACAATATTAGCATGTATTTATGTTCTATGAGAAGTTAAAGCAAATGTCATGCTATATTAGTTGATATTTATGAAGTAGTTTAACCTCTGCTTGACAGCGGGATTATATCTAACATCATTGTAAGTTATATTTCCCTTTACATTGTCAACTAATCTTCCTCCTATTACTCTCAACAAGGTTGTCTTCCCACTGCCAGAAGGACCCATCAGAGCAAGAATTTCACCAGGGCCAATGCTTCCTGTGATACCCTTTAAAATTTTCTTGTATCTATCTTCTTTCACATGTTGAGTGGCTACCTTTGACACCATTGTCTTCACAGGATTATTTGAAGCCACTTGACTATTTCTCACCTTATACTCTACATCTTCAAACTGCACATTGATGACAAATTAAGTGTCTTTTTTTAGATCCGGAGACAAGAATCGTTACTACATAATTGTTAGATTTCATCTTCCAATCACATTAGTAATGTTGTGGTAGATTGGCTCCAACTCTGATACCATGTGAAAATCCGAGCCTAATTATTTAGAGATTTGAACTTGTATGATTAGGCTTCTTGAAAAACTCATTTCTTAAAATAAATGGTTTTAGGAGAAGTTGGACTTTTTAGCTTCTAGAAAAAAATAAAGTGTTTTTCTAAAGAGCATTGAGAAAGTAAGATGGTTTCAGCCTTGCAGCCAAAAACAAAATTGAAGAATATTTTTTTCCAAGTGTAGACAAACATGCAAATTGTGGAAGGCAATGTAGTACTTGCAACATGAGTAATTGAAATCAGGTTTGAGCATGAAGCAGTGAATGATCATGACTGACAGTTGCATACTTGCATTGTATAAAGAAGTAATATTGTAATGCAGGGGAAGAAATGAAGTTATAGAGATAAGTAATTTGTATGTACCTTAAGATATATAGGGAGGGGAGGTTGTTGGTTGAAATTGGAATCCTCAACTTTGATGCCAATCTCTGAGTACCTATTAGGAAGGTATGCCTGAGACATGAACTCCATGCTATGACCAAAGCCATTGCTCCCTGCTATCTGCATGGAACCCACAGATGGTGGTGACATTGACATGTCTTCAATCTCATCCTCTCTTCCATTTTCCATCATTCTGGTTGGATATCAATCAGACCCTAGTTTGAAGCTAACTCTAATAATAATAAACTTTACAACTCATGAGTCAACTACATCAGACCAAGACCTTGCCTAAATACGAGGTACACTTTTGGTTGGTGGGCCACACACTTTTGATGGGCATGAATGTATACATATAAGTTATCTTCATCTTCAATGTAGTTATAACATATCCTTTCAATTATTCAACCATTATCACTTGTCATAACAACATGTCAAGCACATGAATAAAATTGACTTCATAAATCATTATAGTGCATAATTGTGAAAGTTATTGTACTAGTTGATTGAGTATTCCATTAAAAGATAGTGCATCTGAAAGAGTACTTAACGTTCCTTGCAACACGTATCTTGACTGTTTCCTAATGATGCTACAACAATATTGGAAGATGTTACATTAACTTCCCCGTAACTCTACAATTTCTGGTACTTTCTAATTAGCCACGTGTTACCAATTAATTATTCTGCCAACACAAAAGTACAAAACACATTCCTTCTCTTTTGTCTTTTTCTTTTTTCTTTTTTCTTTAATTAATGTGCTTAAGAAACCCCTACATGAAGAATCACAATTTTCTGTTTAATAATTCATATTTATGTATGACCCTTTTTTCTATTTGCTTTTTCTGCTTTAATTGGCTTTGGTGCAGAATTGTGTTGTAGAAAGGGTCACTAGTATTGTGATTAAATATGTGATCTAAGTGCCTTGGTTGGTATGGGGTGGTTTGATTCACTGTGGGGAGAAGAAGGACGAAAAGCCATTAAAAGGAAGGACAGTGATGCTGGAGAAGCAGGTCTTTTCTGAATTTCTTAGCTCATAGATGTCATTGTACCTTAGTTTCATTGCATGCAAACAATATGTTTTATGTTCATTTTGCTTTCTGTGTGAGTGTGAGTGTGAGGTCATATGATAATGGCAGTTGTTATGGTTCAAATTATCAGGTAGAGCACTGGAAGAACTCAGAGCTTCACTCTACAATGAGCTCCGAACCTCAGAAGGAGCCAAACGCCAACAACAAAGATACTGTCCACCAGTGGTGGCATTGGCCTTCAACTTTATGGTTGCTGTTGGAATTATCATGGCAAACAAATTGGTACATAGAATTGTTTGGCCATTTCGTTATTCCTAACCGGAAGAATGAAATGACCAAACAATTCTAATTCGATTAGCTAATCTATTATCTTTTAGCTAGCTATATAAAGTAATATTACTATTTGGAAGTTCAGTCTATTGTTTTATGCACCTCACACTTATGTATAATTTTGTTACAGGTGATGGGGAAAGTTGGCTTCAACTTTCCAATTTTCCTAACATTTGTTCATTACATCACTGCATGGATTCTCCTGGCCATTTTCAAGGCACTCTCCTTGCTTCCTGTATCCCCTCCAACTAAAACAACTCCATTCTCTTCTCTATTTGTACTTGGAGCTGTCATGGCTTTTGCTTCTGGTCTTGCAAACACCAGCCTCAAGTATAACAGGTTCCTCCCCTTCCTTTAAAACCTTATAAACTAGCTTTAAATACAATTAGTCCCTATAGTTTTAAATATTTTACTTTTGGTCCTCTAGTTTTAAATTTTTGGCTCTGGAATTGTTCCCTAACCAATTCTTATGGATTTGAGAGTATATGTTTATATGGACTTGAAACTATACTTTTAGACTAGAGGTCCCTTTCAGTTCTTTAACTTTGTTTTTGTCATCACACATTGTCAGATCTCTTTCTTTAAAATTTTATTTCAACATATAAGTAAAGATTTGGAACACTCTTCATTCTTGACAATCCACCTCATGCAGTATTGGTTTCTACCAAATGGCTAAGATTGCTGCCACCCCAACAATTGTTCTTGCAGAGTTCATACATTTTAGAAAAACAATTTCCATTAAAAAGGTTAAGAATCTTACCATCCCTTCATTTTTTCCTTTTTTTCTCTTTTTTAAAGCCATGAAATATGTAGAAAAAGTCTATTCCACCACTTTATTTTTTTAATGCAGTAATTGTGTGATTGCAATGATGTAGGTTTTAGCTTTGGGTGTGGTATCAGCCGGTGTAGCAGTTGCAACTGTAACAGATTTAGAATTCAATTTATTTGGTGCACTGGTTGCCATTGTATGGATAATCCCAAGTGCCATGAATAAGATTTTGTGGTCTACTTTGCAACAACAAGGAAATTGGACAGCTCTGGGGTGAGTATTTCTAGTTACTACCCAATTTGTCTATGAATATGCTATGTACACAAAAGTAGATCCTCTGAATTTGTAAATAAATAAATAACATTGACACTGAACAATTATCATAATCCTACCATTTAAATGTTTTTACAAAGATGTGAAGTGGTATAGTTTGTTTTATTCTTTCAAGATTCAACATGGTAAAGTAAAGTTACCAATGCTCAAGACTTCTTCATTTTAGATTGATGTGGAAGACTACCCCAGTCACAGTTTTTTTCCTAGGAGCTTTGATGCCATGGATAGATCCACCAGGAGTTTTATCCTTCAAGTGGGATGTAAACAACTCAAGTGCAGTTTTGATATCTGCTTTGCTTGGTTTTCTCTTACAATGGTCAGGTGCATTGGCATTGGGGTGAGACTACCTTTCTCTTCCACCTTAGATTTGAAACAGCTATATATATTTGATGCTACTTCTACCTATTATTGTTGCTCCTAGCTAACATCACGTTATAAATCAATGCAGGGCCACTTCTGCTACAACTCATGTTGTTCTAGGACAGTTTAAAACATGTGTCATTCTACTGGGAGGCTATCTAATATTCAACTCGGATCCTGGATTTGTGAGCATTGGAGGGGCTGTTGTTGCTCTTTCTGGAATGTCAGTTTACACAACATTAACCTCACATGAATCTCAGGAAAATAGCAAGCAGCCACTTTTGCCTTCAACCAAGCCAAAAACATCAAGTGGTGAAGACATCACAACAGATTCAAATGTAACTAGTACCATCATTGTTGTCTGAGCCATGTAATTTATGAGAGATGGAAAACCAAATTATTCAGATACTCCTATCACATCCATTTCCAAAATTCGGCAAACCTTTTTTTTATAGACAGACTAGTCAAAGAAATTTCATCACTGAAATTTAGTTGAAATTTTTGAAGTGTAATTTTTCTCAAAGTTCCACATGTCTTTATTCAAGTTAAAAAATAGGATCAACTAAATGGATGCTATATTGCTTTATCACAAAGTTTAGGGAATCAGAGAACTGTCAATAACATACTTAGAAAAGTTTGAGTGACATTGATTATCGGAGATAACATGAAAGTAGAGTCAAAACTCAACAGGAAAAGATAGAGAAAAATATAGCTGTAGTATTAAGGTTTTCAAGAAAGTAGGCACGTATGGTAATTTATCTGTAATTTAAAGTGTTAAAACTTAAAAAGACTGATTTCTACTATCTTTTTCATGAATCATTATGCATCATATGGTAATTTCTCTGTAATTTAAAGTGGGCAAAATCATATTTTTTTTGTTTTACACTTGTAAATCTGAATTGTTACCTGTTATTGCACAAGTCAACTTCAAAAGAGCATGGCAGGTAAAATTCACTTTGGACCAACATACATTTCGCCCCAAAAGCGATCAGACAACGTAAATCCATGCATAATCAGGCAAGGCTTCTGAAGAACATAAATAATTAGCACTACCACAAAGCCAAAACAAAGCACATAAAAAAACGTTAACACTTAATAGTGGTTTAACCCATTACCAACAGGGAAACTTGAAAACATGCAATTGACGAAAAATGGATGTCAAATTCTCATGCACCAAATAGAACTGTATTATTCAATGCCTCCTGCTATCAAAATCAAAAGGTAATAATATACAGGTGAGACATCATAACTTAAAAATTGGTAAAACTCACCTACTTAGTACTTACTCTTTTGAACTCTTGGTGTACTAAAATATCACTAGGAAATAGGAAATACTAATTTCTTATAGGAACAACTAAATGTTCATTTAATAACGAAGGCTAAAACATATAAGAAAAAAGGAAACCTGGCAACCTGCGAATAGAACCCTTCAAAATCGTTAGGACAAAATATTTCCCACAAAAAACAATACTATTTTTTCTCATTCTTTGGATGCATCTCTTATTTACACTTCAGAATAGGCCAATGCTCCATACTTCCTGGGTCCAAAGATAATGATACCGAGAACAAATATTCCAGCCTAAAAATTAGAATTCCAATTGATCTGTGCAGACTGTGGCTGCTGATAAGAACCTGAAGGGGGCCCTACATTTTCAACAGGCCCGGCCACAGACTGAGACTGTTGCAAAAGGGTCGAAGGTGAAGTTACTGGCTGCCCTGGTTGGTAGAGACCGGCAAATGCCTCATGACCAGCCTGTATTGGAGGGAAGGTGAGATGTTGTCCGTGAGGGGTGAGGTTGTATAAAGAATTAACTTGCAAACTGGATATATCTTGGCCTGCATCGCCTAGTGCAGGTATCCACACAGCAGAGCCTTCACTCTGCCAAAAAAAACATATTTAATAACTAGAGCAAGTTTGATTCATGTGAGATCTGTTATTGAAGCCAAAGAACAACAATAGCATAAAAATCTCCTATTTTAAAGAAGGGAACCAACCAACTGTCCAGTTGTATAGATCTGGTTTTCCTTTAACTGAGACACTGTGGTATCTTCATTTCCGGCGGAGCTTCCAGTATTCACCGTGGGACTAGCTGCATATGCGATAGGCGGCATGATAAACGGTCCAGAAGGAATACCCATATGTGCTGTATTTCCTGTGTTTGCTGCACCCTTGAATTGAGGGGCAGGGAATTTGATCCCGGCAGCTGCAGCTGCAGCTGCTGGTAGATACATGCTGCCAGCTGATGGCTGTTGAGGGAAGCCATTGTGGCCCAAAAATTGGTGCATTGGAGACATATAAATTGGGGGGTAATAGTGACCATATGGGAAGAAGTTAGTAGAGTAAGGTGGCCTGAAAACAGAAACTGTCTGTGGAGACACAGGTATAGAATTCTGCAAAGATGGAGTTTGGCTAAGGCTAGAAACAGCCTGAGAATTTGCACTCTGCAATATGAAAAGAATAATAAAAACAAAAGCATATTAAAGGAAACAAAAAAGTCAAAATTGCAAATCCAATAAACTTAAAGGAAAAACCAAAAAATTCTTTAAGGAAATAAAGTGCAAAGCTGGACTTAATGTGAGATATCTCTTGAATAATCTCATCATTTCAATTCTATTTAATAAAGTCTTTTATTTTCAAGATGCATTAATTTAACTGCTGAATTCCCAAAGAGTTAAAGGTTGTTCACTGTTGGTGTAAAGATTTTTTACATTGTCGGTACATCATCCACTATTCATATGTTAAAAGACATTTACATTTTATTATAAGTCAAACAATTAAGGGGAACCAACCTTTCGTTCTCATTCCAAAATCCCCAGCCATACAATTCATGTAAATCAACAATGAATAAGAACAAAGATAATACCCTAAAAAGTGCAAGACAAACAAAAGCAAACATAAGAATTGGATTCTTCCTGTCAATGAGTAATTTAACTTCAGAGAAGAGGTAGTTAATGTTTCCCACTTGAGTGAAAAGAAGTTAAAAACGAAAAATAAAGGTTAACATCAAAACACCAACAGGGTCGGTCCTGACCTATTTGAGGTCATGTGCAGAAAAAAATATGGGCCCTAAATTTATTAAAAAAATTCATAGACAAATTTTTATAGGTTTGAGAAAATTGTGTGGTTACGGCTCTCAGAGTTTATGTGTTGCAGTTTTACAACATAATTGATTTTTTTGGAGACTGTAAAACTTAAGATCAAAGTATCAATTTATAAAATTTAAATTTCGATGAGATCTACAGTTTTAATCATTTTGTCTCTTTGTTATGATGATTACCAAATGAACCTAAAGTAAAACTACTGAATGCACTAAAATAACAATATGATTTATAAAAATAAACATATTAATAAAATAAAACAAAAAATAAAGGTATTTAATTTTAAAAAATAGGACCCTTATTATTGTGGGCCCTGGGCGGTCACACCTGCGGAACCTGCCCAGGGCCGGCCCTGAACACCGAACCAAAAAACAGAGTATTCAAGAATAGAAAGACATAGTTTTAATAAATATAGGTAAGCAAAGATCTTAATAAGAAATGAACAAAGGCGAAACTTACAACGAAGTAGGGGAAGTGCGAAGTTTCTTGCGCTTGAGCCTCAGTTCCCTCAAATTGCAGCTGCTGAGTCCCGAACATGGTGGGCATGAAATGCAACCCATAGTTTTGAGCGCTATGAACAGTCTGAACGGGATGGCCCTCAGGGGCCAACAATACCTCTGGTTTTGGCTGGTCACCATTTGAGTCACTGTGAATTATAGAATTGCCATCTGAAGCTGGTGCCTTTTCAATCAAATAAGATGAAGAATGAGGATAATCACGATGATCTCCTTGTGCAGTCAAGGACGCACTTTTGTTGCTACATCCAAACATAAACTATCAATGCGAAGATTACAGAAGCACACCACAACACAAGTAATAGGTTTGGTAAACAGGAAGAGAAATTAATTAATTCCACCATAAAAAATCATGAAAAAACAAAAACCCAGCCCTAAGGAGGTATGATACTTTAAACCTTTCCACCTTTATGGGCCAAGTTTAAGTTAGATTGTAGTTGTTTCCTCAATAGAGAAGTTTGATATGCAAGGGCAAAGCTAAGTCAACCCAAAAGCACATAATTACTACACCATTTAAACAGCATGAAAAGCAACAAAAAAAACAGAGACATCTGTAATTTGGACAGAGTCACACAGGAAGCATATGAATCACAAACCTAGAAGTAACAGACTTATGGTTTCCTAGAGCAGATTCAAGAGCAGAAAGGTTATTGCCTCCACAAATTCCACTGTAAAATCTTTCCTTTGAGTCGGAAGTATCAAAACTTCCAAATGTCAGACCACTTTTTAAAGCTTTTGGTACTTGAAAATGGTTCGGAAAAGTAACATGATGCCTCAGCTCAGCTGAAGATTGCACAGAAGCGTCGCCAGTTGAAACCTCTGTGGCATTGGCTGTTTCGGAAACATGCAAACCCCAGAAAAAAATTATCATAAAATTCTAGAAAGACTTCAACCAAAAGAAGAAACAGTATATCAGGAAACGGGATATGTAAACCAATCTTGTTACTCATTACTCATAAGAAATAACAACTCTAGAATGTAAAATTTACCAAGAGGTGGTTGGCAACAGAAACTGGAAGATGGCCTCGAAGAACCATTCAGGGATGAGGAGGATGACAGTTGTGAGGGCTCTAATAACAGATTATTTTCTACTTCATTCGACTTCTGTGATGCATTCTTTTTGCTTGTTAAATTCACAGAACCAGATTTCTCATTCTTAGATGCTGGTAAATCATCAGCTTCATGAAGGACTTTGTTTACTTTAAGATGATTTGGTCCAACAGATATCCAGTTACTCCCAACTTCCCTATTAATAGCACCACTGACACCAGATACAGAAGTTGAAGATTGGAGTTGATCAGAACTTGACAGAGACTTTCCTTGGTTAATGCAGGTAACTAAGCTGAAAGTCTTAAGGGGAGAGGCGGCTGCTGTAGCAGCAGCTTGAGGTTGGACATTTTCTTCATTATCAGTTTCATTAGAATCTGAACTGCCTTTAAGGACACTTGTGACAGTACCTACGAGAGATTGGCCATCAGAACCATGACCAAGCTTCACATTGGATTGATATGCAGCAGCTGAAACTCTGCAATTAAAGAAAGTTGACTTTAAAGAGGATACATGTAACTACTTAAAGGGCAACCAATGATGCCAATATTGACACTGGTTTGATTCACACCACACACCAATGAACTATTTCATTTAAAACTGTGAGTTTTAGCAATCCAATGGTAGAATTCTGTGATGTTATCAAGTTGATCATGCAAGGTCAAAGAGGTTATCAGCTGATAAAAAATAAGTGAGCATTTAATTATTTTATTGTAGACGGATCTTACTGTGCACTAATGTTAACAAATAATGAAGAGTACGAATAATTTTTAATTAACATGAAATTTAAGAGCCTTATCTTCAGGCCCAAACGAAAGCTTACCCTATTAAAACTTCCTTAGCAGTATAACTTTGCTATGAGATTTGGATAGAACTCCAGGCCCAAACAAAAAGGGCAATGACATTGTTTTCCACCTTTCTTTTAATTTTTTGTCTTCTTTTAATTTTCGGTTACACGACTCTTTTCTTTCCACCATTACATTTTCGCATGATTGGAATTAATATGGTGGCATAAACAATTAAAAGGAAATATAAATGATGAAACTGGAACCTTGTGCCTTGAGATGTTGTATTAGTTTTAGTTTTCAGCAAAAATGGCGGAGTAGAGGGTGCATGACTTTTCTGTGCAACGTGATTGACTCCGTTCGCCTTGCGAATAGCAGGATTCTTCCTCCCACCACAATCTAAAAGATACAAGTAAGAGGACGTAAACAACTAGCAAGCTAGGAAAGTAGCAAAAAACTTGCTGATTCATAGGACTGGTCTCTGTTTAAACAGTTCATAGTTTTAATAGTCGTCAAAAAATAAAATTGCAATAGCATCAAAAGCTAATAGATTGGGAGAGTTCTATTTTATCTAACCCTACTGGATCCATAAGGGACATGATGTTTTAGCGCCCATGCAGCAGCCAAATAAAAACATAATTCTAAAGTTCAGATAAAATATTTCAGTGATTAGTTATTTTGGGAGGAAAGTGTCACCTGGAAAATATAATGTTTAAGAAAACCATGTAAAATTGGAGACAACCTAAAAGTATGTCTTATTTTAGAGAAATATGGTTTTTCTCGGTGACCTTTTGTGGAAATTGGTCTCCACTCTCCACAATGATATAGTAAACAAGAATAATGCCTAACGTCAAGAAAGTACTAAAAGTGGTAAAACTGTACTGAGAAAATTGGAGGAATAGCCCCCTGAAGCACCCCTTCCTCCTCTCCCTTGTCCACCTTGTTTTAACCTAGAATCCTCAGAAGCCCTGTTGCTCAATCCCTGCAATGATTAAATTAAAACTGAGTCAATTGGGGCTAATAAATATTAGAGAGAAAAATAAAAGTTCACTTACTCACTCACAGCCAAGCATGTATACTCACAAAGGCGCACTGTGCACACACATTTAATGATCAATATACAAGCAACTACAAACCAGAAAGCAGGTCTTTTACTCACATAAAATGAACAAATAATATTGCACAATTGCACCCTTGTTAACAGACGGGAATCAAATACCTACTGCAACCAGACAAAAAATTAAAAATGGGGATCTTAATATAATTTCAACAATGAATCCTACATGTCACAGCTGATCTACTTACTAACATGAGAAGTGGATGTCTGCACTTCTGCACTTCTGCACCATAGTTACAAGGGAACGAGGCATAGATAATGTTATGCAGTTCATTTGAGTATACGGTTTGCCACTTTTTACATTATTATTGTAAAAAGTCCTTTAAGGTTAAATCGGTGTTTAGTACAATGGCAAGTTTGATACACCATATGTAAGATTAATGAGCAAATCTAGTAATTATTGTCTGCGCTATACAGTTTAGGTATGAAATCAATCTGATTCAGCAACTCAACTTTCGTGAGCAACAGTTACACATTGGGTGAAATGCAATATTAAACATATATGGAGAAACAGGAGAAAATATATGTTACTTTAAACAGGGAGAAAAAGTCTAACCTCCTTTTGATCACGTCTCCTTTTCACTTCATGAAAAGTATCTGTGAACAAAAGATAAAAAAATTAACACATTAACATTAAGAAAATTAAAAAAAAAATGGAGTCTAAGATTTATTGCAAAATACAAGTCAAGATAAATCATAAATGAGTAAGAAACATAGATTGCTTAAGCCAATTAATTAACAAGTGCATGTTAGGTGAGAGGCAAGGAGATATATTAGCAATGACAACTAGATTAGATTGAGCAATTCAGCATACTCCTTATGACACAAAGAAACCCTGCTAAGATAAACCATTATGTTAGCTTTAATGTCCCTCATGTACAATTTCCATGTTTTCAATATTGTTTCCACACATAAAATAACTTGTGATGTCACAGGAGTCAAACCCAGCTCCCCTCAGCTTGGTATGAAGTATAAACCACAAAAAAAAGTAAACTTCACATTTAAAAACCACAAAAAAGTAAACTTCTCAACTTCAGACAATGACAAGGTTATCTAATACTCTTAGTAAAGCTTCAAACTTGCAACCATTATGTTGGATTTCAGAATACCAACTAAAACCTAGATAGAAAAAATGAATCGAAATGGGCAATAAAACAAAACTGAAATGCAATGAAAAGATGGAAAAAAATGGTTTTTTTATGGTTGTTGACCTAAATAGAAAAGCTTCTGGGCGGTCTCATTGGGATCCATTGAACAGTCGCGGAGGACGGCGTAGATTTCATCGTCGGTGTGTTGTTTTCCGGTGATCTCTCTGATGTTGTGAATGGTTTTCCGTACATTATGAGGGATCGGAACCATAGAATTTGAATACCCACCACCGCCACTCATGTTTTTTCTTCCTTCTATGTAGTTTTTGATGTTTTGTTTTGAGAACGAGTGTGTCAGAAAAGAGGGAAAGACAAGATGAAGAAAAATGATATACCCCCTTGGAAAATAATCTCTATAAAATTGTGTTTTTTTTTTTTGTATACCATATATTGACATCCAATGGTTCACAGAAATCGAATAGTAAGATTTTATATTATGTATTTGGTATTATAAGATTATCTATGAAACACAAAATAATTGCTCATTTAATGTAATTTATGTTTTCCTATTTTACCTTTACTAATATATATTTTCTACGAAAAAAATCATATAACATATTTCATTATTTAATGTTTCATGTATAAAACATGGTTTAATTGTGATATTTCATATATTAATAAGAAATATGTTTCATTATTTTATGTCGGATGAATAATGTAATTTCTACATTATACGTATCACTTTACGTAGACTACACATTTTAAGAAGAACATGAATTAATGCACATTCTCTCTGTTTTTTGTGTTTGTAAATTGAAGAAAAATGGCATATACATATGCATATTACCAAAAACAGACTAGTTTCCCAAGTCTCTATCATATGGCGCCTAATAAGAATACCAGCCATTCAAGAATGAAGAAATAGTTATGGATGCTGGATAATACGAATCACTTTCATTGTTCCAACTTTCAGCAACAGCAAGATCAATCAATTCCTGTACAAGATCAACTTCCAACAACAATATTTTGCGGTCATTGTGAGTTTATTCAAACACATATACATGTTTGTAATTTGTGTTAGATACCTTATTTACAAACTGAAAACATATCATAAGATATCAAAGTAAAACAGATTCTTAGCTCGTTTAAACAATTTTGCTACTCTGCTAACATGTACAGCTTTTCAAACGTTCTAATGTGTAGGTAGTAGGATGTAGAAACCAAGTAAATATTCTTCATTTATATTGTCTTCTCTACATTTTTTCATGACCAACATGGTGTGGAAAAATAGTTAGATGGTTTTGAATCAATGGTAAAAATGTGTCTTGGACCATTAATTAATTTCTTGTGAAGGTGATGGAATGTTAATATGGAAGTCATAGAACCGGGCATCCACGGGCAACTACACCAGGAGCTGTAGGACATTTGGCTAATGGACAGTGATCATCTGCATCAAGACCCCACCATTGAGGACCATAAACATCATAGTTTTGGAGTGCAAAATATAGCAAGATACCGGTGAAAGCTATCCCAGCATCTAAACCAGCTGAGAGGATGTAAGTATGCCTAGCCCACCAAACCTTGAACTTCCTATACACATAGAAATTGAAGAAGATTCCAACTACTCCCCACATGATATAGTTCACTGCTCTTATTGGAGGGATGCCACCAGCACCTGAAAGGATAATTGGTATGTTGATGCTTTCAATCCACCTATGGTTAGGGAATTTGCGCAAAAGTAGCCACACTAGACCTGGTGCAAGTAGTCCAAAGAGGAAGAACCAATTCAACTCAGGGTAAGAACCATCCTCGGTGAACATTCTTTTTGGCCCTACTACTCCCCATATGATTGAAGCATTATAAAACACAACATCACTAGGGCATGTCCATGGACTCCCCTCTGGCAGCAATGTTTCATCACAAATGTTCTCAATAGATGTCAGAAGCCACCATGCTGTGCCAAAGTACACACTTGAAGCAACTAATGTGCCTACCAACTGAGCAGGATCAAAGAAATTAACTGAGTTAGCATTAAGTATTTGTATATTTTTTAAATCCTTGAATATTTATATTCTTGTGAAGAGTTTTCCTATATCCTCTTACAAATTTCTTTAATCAATCCATCTAATACTGATTAAAGAAAATATTAAATGAAAAAGTAATGCTTTCAATATCTAAGAAATATGAAAAATATTGGATATTTTCTTAATTCAGTAAGTTGGAAGAAGGCCAGGAGGTGCAATGGCTGATGGCCAAATATGGAAAGCCCCCCCCCCCAGGAAAAAAAATTTTATTATCCACACTTAACCCTTAATTTTGTTATGTTACTGATTGTTGTGATTTTTGTTGTTTTGGACATTACTATAAATGCACTGTCTTTTGATTGATCTGTTTTTTGTTTTATAAAAGTTTTTAGTAAATTTGGGGGCTTATTTTTTTTGTTGCCATGGTGCCTAAATTATGCTAGGAATGAGGATTGAGTTTATGGATTTAGAATTTTTCTCGTGTGGAAGACATGTCTCTATCTTACCTGTGTAATGAACATAGATTTTGGAGGAATTTTCATGTAGTGGCCTAATTTGAAGTCACCAAGAAATCCAAGTGCCTGTGACATGCTAATGTAGCCATAAGTCTTGAATGCTACATTAGCAAGGGGCCTTCCTGGGTATAAGTACCCAATTATTAACTCTGTGATTACATTCAACCCTATTTGCTGCACCAACAAGTTACTATATGCTGAGAAATACAAACAAACTTGGAAGCAATAATAATATAAATATAGAAAACCAAACAAGGCACTAGTTACATGACGTTATTACCGTGTTTGTTGTTGCTTGAATGACCCCAACTGGTAAGGTGAAAACTAATGCAATTGCTAGAGAAAGTAAGAATCCCCACCATGGCAATTGGAGTTGCTTGCCAAAGCCTTCACAAGCTGCCAATGACATAATAATCATCACAACCAAGATGCTTACAAACCACCATTCAGGGACTTGTTCATAGTTTTTCTTCATAATTCTTGTATGCACATCTCCACCAACTTCTCCTTTTACTGTGGTAGCTGTCTTTTTCCACAACCTCCAAATTGTTCTTTCAAATAGACAGTCACCAGAATAATTAGTTTGATGGTTTAGTATAGAGAATGAGATAAATATATATATAATTACAAATTAGGGGTATCTAAAGAAACTTACTTTCCATGGAAGAGGGCAACGTGTGAAAGAGTGGCGGCCAGAGTTGCAAAGATCAATCCATACTCTAACGCAAATATGATACTAAGATGGAGCTTGCTGTATTTGTTATAACTATCCATATCAATGTCAAAAGTGTTTTTATTCAGAATCCTGGTAACATTATATCTTGCACCAGTAGAGTCAAATGTGGTAGAACTAATGAGGGGAAACTTTTTTGCGTCATATATATTGTTCCAATAGCAAAGTGGAATAACAACATAGATAAGCATCACAAATCCTACCAAGATGTTGATGATAGCAAAGCCAGGTACAGCTAAAGGACTACCTAAGAAGCCAGAAACAGTGTTCCAGTCAAGACTAAATGAGCCAATGCCAAGGCCATACAAGCCTGAACCAATCTGATGTGCAGTGATTGATTTTTTCCAAATCAAGCAAACAGAGGAGATAGCTGTTATTGTTTGGAAGAAGTAGCCTGGAATTATGTAATAAACAAAGCTTGATACAAAGACCATGAAAAAGAATTGCAGCCTTGTGCTTCCTCCTTTAGGCCTTCTTTCTTTTTCATGAAATGCCCTGTCATTCAACAATTACATCTATAATTTATCACCACATCCTAGACAAATGTATAACATTCATTTGCCCCTCCTTCAAAGTGATTTGTTCAGTGATATTATGAACTAAATTATTTCTCAAATAGATAGCCAAAGTATTTCCATATTAAATGTGTTTGATTAGCTTTAATATGTTTTGGCATGACGAGCTTGCAAGTTATCTGGTAGAATAATGTGGAGCTGTTTAGTGGACCAAAATGAAAGGAGAATATAGTTTTTAAAAGGGAGATTATAGCTTTTGAAAGTGAAATTTTAGAAATTTCAGTTAGTTGCATAATCAGTTTTGCCAAACACAACCTTAATCTCTTGTACTAACATCAATGAATACCTGAATAGAGACACTTGCACCAGATTTGAAGGCCACCACATGTAGGGGGAGTCAACAAGGAATTTCCTGAAAATCCCAGCCCATCCATACCCAAGCATCTAAAAGTTGAAGCACATAAATCCAGATTGTTAACCATATTTGAATAACATCATTAACTACCCCTTTTCTTAATAGTCTTAAAAGGAAAAATAAGCTTATACTTAATTATTCACCTGGGTTGATAGTGCTAACATATAACCAGCAGCAGGATGGATGTCCCTGTGATAGAAAGCCTTAACAATTGTGATGATGTTGATGGCATAAACACCGCTAGATCCAGAGCTGGCAAAGATAGTAATAAGGGCATGTTCTTTCAAAGAGAAAGGCCCTGGATTTAAGGTAAAAGACCATTTGGTCAATGGGAGTTGGAATCTCCTTGTGGGAAGTGTTGCAGCCATTAGTTTCCCAAGTGGGAGGGTAACAATCTGGGCTGACACTGAAGAAAGGTATAGAGGGTTGGTCCTGAAGCCAAAAAATTGGTTCACAAAGGAAAGGAGAACACATGATCCTATCCCAAGAAACCATGTCCTGAATGTTAGTGCTGGCACTGTAGGGTCGTCGGTGATTGGAACCGTGAGCCTCACTTGCTCAACAGGGGAATCATTAATCTCATTGTTCTCATCTATAACACCTAACAGCAGTATTCAATTTTAGTATAATGCAGCATAAAATCAAAATACCACACAACAAAGAACTTGTTCCCTCTTTATTCACATGAACATATAAATTTTTCATTCAAGCTCTTTAAAATCAATTTATCATAAATCATCTCTATGAAAATTTTAGCTAGCTAGAGGATGAAGGTGCACAATTAGTTCTATTGTAACTCTAACATGCCACTCCATCGAGGATTGAATTTGTTAGATTCTATCTTGAAATCAAGAAAGGTGACAAAGGATGAATCTAATACCATGTTAGATTCTATTTTAAAACCAAATCACTAGAATTAAGACAGATATTCTGAAACTTCCAACAAAACATATGGCTGACTTGATGGTGAAGATTTTGATATCATGTAATGAAATTATCTCTTACAGAATTTGAAGCTATTGAATGCAGGCGTATAAATAATTTTATTATAACATGTAATGAATCATGAAGACTATGATACCATGAGATGGAACAATATCTGTTAGAATTTAATGATTATATTTGAAAATACTATAATGAATATATTATTGGGTTAGGTAGGAGTAAGACATTGTATACATTGATAGTAAAAAGATTATAAGGATGTGTTTGGAAGTAGTTACCAATCATGCGAACTTTGGATTCATGTTTGTCTTCATGGACATCCTCAACACCACCATACATTGCACTAGGATGTCCTTCTCCCCCTCCTTTTTTATTATTATTATTATTATTATTATGTGAAAACCAGAAAGACTCTTATTTTAAAGGGATATAAATAATACATTGTTATGTGGGGTTCATACACTGGTTTCACATAACATAATGGACAACATTGTTTGCAACATTGGAAGAAGGGGAGAGGCAAGGCGGTTTTTAAGCATGAATCTTTATATTTATAGGAATCCTGTCTTTCTATGACTATCACTAAAGCTGACTACACAAAAAATATAGCTGTTAGTTAACCATAAGTTACCTATACAAAAGTGTTTCTTAATTAAATTCATTCTTTTCCATTTATTAAACAATTAATATTATGGAGTCCTTGTTAACACAACACTCGTTAAAAAAATACAAGAGAGTATATTAATGGTAAGAAGATAATGATTTATAAATTATGCAATTAGTCCTCAAAGTATAACAAGACACCGGAACCTTAAAAGTTGAAACATTTTTGGAAACTTTCCGATGATCACAGTAGAAAATTATATTTTACCAACATAAGATAGGATGTAATAGAGACCAAAATGAAGACAAATTTTAGAAAAATCTAAATAATGGATTCTGAATATTAGAGAATGGACCTCACCTGTGAACACATCCGTCTCTAGAAGCTTAAGCAACAATGGACTTATTACTACTTAAATGCTATTTATGTTGACATGATCTTGCCTCTTTTTCCTTTTTAACTAATATTATCCTTTCTTTATCACGTATACAAAGAAATAATCTGCATTGCAATGCACATCAAACCTAATTCCCTAAAACTCTATAAAAAGAATTGTGAGTTAGGTGATATGGTCATATTTTGTTTTGTGATTCTTATTCATACTCACATAAAATCATAGACATGGAAAGCAAAGTCACCACATTTTTTGTATTGCTCCTTTGCATGGGAATCAACATGTTGCATTATTGTGAATCCTATTATTATTCTGAGAGCAGCAGCAACCACCACACTCATGATCTTACTACTTTGACATCCACACAGGTGAAAATCCAAGTGCAGCTGTGGTGGCACAAGCCAATAAAACTGGTGATGGTACTCAAAACTCATCAGCAGCAGCACCATTTGGAAGAGTATGGGCCATTGACAACACTCTAAGGGATGGTCCTGAATACACTTCAAATGTAATTGGTAATGCACAGGGTTTGTATGTGTCATCAAGCCAAGATGCTACAAAGGTGACACTTACTATGTATGTGGATTTTGGATTCACTTCTGGTGAGTTCAGTGGAAGTTCTATCAATGTGCTTTCAAGGAATCCGGTGACAGAGCCCACCAGGGAGTTGGCTGTGGTAGGAGGACGAGGGAAGTTTAGGATGGCCAGAGGTTTTGCTGAGATTAAAGCACATTCCCTTGATGCTACCACTGGTGATGGTATTATTGAGTATAATGTAACTGTTTTGCATTACTGAATATCACATAATAACTTCATAAAATTTTGTTTTTCAGTTTAATTTCCATGTTTATTTTAAGGTTGTGTTTGGTTTGGTGGTTGCATTGTAATGTTTTTTTCTTCAACTTTCTCAAGAATTTTATGCAAATAAATAGGGGTGGATCTGGGTATTCTATATTGAGGGCAATTATCCCCACAAAGTTTCAATATTTTTTTATGCATATATATTTATGTAAATTTAAAAATATATAAAGATTTTATGAGGTGGTAAGGTTACTTATATCTAAAAAAAATTGATCCGCCACTACAATAAGTTCATTTACATGTTTGATTGTGTTATTTTGGTTGATATAAAATATTTTCTAAAATCTCACATTGAAGTGAGGGTGTTATAGACATTGGTTGAACCAATTATAAATGTATATCAGAGTTGTTATGAGAAGAAAAACAGCAGCAGCAGCAGCAGCAGAAACCCTGGCAAGTATTTAAATTGAATATCTGAGGCTAAGATTTCATACATGTACAGAAGAAGCTAAATAGCAAATCATAAGTGTCCCAAGCAGTTTCGGCCAATAATATTCCACAAGCACTTTAGTGCATATATTCAGATTAATGCCCACTCATTCCCCTGAATGCCAGGTAAGTCCTTGATCTAAAGGGGAACTGCACTAGCTTCAAACAACAGGAAGCCATCGTACCAAAATAATAAAGCTCAAGTCATTTGACCCACTCAAAAACACTGCCAATGTTTAATTCCACTTATCACAACTCTTTGTAGAATTTATAGGCAACGACAACTGACACGGCAGCACAGGCCACAGCAAGAGCAGCATATGTATCTTCTTGCTCCCAGCCGTCAAGCCATGTCATGGAATGAACCTTGCGTAAAGCTTCTTTGCCACTTTTGATCCTAGAAATTACAGTCTCGGTGTTACTACTATCAGCTAAGAGTTTTGCCTCCACCTCAATGGTGTCAGGGCTCTTTCTCTTTTCCACTAATATGGTATTCTGACAGCAGGAAGAGTCTCCATTTTCTTGGCAGCAGCCCACTCCATTTGACTGGCAGAAACTCAAAATTATCTTCAGATCTATACGCTGCACTGCTTTCTTCTGAACTTCTTATGCCATTCAGTAGAAGCCTTTGTTCTTGGTCTTTCATCTGTTCATATTCCGATAAACCCATCTGCCCCCTGATGGGAAATTGGTAATATTAAAAAAGTTAAAATGAAATCAAGTCAAGCATATTTTTCACGGACCTATACAGCAAAAGGTTTCATAACTCACAAGGCAGCTACTATCTTTAACCATATTTAGAAGCAGGCCCAATATCAGATTTACTAAGAGGGGAAATCAGTCACCCAAGAGATAAAAAAAATCCATTCCATAGTCAATGGCAGAGAGAGATGTCATTGATGAGTTATGGGAAAAGCAAACAAGTTTCTGAACATTTGGAAATGGACAAAGGAATAAATGTTAGGAAGTAACAGTTTAAATTTGAGTGCTAAGCAATGGCAAGGAAAACATTATTTACGAGTGTGACTAGTAAGTAGATAGATAGTTTAAACAGTTAACAACAGAACAGGCAGGTGCACATAAAGGAATTATGGAGCAAAGCTGAAATACCAAATTACCAACACATAGAGTATAAATGCACCATTTGTTGCCTGAATACAAGTTGCATACGAAAATATGGAAACCAAAATGAAATCATATATTAAAGCATTGGGATATAGATCTAAAAAGAGCATATGAATCTATTTAGGCAAAGAGATCATGCTGAAAAACAAAGAACCACCTTATTTGAAGTGAAATTTTAGGGACCCTAAAATAGTGAAGGGGTTTTTGGTTGTGTTAAAATATTATCTGACAAAACTATGAATTTTGCTGCTTGACTTTTCTTTTAACAATACACCTTTTATAAAATTTCACCTCAGGAGTACCACCTTTCTTGGCCTTCTCTTACAATCTTTATATAGAATTAACTTCTAGCCCCATGTGCCCAGCCGCTGCCTCCAATAGGCCAAGGGCCATGAAAAGAAAGAGAGGCAGAGCCTAGCTACTGTCTTTTACAACAATAACAACCAAGCTTAATTCCCACGAGGTGGGGTCGGGTGGATCAAACGATGTCATCATGCTATCATAACTTTTGGCGGATGAAAATTAGAGGACAAACACAACATTTTCACACAAAAAAACTACAGTAAATAAAGCATTGTAAAAAACTATTACCTCCATAATGAGTCTATAATCTTCCCCTTTAAGATATGCTGTTGAATCAATAAAGGTACATCATCAGGTGCAACATATCCATACCTACATTTTTTAATTCAAGAGAATATGGGTTGGCTCTATATTCAGTATAATAAACAATATTTTAATGACCAGACAGGTCTTCTCCCTTACCAGTGCCCAGTGACTTCTCCATTCATGCTTGATCCAAATATAATGACATTTCCTGCATACTCATGTCCCCCAATGTGTGAGCATGGGCTCACAAACACTTTACCTTGAAGAGAATGTAACTCTATCTCTTCCTTGAATCTACTGACCAAGACAGGCCCACAAACACCGCATCTACGATCACGGGATCCATGCGAACAGACAAAAACATATGAGCCTTGTAATCTTTCGGGGGCTCCGGGAAGCCATTCTCCATCCTTCACTAGAACTTCTTCAACAAATGTTTCAACATCAAAATGTGTTAGTCTCCTGCAATTTCACTAGCATGTGTTAATAACGAAATAGGAAGAAAGACAGAGAAATATTATAATTTGAAGACACCAGAAGCAGCAAAACAAATGATGTACTAACCTGTATCTGATCATATCAGGAAAGATTAGTACATCCCCATTAGATGTTTCAGTCCCGTCATGACCCTCACATATCGTTAAGGGGGTCTATCAAACATGTAAGTCAAAAACAAATGAGCCAGAGTTAATTGAAAGGAAGAAGACAGGACACACCATTTTTACAAAAAAAAATGTTACCCATGCATACTTACATCACCTAACATCTATACAGTTTTTACCATCTAATTATAACAACAATCAAACCTTTATCCCACTAGTAGGGTCGGCTACATGGATCAAATGATGTCTTAACACTCTATCGTTGAACTCTAAATCTTTCTTTATTATTTCCCCTATGGTTTTTCTTGGTGTCCTTCTTTATCTAGGAATTGGACTAGCTTCCATTTGGTGTACTCTCCTTACGGGGCTATGTCCAAACATTGAAGACACGATTCTATCATCTTTTCGACAATAGGAGTGACTCCAACTTTTTCCTTGATGCAAATCTTATATTGACTAGTGTGCAACAACATTCCCATATATGCTACATGGAGTCTCTATTATGTTGTTGACATTTTATGAAGAAAACATTGAGTGTCATGTAATGTTACACAGATCTTGGGTAAAACTGGGTAATAAAAAAGAGAAGATAAGCAATGAAATGATGAGTGTAGAGAAAAGCATATTGAGAAGAAAGAGGAAATAAAAAGGAAAAGAGAAGAGTAGGTACCTCGTTGTTAATGAGAGTGTTGTTGGTGAGAAGGGCAGCATAGAGCAGGCGAGGCAATCGATCAAAGAGAAAGACGTGCCGGTTATACAACTCCGAGGACGACTCTCCAGAGAGAACACCGTCGTTGTGGAAGCTTCCAGAAGAAGAAGAAGAATGGATTTTGAAAGAGAGTGCTTCTTCTCTCTCCATTATTATTATCAATCAGCCAATGCAAAATGCAAACACTAAACACACACTACTTCACTTCACTCTATATTAATATTATATCTGGTGCCCCCATGTCACAGTCAATGTTTCACAAACTATAATAACAACACATGTTTTTATGTGAGATGTGCATTCACAAAATACATGGTTGTCTTCTACTTTGGGCTGCCTAGTTATGTAGTATGTTGTCGCTTGTCTATAATTGCTTATGATAATCATTTCTTACTCCCTTTATTCTTATATGTACATAGTTTACTAAATTAGTAAATGATATCAAGATTTAATTTAACTTACGTTAACGGGACAAAGAAATAATATAATTAAAATATAAAATATAAAAGTGTCTTAAGTTTCTAGTTTCTATTATATTAAAAGATTTAGAAAAGGAAAAGTTAAAATATAAAAAAGAAGGAAAGTGCTGCTTGCCAACAGAATTTGCCATTAAATCAACAGCCTTGGTTCTAAGTGCATGTATACTCTCCAAAAAATATAGATTTCATGAAATTTTAAAGTCTTAATCATTATTATAAAAAAATTATTTTGCTGTAACCACAAACTTTCAAATGAAATAAGATGTACTTGCTGCCTTGTAGGCGTGTATTTAACTAATTAAGAAGAGAAACAAATGTTTAATATGAACCAAAATAGTTGTTCTCTTACACAATTTTTTGGAGTAGGATTAGGAACCAAGAAAGAAGCTAACAATGACCAACAATAAGAATGAAATGTATAATAAGATCAGTTCATAAAATAAGATTTGTTTAACAATATGACAAGGAATGCAATGTGACAAGCACAAAACGAAGCAACTCTGGCTTCTAATAATAAACCAAAACAACAAGACATAATAAATAGTACATGTTTCCCCACTGCAACTTACTTATACAGCACGTAAACTATATTCCAGTAGAATTTAGTTATGGCTCAATAGCTTCTATCCTTAAGAAAAACACTGGGAACTAATTACACAAAAACATGTTCTTCTGTTCAAGCTTTTACACAGGAACAACCATTGCTATTGTTCCGCAGCAGGGCTTTGAATGCAGCAAAACCACTTTTTCTGAAAGTCAAGTGAGTCATTCATTAAAATGCAGCCTGTGAATTAATTGAGTGTCCAGCACCTAATCAATTTAATGATTGCATTGCCATTTTACAATCTAAACCCTAATAGGGTAACCCAACTAAATGCAACAACCAAGCAGTGAGCAGAAATCTATTATAACATAGTTAGCAACAAAGAATATGTTTTGTTGAGAAAGACACAGAGATATATAAGTGTAGATGTAAAGGTGGAGACATATGTTTAGTGAAGAATATCTTACAGTGTTAGATTGTGAAGGAGGTCTGGTTTGATGGTGAGACTTTGATGGTGAATCAGGTTTGGCACCTGTCTTTTTCTCATCCCTAGCTTTGTTAAAGATTACCGTGTACCCTTCAGCTGAGGCTGGATCATTAACATCCCACTCACCAAACTTTGGTAGAGGCCGTCCCTTTTCCTGTCAAATATATACCCATCTTAACAATTCTCCTTCGTTTATGGTGACAGCCAAATTGATAGAAACAAAATAACATACACAAATTATATGAAAGGCGCAATCAACCACACAAACAAGTCTCGCAATTATGATGAAAGGCGTTGTAACCTAAAATTGAAATAAGAAGAAGAAGAAGCATACCGACATGATGAGATTGAGGGAAAAGAAACGAATGATAATGGAACAAGAGAAAATACTAAATTCATTTTTAGAGAGGGGGTGGGGCTAAATATGGAACTGCACATTTTTATATATATAGTAAGTAACAGAGATGAAAGGTGAAACGTCTTTTCTGTATTAAAAATTAATAATAATATATTGTATAAATTCAATAGAGAGGTGAGTAATACATAAGTTTAGAGGATTTGGTTTATCTAAAGGATAATAGATGGCGCAGCTGCTGTACCTGTCTCTTCTGCCCTTTTCACCTCTATCTTCTTCTTCTTCTTCTTCTTCTTCTTCTTCTTCTTCTTCTTCTTCTTCTTCTTCTTCCTCTTCTTCTTCTTCTTCCTCTTCCTCTTCTTCTTCCAACCTAAGCTCAAAGCCATTGAAGCTTACCCACAAAACTCGCAGCTCCAATTCCTCCACTCCCAAAGGTAACAACTACAATACTACTACTTTATTCATGCATGCTTCACTCCTTATTATCACCCAAAACTTACAAATTATAAAAACTTCAACTTTTCAGGTACTCCCAATCGTTTCTTCAAAACCCACAAGTTCAACTTAGAGGTTTCTCCTCATAGAGCTGGTATGTAATTCTATATCCACTACCACAATTCTGAGTTTTGAAGCAGCCTGAAATGTAGTTGAAACTTATACTTCTCTTGTGTAGTTATGGCAAAATGTGTTAGAGGTGCCATTTGTTAAATGACTTAATTAAAAAAACATAAAATAACATTATAGGTATAATTATGTTTATAATGTTACCACAATTTTGGTGTTTTAAACAAGTTGTTTATTTTGTTATGTATGTTGTAGTGTCAGCAGTGAGATTGATGAGAATAGAGCTAGGTGGTGCATTTGCTGACCTTCTCAATGAGAAAGGCAAAGGTTCTGGTGAGAACGAGATGGGATATGTCCAAAGAACTCTTGGTTTTCGCACACGTGAATTAACTCATCACGATCTTAGATTGGTTATCACTTCTTTCTTTCTACTTTTAACATAAAATTATTTTCTTCTCCCCTGTATTGTTCAAATAACTTGGGAATTTCATGGAACAAATTTCTTCTTTCCTAATCAAGATAACAATGGGCTCTTATGTTCAGGTTTTTTTCCTACTTAAAAATCACTTTAGACACTTGTATGCTTCTTTACTGAAAAAACATTTATTTGAGATGAAAAAAAGTTGAATTTCAAGTTTTCAGAGAAGCTGGGTTTTTCAGTACATCAGAAAAACGTTTCTGAAGACTTAGTTTTTGAAGCCTAAATAAATGGGATGCAACTCTGGAGTATTATCATTTTTTTATTAAACTGACATATTTAAGTATTTTTACTTTTATACTCCCTTTCATGCCATTTACCATTCATTAACAAATTTATTGATCACTTCCTTGTTTGGTATTTCAATTCTCAAATACATAGGTTACTGACATTGTTGGGGGTACTATTCGTTGGAGAAGATATCTTGATCATCTCATCAGTTCACTATGTCATGATAAAGATATATCTAGCATGGAACCTCTTCTCTTACAGGTTTACACTTATGAGAATGTTTGCATGAATCATCAACTAAGTAAATATTTTAACTTATGTTCTAATTTAGTCTGACGCAGTTGAACAAGTATTTTGTTGGTGAAAATTAGTGAAATAAAGATGCATGATGTAGTCAATCATTTATTGGTCTGAGGCCTTACACTATTTCGATACATGCTTACTGTTCTATGTACTTTGTTTCAGATTTTACGAATTGGCTTCTACGAGATCGTCAAATTAGATATGCCACCTTATGCTGTTGTAGATGAGGTATATCTTTTGGGTCGTGTGTGTATTCCTCATTTCTCAGGAAATAAATTGTGTCGATGTTGCTTGCACTGATATGACAAATAATGTATAATGGGAGCTTAATTGAATATATAGTCGCAAAGGATTCTCATTTGTCTGATTTTTTTATTAAGGTTGTCCACTGGTTTGTGAAATGCAGAATGTGAGGCTTGCGAAAGTCGCTCTCAGACCTGGTGCTGGCAACATGGTCAATGGAATCCTCAGAAAGCTAGTTGTGCTTAAGGTTTTCCCTTTTACATATTACAGATGCCATAAGTGTAAGATCAAGAAATTGTTAAGAATGTGTCAAATCCGTTTGATGTTTGGCTTGCAGGAAAATGAAACTCTTCCCATGCCTAAAGTGGAGGGTGATGACCGTGCTCAAGCACGTGCTTTGGCAACCCTGTACTCACATCCAGTTGTGAGTGTGTAACTGCCTTCTTTTTTCTGTGCAATTCTATTTTAGGATAGTCTGGAATTAGAATTTTGACTAGTACCAAATAAGGAACAAAATGCTTATTTATTTATATTTTGTGGTCAGCATCAGTACCAACAAGATATAACCGGAATGAATTTCATAAGTCCATAACTAAGTTCTATGTCCAAATAGTTATCAATATCAGACACATTAGTCACTACTCGATAGATTTTTGGATGTGCACTTCCCATACATATGGCTTTCTGTTTCTATTGCTATCAGGAATGGGTACAATATTGGGCAAAAAGATGCAAAATGGCTCCAGACAGATATGAAAAAAAAATTACTTGAAACTTTTTCTTAATACATAGTTTGTACTTCTTGTATAGTCGTATTGTATTGCATTCCTAAAGCAGTAATGCTATTTTCTTAATATGCTATGCCTCATAATGGTTGTTATAAAAAAATACTTGATAAGTCAACTATGAAAAACTGAGAAGGCGGACACTTGTAATGCAATTCACTAGAAGTGAAACTGATGCATCTCATATTGATTGCTCGTGCTTCGTGGATTACTATCATTGTTCAACTGTAACCTAAGATCAAATTATTGATACAATTTTCCTGTTGCTTCTTTTCTAGTGGATGGTAAGGAGATGGGCAAAATATCTGGGCCAGGAAGAAGCCATTAAATTGATGACATGGAACAACAGTGAACCCAGTTTCAGCTTAAGGCTAGTAAATATTTCTTCATTTTCCTCTACTACTCCCAGAGTAGCATATAACTCATACAATAAAGAAGTGAAACTCCATTTTTGCCAATGTCAGAGCAAACTGTGCTAGAGGCTTTTCAAGAGATGACCTTGTGTCAGAACTGAATACATTGAAGGTGCTACCACTCCCATAATGTGCCACTATCTTATGCTTAAATAATAATATTTTTTTACCTGTGCTTATTATTATTATTATTATTACTTTGGAAATTTATGCTCCGTGCAAATTCTTTTGAATGAATTTATCTCTTTCTTTATGGGTGCAAGTACAAGTCCATGTGACTGCCTACACTATAAATTTATTTCTCCTTTTATATTTCTCGCTGGTAGGTTTATTTATCTTTTCTTATACTTCAGGTCCCACACAAGCTTTCATCCCATTTGAATGAATTTGTTCGTGTGAAAACCGGGTTGCAGGTATGACAATAAGACAAGGTGTTTGTTATAAGGGGCCCTGTCCGGCTGGGATAATGACTTTCTAAGTACATAAATTTTTTGGGGGTGAAATGTACATCGTGTGTAAAATTGTGTAATAGGTTAGATAGTGTAAAATTTTGTTTCTGCTAGCTATTGTGGGTGCCTCTTTTAATTTTTATTTTTTTCATGTGAGAGGCATTGAAGTGACATGGGTGTTGTTGTTATTATCACCTGAGAGTAAGCATAACTTTCTTGTTTGAGTTGTTGACTATTTGTAGTTTCATATTTCAGATTGTCATTCAAGCTGGTCTTCTCAAAAAGGGTTTATGTTCAGTTCAGGATGAGAGTGCAGGTTAACTTATCATCCTTTCTCATAGAAGGGATTATTATAATATCTTAAGTTTCCTTCCTCTTCTTCATCTTATTTTATTTGGAGTGCTTTGCTATGATGATCTACTAGGAAAAATGCATTATGTATATAAATTCATATTCATGTATTACCAGGACTTTAGTTTCTTCATAAATTTCTCTTGACCTTGACCTTGACCTTGACCTTGACAAAATATGAATCACCAAGATGCCAATTAGCATTGTTTAATTATGTGTCACACATTCTCAATTGCAGGTCTGATAGTTTCTGTTGTTGATCCTCAACCTGGTGAAACTATAATTGATTGCTGTGCTGCTCCTGGTGGAAAAACCCTGTACATGGCCTCTCGTCTAAGTGGACAAGGTATATTAATTGGTCGCAGTTTTTATTTAAAAAAATCATGCTAGACATCATTTTCTCCAGAAACAGACAATCGCTATTTTCTTCATGTTTTCTTCTCCATGGAAAACTTTCATCCCAAACTCTGCTTATGCTGTACTTTGTTGCTTTTGTTGTTGTTGAACCTGTTAAGTGGAATTATTAAGAACATCTCTACTTGTGAACATAGTTTTAGAATATATTTTTTCCATTTGTCAAACCTTAAAATCATTTTTTTGGGGTGAACAAACCATAAAATTTTACAAATGTTCTCTTTATCGGTGATGAGATAATAACCTCCTTAGATTCCATTCATCTTGTTAGTCCTATATCCGATGGGAACATGAGAAAAGAATATTTTATAATAACTTTGGCAACATTGACCCCCTGGGCTAGCTTTTTGAATGGGATTAGGTCAAATTATTTGATAGACCCCTAATTATGAGATGCGCGTGAGAAAGACTGGAAAGGGAGTCAATGGGTACACTCAAGGAAAGATGGGAAATATTGAAGCCACACGTTGTACCATAACCGGATGCCTATGTGGCAGTGGGAAAGCGGAGAGAGTGGAAATTCAGTTAGGAATGAGTGGGGGTAAATGTGAGGTAAGCTGAGAGTAGAGGTAGACAATTATTCAGTTAAGGTTTGTGGCCTTTGGCTAAGGAGGAAGCAAACCCTCTAAGTTTGCAGGTTTTTTCATTTTTTCCATGTTGTTTTATAAGGAACTAGACTCCATTTTTCTTTATTGAATTTATAAATATGGTTATTCTAATAAAGCTGTTAGACAGTGTAGTTTGGTTTGCAATGACTTGCTGAGATGTTGAAATACTAGTTTCTTGCTTAGTTACTTTACCACCCACCCATTCTCGACATTAAGAAAAAAGCTTGTGTTTTCAGGTATGGTGTTTGCAATTGATGTAAACCGTGGTAGGTTGAGAATTCTCAAAGAGACAGCAAAGTTACAACAAGTAGATGGTGTTGTTACCACTATCAATGCTGATCTTCGTACATTGACTGTATGTTATCACACGCTATATAACGTTGAACTCAAACTGTTTGTCTCTTATTGATTTTCTTTTATTATTTTGCAGGATATTGAACCACTTAAGAGTAACAAAGTTTTGTTGGACGCTCCATGCTCTGGACTCGGTGTTCTTTCGAAGGTGATTTTGTTAAATTTAATTGTGTTTCCCATATCTTGATTATTAACTTGTTATTATTCCTTGGCTTTCTGAAGAGAGCTGATTTGCGTTGGAACAGGAAGCTGGAGGATATGGAAGAACTGAAAATATTACAGGATGAGCTCCTAGATGCAGCATCCAAGTAAGCCCATATATTCTTAATTCTCTCCCCTCTCTGTGCATATATTCACATAATGGTTGCTAATCATGAAGTGGATCAAGGCTTGTTGAATGCTTAGAAGTTGATGAAACTTGAGTATTCCATTTTGAAGTGAATTTTATCTGTGATATTGCCCTCATCTGAAAAAAATATATGCTCATGCAGATTAGTAAAACCGGGTGGAGTGTTAGTTTACAGTACATGCTCCATAGATCCTGAAGAGAATGATGAGAGGGTAGCTGCATTTCTTGTAAGACATCCGGTAAGTATTATGATTAACCTGAATTTATTTGTTTTACTTAAAACTACCTTCAATTTTGAATTATTTATTGTCAAATAACGTCTTGTATCAATGTCCATGAGACATCATTCAAAACCAGCTGTTTAAGTGCCATACCTTCCTTTTAAACTTGGTGATGGGCTTTAGAGAAATTATTTATTAGATACTGTGTATGTTAAAGGACATTGTTGAATAGCATTTTTTTGGGTATGGTTACTCTCGTTTGAGATTCTACTGACAAATAACAATATGCATTTGACAGGAGCAACATATATATTATTCTCTTTGGAGTTCAATGAATGATTTCCCCTCAATTTTCAAGTGCTAATCAAATGTTTCTGTGAATTTCAGGATTTTCACATTGATCCTGTTGACAAATATGTTTCAGCTGATTTTGTAACTCAAAATGGTTTCTATTTTTCCAACCCAGTAAAACATTCATTGGATGGATCATTTGCAGCTCGTTTGGTTCGAGCTTTATAAACTGAATTTTGGAGAAGCAATCCTTGGTTGCTCTACACGATGGTGAGTCTTTGCACAATGGTAAAATTGTTGTCCTTTTGGGATGACGTTCAATTAAAAACAAAGAGGCTGCATACAGATTGCTGCTGTGCTGACCTGTCTCTCTACAGTTCTTGCTTATGAGATCTCATGCTTTGAAATCAGGCTTTTACCTTCTGTGGCATATTTCACTTCCTGAACAGAAATTCTGATATCTCTCTACAAAAGGTTCAACCCTTCAAGTTTACTTTCATGAAGCACTTGAGGGAGATAATGATACTTAAAAAAAGAAAGTACATGAATCAGAGGATTGATGTTTAGTATACGTTTATTGCTTCAAGGTATTCATGATTGAAATGCTTAGTATCTGTTAACAAGCAATGATGTTTGTACTGTTATGATGCTAGTAAATACAGTACGTGAACATTGATGTTACTGAATACCCATGATAGATTAGTGTAATGGCACAGTGGTACAGTTTGTTTATGTAACAGTTAAGTGAATGTTGGCAATAGGACCTTGAATTTGACAGTTATAGCTAATGGAGTTTCCAGAGTCTGTAATGTTTATACAAGAAGCCTTCCTGCCAAAATCTGATTATAAATGTAAGTTAGAAATTAATTTGTCTGCTGTTTGCTTTAGTGGTTAAAATATATTCTGTTAATGTTTAAACCATGCCAAAAAAAATGTCTTCTGGTTTAGTGAGAAGCCCGGCAACTTTTTGAGGAATTAAAGGAAAAAAAGTTCTGGTTTCTAAGCAAATGAGTCTCCCTTGAAGACTTTACCCTAACAGAAGTTTTGCATGTCTCTTAAATACCAACATGGTTAAGGCAAGCCATATCTTTTGATGTGTTCTACACTATACCTATAAACAGTATACACTACTACTTTCCTTCCCGACCTAACCGGCCATGGACTTTGCTGCATCAAGCCTCAACGTATAGGACTTGACTTAGTCCTCATCGTCTTATCTAGTAATTTAAATTATAATTAACTTGATTGATCATGTTCAAATTAAACTACTTCTCTTTACAACAGAGCCTTACACAGGTAACTTGGACTCTCCAGTTCAAAAAACTATGCCAAACTGTTGTACAATTCTACAAAGATATCACTCTAATCTTCCATAATATTGAATTAAAAACTAACAATTTAAGAAATAATAACTAAGAAGAGAAGATAAGTGTTTGTAAAGGTGCTAACAATACAGATAGAAAAAAGAATACCACAGTTGCTAATCAAATATCTACTAAAATTTTCATTTACGCAGAGCATAAAAACAAAATTCATTGAGCTGAATCAGAGATAATATAACATCAAATTCAAATATGAATTAATGATTAAGAGAAATAAGTTTGTTATTGTTTCAAATGCACAAAAACTAAATTGGGGAATTAGGAAGTGATAAGATAGAGCAACATAAGAGAGGAAGTAGAAATGCAAGTGAAATTTCCCAGTGGGGAATGAGAATTCAAAGAACTTGTCTATCAGCAGCATCAGCAACAATGGGCAATCTAGGTATTTGACCCAACAAGCAAGAAGAAGAGGCATAAATCAAAGAGACAAAGAGGAAGAAGAAGACAGTGCTATCCAAACTCATAATAAAATCCAATCCGAAGCCACCTTTGGGATTAAAACTCCTTTCTAATAAATCAGGGAAAATGAGAAGGACGTCAAGCACAATTGCTTGCATAGTGTTGAACCTGACGTACCTGGTGAAATTAGGGTTCCTGACAACAACGAAGTAAAGGGTGAAGAAGACGAGGAAGCCGTTGAATGGGAAGCTTTTGAAAACCCTAATCGCAGGTACAAGTGGTTGGATAACGGCTTGTAGAGGGTAGAACTGGGTGATGACATACTTGCCATACTGAATGCCATCAAAGAAAGGGTAGAAGTAACAGAGGGCTGAGATGAAACGATCAGAGGCATCAACGGAATCGCTTCCGTTGGATTTGGCAACGATGAGATTGGGTTTTCTGAGGTTGGTAGGAAAAGGAGAGGGAGAAATGAAGAGAGGTGAATGGAATGGCTTGTGTGAGATGCAGATAAGAGGGGAGAAGAAGCTGGAAGTGGCCATAATAACCAATATGTATGAAAGTAGATAGATAGATAGATAGATAGATAGATAGATAGATAGATGGATAGATGGATGGTATTGCTCAATGTGAATGGTCAATTGTTGACTTGGTTATATTTATCTATTAAGAAAAAGGAAAAAGGATACAAAAGAAAGAAGCCCATTTCTATAATACAACAACAGTTACAACATTAATACAACAATCACAAGTCTTAAGTACAATTCATACTCTCTCTCTCTCTCTCTTTTCCCCCAAATTAAACTATTATTACAAATAAAGAAGTGTAGTAAAAGTCTTGCCTTATTATAATAATTAAAAATAAAAAATGTGGAAAGCAGAGAATGATCTATCTTATCTGGGTCTACCTGCATTAGATCCAGCACCAGGATAACTGGGCCCACCCTTACCCATAATAAGGGGACCACTACTACTACTACTATTACCACTCACAGCCACTTGATGGAATCCAGTAGAACCGTACACGTGTCCTTGATGATGCATCATCATCCCCATTGCATTTACTGCTCCATAGTCATACCCACTGTTAACCACAACCCCACCACCTTCCTTGTCACGCGCCGCCACGGTCTTCTCCCCTTCCATCTCCCTGAACCTCTGGAGATACACCTTGAGCGGCTCCACGTACTCTTCGAAGCCAAGCGTGGTCATCGCCCATAGCAAATCGTCACCGTTGATGGTCTTCCTCTTCTCTCTCTGGCACTTGTCGGAGGCCTCGCCAGTGATGAAGCTTATGAACTCGGAAACGCACTCCTGAACTGTTTCTTTAGCGTCCTTAGAGATCTTAGCGTTTGCTGGCAAAGCCTTCTTCATGATCCTGCTGACGTTAGCAATCGGAAGGAAACGGTCTTGTTCTCGCAAAGATAACTCGCCCTGCAAGTTCTGACCTCCTGACTCGTTGTCCGAGTCCGCCATAAAACTGAGTTGAACTCGATTAGAATATGATGAATGTTTGGGAGAGAGTGAAAGTGAGAAGAATGGAAAGGGTCCGTTGGATAATAAAGAGTTTATCTGGTTGACACGTGGATAGATATGGATCGTTGTTAGTCGATAAAGTGTGAGTGTTTTCACGTACCACTTTCCACCCTTGGGATTGGATCACACATCACATCATCTTCGCCATTCATTTAGTATCTTCCATCCTACGTGGACTAACTTTGATTCATTTATCATATGTAATACTAATTAATAATCTTATACAAGTCATACACACATAGTCATATAGTATAATTTAATCGTTTGGTGGCACTAGTCAAGTAGTCATGATCAGTGGTCACACACATAGTGACTTTGCATGTAGGGCTCTTACCACTCAACATTATTCGGGGTGCTAAGTGGGGTCACCGACCCACTCAGCATTGTTTTTATTTCTACACTCCATTTCATGTCCTTTTCTTTTCTTTACACTCTCCTTGTTTAAGCAATTTCTTTTATCAACATGTATACATATATAAAATCTGATTTTCATTCCAATCATCTCAAATTTTGAATAAAAGCTAAAGAAGATAAAATGTTTCCCGCTATAACACCATCCTATATTTTCAGTTTTATTTATAGTGTTTTGATACTTTCTAAAGAATTACAATAACGAATAGATACAAAATAAATGTAACTATTAGCTACACCACTTTCTAAAATAATCACAGCTTAACTCATATTCTGAGGTGCTCCACTAGTGTGTTAGTTGAGAGAGGATCTGACTAGGAAGTAGGATCCCTTTTGACATACTCAACGGCTACCTATAGTTTAGGTCCTGAAAATGTGCCTAAGTTGGTAATTATTATTATTCAAATATGTATATTATTATGTCATAATGGCTATTAACTATATTCATAACAGCCAACCACGATCATAGGATCTTCTCCTTACATCACACATTAATCAAAAGGCTGAAGAAGTTCTCTCACATAGGGAAGTAGGTTGACACATCCCACACAGCATTGTTGCAATCAATCAATATGCTCATTCATAAATGTAACAATGTCAGATGTCAAATATTTATTAAACTAGACAACTATTGAAACTATAGTATTATAGTTGTTACACATTGATGAAGAGTAAAAGTAAAGTATGCAAAAACCAGTATTGGATGGATGTTTAAAGTTACAGCCAAAAGTATAATACATAATAAGACACATAAGTTGGCTCATGTTATTTTGTACAGACACATCTAATCCTCAGTCAAGTTTCAGCATTCTCAGCATCATTATCATCTTCATCATCTGCTTCATCAGCTAGTTTTGTCAGCTCTTCCTGAATAATGATCTTTATAGATGCCTTTCTTGGAGTCAGATCCACATCGAATTGCTTCACTGAAAAATGATCACCAATATTGTTAGGCCCCTGAAAAATGACACATAAGCTGTGCAACAACCAGTCACCTAATGTAATGCATCCTTGAAATTAAATACCCCAGACCATTCAAGGGAAAACTTTAATGATAGATTGATTGCATACAAGTTTGCACGATAATAATTATCAATAGCTAATATTCTAGTACTGACAAAAGGAGACTTCACTCTTCAACATATACAAGTTATGCCATCTATAAACTATAAGTTGCAACTAAATGGCTACTATTATTAAAATTAATACACACAAAAATGGTAAAAAAGAATGGTACATACCAAGTTGCTTCAGAATGTCAGTAAATGTAGCCTGCAAAAGAGAAAGAGTTTTAATTTTGGACACAACACAACCTTCAATAGATGCAACACTGAAACTATCAAAGCTGGCCAATCTAATATGCAACATTTGATATTACTTCTAATCTAGTTTTACACGTTTCACTTGCACTGGTGAAGGAATTGTAAGTGATCTAGCATAAAGCAACTTACTGTATTGAAGTCAACTTCCTTCAGAATTTCGCATATTGCATCACGTAACTGATCAGCACTTGGGTCCACCTTTTCTTTGCTCTTGCCCTTTCCTTTACTAATCTTTTCAGCTTAATATATACAACAAGTAATAAAGCACATAAGATGACAATGATGATATACATCAAAATCATTTATTAAGGTTTCCAAATAAGACATTTACATTCAATCAAATTGGAAATGTAAACATGTAGACTACTACGATTTTAATGCCCGATTCAGCTAAATTTGTCATTTTTCACCAGAATACAAAAGGTATGCTAAATGCTAATCATAACATAGGAGAGTTCATGATATCTACCTGTTTTCTCTTTGGAGGAAGATTTATTCAGAGATGAGGTCTTCTTTCCTCCTTTTCCAATTATTTTCTTCCTTGTGGATACCTTTGGACTTGTGTCACTATCATCATCATCATCAACAAACTCTGAGCGGATGGTAGACGATTTTTTAGAAGCTCTCTTTGGAGCTGAGCGAGATTTTGTTGTGACTGTATTCTGCGGTATTTTACTTTTTGCAGCGGATTCTTTCTTTGTGGATGATGCCTTATTAGCTTTTCTTGGTTTCTTCACATCTTCAGGTGCATTATCAGAATCATCTTTTTCCTCAGTTTCAGATTTCTCAGGTATTTCATCATCAGACTTGCCAGGAACACCATTGTCATTTTCCTCTGCCTCTTCATCTTTCCGTTCTACCTCTGACTCATCTTCTGTGTCGGTTGTACTTTTTTTCTCCCCAACTACAGAAGAACCTTCAATTTTCTTCCGACTCTGAAAATACACCACAAAAGGTTGCAAAACCAAATAACTAAGGATAGCTGCCAATTAAAACAACTAAAATACACCTTATGGATAGTGTCAAAGATATGGAACTATAACCGAGTTCCAACCCACTTTCCTCCCTTAACAGTTACAAGGGCAATAAATACTATTAATAAACCACCAATATGCAAACAATTTAATGGGGTAATATCATGGGCAAGGAAGACTAATATTCTATTTCTACCCTGAGACTTAACTTTGGAAAGCACTTTACAACTAACAATATATAGCTTAAGTTACATTTCAAATTTGTAGCTAAAGGAATAAAAGAGCACCTTAGCAGCACGTCCTGATGAAGTTCCTGATCTTGATGAACGCTTTGTTGTGCGCTTGCGCTTTTTGCCTTTAATTAACTGATAAGAAAGAAAACATAATATGAATATGTTGCATCAGAATGGTATAACACCAAAAGAAAAGGAAAATATAGTAAACCTTCTCCTTTTCTGCAAGAAGAACAGTTGATGTAGCTTGAGGGGCAACCAAAAAATCTATCAGCTTTGCAATAATATCTTCCTGCTTATGTCCAAGAATATTAGCATGAGAAACAACAGGTACAATAATTGGTATAAAGCAAACAAGTATGTTTCTTTGGACTCAAGTTACGAAGAGGTAACTGCATTACTACTATTATTTACATTCATTAACTCAGGCGAGAGCACATAAACATAGTACTATCATCCGCATATCTACAGAAGATAGTTTTTATAGGGAAAAATATTAGTTTCTGAAAAGATATCGAGTAGAAAAATGCTTGGCATGAAACAACCCCCCTTAAACTTATTAACATTGAGCCCACAACAAATGCATCAGCAAGGCTAAACCAACAAACCTTCCTAGACGTTGCCCTGGAAATTTGAATGTCAAGCAAATCACAAAATTCCAGTAACTTCTCTTTATTGCACCTGTCAAGTTTTTCTTTCACTCTAACCATTTGCTTTTCCTGCAGTAACAATTACAATATTAGATAGACAAGGACAATATTCAGAAAAGCAAGCACACATTAAAGGAAATGATTAAAAACAAGTCAATAAAATCCAACAAGTATCAACTTTCATACTTCTTACGAACAAAAAATTACCTCATTTTCATGCCACACAAATCCAGAAAATCTTGATATATTACTCTTGACCTGAATTGCCTGCAAAATGCAAATGACTGAAAAATGGATCATGTAGAAGCATAACAACATCTCAGTGTTACCTGTTGATTTCAACATCCCAGGTAAGCGTAATATTAGAGTAATCTTTAAACAGTCTAAGCATGCACTATCCTATATTCTTAAATGCAGAGGTGGCTTAATATAATTTTTTGAGTGAAAAACAAGCCCATAACACTGATGTGAAATCATTGCAACCAGGGGGGTCATGAAGTAGAATATACCTTCCCTCTCCTACCGAAGAGAATCATATGGAGCAATTTCAAAGTATCATCTGTCTTCCTTCTAGATAATTTAAATGTCACTGAATCACAAAATGCAAAAGACCTAAAGTTATTAGCTGTTCTGGAGAGGTGCAAACATGCAACTACAGCATAAAATATATAAAACCAGCAACAACAAAAACCATTCATAGCTCGTGAAAAAAAGTTTTTTATTTTACAAAACATAGACAACCCCACCTAGTGTTTGATAAAGGCTTGGTCTTTGTTGTTGTTATAAAATATAGACATGAATTACCAAGATAGACAAATACAAGAGACAGTCTTAACTGAATAACAAAATCTTAAAATGAATAACACAGCATAGACATGCATTAAAATCATAAATAAATAGATAAGTATAGATATTATGTATATGTAAGTATAAAAACAAAAATGAAATGTGAAAATTGCAAATGAGATCATACCATCAGGTAACAATTTAAATCCGGAAACAAGTTAATAAAACTAAGCAGTTTACAATCACGAGTCAGGACATCCATCTCTAATTTCCAAGTTGTAATGGAACCATAGGACATGGTGACAAGTAGATTACGAAATTTAATATAAAATTTGAGTCATTTTGTTTTTTATGCCATCAAACATTCACTCATAAAATAATATTGAGCTCTTTCCTTTTCTTGATAAATTGACGACAATTAAAATTCATTTATTGAACTGTTATTTCAATATGTTGTCATAAAAGAAAACATCGGTCTGCCTATTTCAGTAAACTCGTGAAGAACGTGGAATGCTTGTGAAAGGAGACATTATGAATTAGGTTAATCTTAGCAAGCTATAGTAAATAGAAGGGGATTCATAAACCATAATGGAAAGAAGAATTGAAGATAAACATCATACCATTGGGTATATCTTTCAAAGGAGTACCACGGCCCTGCAATATTGAAGGTAAACTGTAAATGAAATAAGTTTTAATATTGCACACAATTAAGGCTTAATATGAAACAGAAAATGAATACCTTTGAGATGTGAAGTTCTTTGTTTGCATCTTTTTCAATTGATGTAACTAACCTCTCCACTGTTTTCCTTTCTCGCACAGGGCGACTTAAAGCAGGAGTCCTTGGCTCAGTCTCCTTAAGTACCTCTCTTTTTTCCTCCACCTTCTCCCCATTGATCTTTCCTTTCCTATACTTTTTCGATCCTTTCTCTTCATCCTCCTCCTTCCCTTCTTGAAATTTCTCCTTTTCACTGCTTTCACCTTTGTCTTCAGAGACACCCTCTTCTTCCATAGCATCCACTTCTGGTTTCTTAGATTCTACATTCTCCTTTTCCTTTTCACTATGCACAGTTTCCTTTCTTTTCCTTTTCACCTTCTCTACGTTAATCTTCCCTTTCCTGTGCTTTCTCAATTCTTTCTCAACCTTACTATCATCAACCTTTTCTTCTTCTAACTTTTTAATCTTATCATCATCCTCCTCTTCTTGAACTTTCTTCTTTTTCCTTCTCTCATCTTTGTCTTCTTGGGCAGCCACTTCTTCCATCACAAGCACTTCTGGTTTCTTGGCTTCTGCACTTTCCTTTTCTCCTTCACTATCCACAGTTTCCTGTCTTTTACTTATCACCTTCTCTCCGATCTTCTTCCCTTTCCCAAACTTTATCAATCCTATCTCAATCTTACTATCTTCTACCTTCTCTTCTTCTTTTGGCTTATCAACCTTATCCTCGCTCTTTTCTTCCTCTTGGATTGTCTCTTTTTCACAGCTTTCTTCTTTACCTTTATGGACACCAATTGCTTCCATCACATCCAAATCTGGTTTCTTAGCTTCTACATTTTCCTTTTCTTCTTTACTATCCACAGTTTCCTTAATCTCTGTTTCTTCATTGAGATTTTCATTCTCAGATACATTATCATCTTTGTTATCCTCTTCTTTTTCTTCCACTGAATCAACTTCCTTGTCCTCTTTTACTTCCTCCTCATCATCAACTTTATTGTTGACTTTTACTTCTCCACCAGCTTTCTGATCTTCTTCCATTTCTTTTATGCCATCCTCTTTCAAGTCTTTGACTCCATTGTCCCCCGAGGCTTTTACTTGATCACCTTCCAGGTCCTTCTTCTCAGTCACCCCATTTAAAGTTTTCCCTGGCAAGCAATTGCCATTTGAGTCGGTGTTGGAAACAACATTTGCTGATTCCCCCTCACCCATAGTGATAACTACAGAAAATTTACAAACTACTTCTTCCTGCACACTTTCTACTTCACTGACTTTGTTAAGTTGGACAGCTCGAACCTATCAAGGGAAGAAAAAATCCATTTGTATAAAAATGCCAAACAGAAAAGAGCAAAGAGAATAGCTAAAAACTTGTTTAATTATATACCAAAAAGAGCACTATTTCTAACCTACAATATATAAATTCAATTATTCATAAAAAATAAAAAAAAAGTCTTTCCAATAATGGAAGATCATTTAAAAAAACAAGTATCGTGTTTAAAAGAGAACCTTGGTGGATCGAAATTAAAAAAATTAGTTTTTGTCCAAACTGGCAAAAACCAAAAATATTTTGTGCCATGAAAACTTGAAAGCCCGTTGCAATTGAAGCTTGAAAATTGACCTCATCCCAAAGTCCATGAAGAAAATCAGTTTATAAGCAATAACTCAACACGATAAACAGCACTCCCGGAAAGGAAGATGAATAATTGAGCTGAGAATTTTGAAAGGAAAAAAGAAAATACAAACTATGAAATTTCAATTTGCATTAGTTCCTGAGAAATTGAGAAACCCTAGGTCACCCAAAAAGGAGATTCGTAGTGAGTATATTTTCAACAAATAAAAAACTAAACACAAAGCAAAATTAAATTCCAAAAATCGAGTTTTTATCAGACAGGTGAAAAATTTATGACAGAGAAACAAATTACAAGCAATAAAGTTCCAATTTTCATCACTATGAAGCACTTTCAAAGTCTAAAGTCCTACAAAAACAATTCGAAGAACTGAAAGTTACAGATGCAGGGGTTGAATGAGAACTAAGCTAAACTTGGGATATCAAAATTTATAGCAAAAATGAAATTTAAAACAACAAAAATCCAATTTTCCTGAAGACGAAGTATTTCCAATACCGAAGTAACCTAACAAAAAATTCACTACAAAGAACAAAAAAGATGCAAACTTTAGAGTTCAAATCAAGAGGGTGAGAAAGGGGAGAGAATAAGTGAGACTTACAGATTGAAGGGATAGAAAAAGAATTGAAGAACCTCGATTTGTACTTCGAAGTGTATTTTCTCTCTCTTTCTCACACACACTCATCAGTTATAACTTATTATTATGATTCGGACATCAAATGCCACATTGGACGCTGGATCAATGGTTCACAAATGAGTTTCCTCATAATTTTGATCATATAATATTATTTATCATTTATATCTATTAACATATGTAATGTACATGTTCATAGCCATGTATAAGGTCCATAAGCATTTTTGAAGGCTCCAAACATATTTTTAAATTTTTTTAGGGGCAAGTTCAATATTGACAAAAAAATAGTTCATTGTATTTATAATAAACCCAAAACCATGGTTTTGGCACTGATTTTAAAATTGTTTTGTAAAAAAAAAAAATCTTCTGTTGTTTTAGTTATTTTAAATTTAAATGGAATAGTCATATCAAGTAATTGTGATGTGAAATCTTAATGATGTGTATTTCTTATTTAGTCTAAATCATATATATATATAATTGGAGTGATAAATGATAAAATAAAATGAAGAGTATTTTGCTAAATGCACTTTTAAAAGTTAATTTAAATGACCCAATTTGAGCTGTATTCAGTATATCAAAAGTTTTTTTTAATCATAATGTAATGTAATGACACATAACTCTAAGTCGATAAACTTATTCTTATGGAAACTCAATTAGGTAAAATTACTTTTGTTTAACAAAGAAGATTTTTTATGCCAAATATTGAATCCGGTAAAATAGTTCTGACTTTCAATTCTATGAAACAAGTATATCTAGTCTGAATACACATTCTGTTGAAAAGAAAGGGTGATGTTAAGTGTGAAGTGTTAACAAACTTCTTCCATTGGTTAAATAAATCATCTAGTCTAACAAAGAATAGGTTATATAAGATACCTAGTCATTTATCAAACAAATAACTTCAACTTCATATAAGATACCTAGTCATTTATCAAACAAATAACTTCAACTTCGTTGACTTCAAAAGTGAAATTCAAAGGTCTAATTCAAGCAGGTCTTTCAGGGATAACATATTACGCTGATCTTGCATAGAACTCGGTCCAAACTTCTTGGTCTACTCTCAGTTGATGAGCCATTTGTTGAGGATGGCACAACAGATACATCACTCATTTGATGCCCAAGAACTCTAATGCAGTTGCTTTAGGTGTCAACCCAAGCTGAGACAAGTACTCAGAGTTATAGAACTTGCTCAAATGTCTCATTCCGCTGTCACAAAGAATGGTTACAATTGTGTGACCTGGGCCAAGCGACTGTGCTACTCTAACTGCTCCAACACAGTTCATTGCGGAAGAACTCCCGAGGAAGAGACCATCGTTCTTCAAAAGAAACCTGGAACACGAGTGAAATATTATGGCATTCATTCATTTCTTCCACTTGACTCACCAATAAAGATAAGATGGCTAAGAAAAGAGTCAGGAATACTGACCTAGCCATTTCAACAGCCTCCATATCTGTGCCTCGAAAAGCACCATCGAGTTTTCCCTCTGCAAAATTCTTTGTTATTCTGTTAATTCCAATTCCTTCGGTTATAGTGTCAAATGGATTTCTAAGTCTACGACCTTCTGCCTCCTCTTTGGTGTACATTACTCCCCTTGTTACCTTGTTAAACAAACCGGAACCAGGAGGATCTAGGAGGTAGCACTTGACATTTGGATTCTTTTCCTGTCGATCAGAAGACAAAGAAATTCAGGAAACTTTCAAAATCAAAATGACAACATTTTAAAAGGTGAAGGAAGAGACAAAGAACCTGGAGAAACCTGGAAACTCCTGCCACAGTACCACCAGTGCCTGCCGCGGCAACAAATGCATCCAACTTTCCACTCGTCTGTTCCCAAATCTCAGGTCCTGTACCCTCATAATGAGCCCTGAAGTTTGCTAGGTTCTCAAACTGATCAGCGAAAAACCCGCCTTGACAATCATTAGAAAAGAATGAATTGTGTATGTATCCATCAGATTCGTGACCATTTACTTGCTTTGTGTCTTTGCCATTTAATTGTGATTTTCTATTCTTCAATGCAAAATCATTTGCTTCGGATGCCCGTCTACGTGCAATATTGACAAAATGGTCTTTGTGAGTAATGGAAACTGGTCGAACTCTTTCAACAGTTGCCCCAAGGGCTTCAATTATTTGAGACTAGAAGAGACAAAATGTTTCAGTAATTGTTGAAATGTCTTATTGGTGTATGATAAAAGAGTTGATTGAGTACAAGTAAAAAGTACCTTCTCAATGGCAGCATCATCAGGTATAACCACGTGGCATTTGCATCCGAAGGCAGGAGCAACAGTGGCAATACTAATGGCAGTGCTTCCAGCACTCCCTTCAGTAATTATTCCACCCCGACGTAGTTGCCCAGATTCCAGAGCCTGCATAATCATTCATATATTGATAGATAGAATGTTGTGTTGATTAAATAATTGAAACATTTTATCATTAGAAGTTGGTTCAGATTCCAGGATAACCTCTTGAATAATTTGGAGTGCAACCCTATCTTTGACACTCCCTCCAGGATTCAAAAACTCGCACTTGCCAAGAATCTGGAATAAGAAAAAAGGAAAATAGTGAGTGTGGGAAAGAGAAATGGAAATGGAAATGGAAATGAAAAAAGGGAAAGTGAAAATACTTGGCAACCCGTAGCATTAGAGAGACTGTTGATTTGAATCAAAGGGGTGTTACCAATGGCATCCACCAATCCATTTTTCCTCTTTTTCTTATTAACTAATTTTTTCTTCCAACAATAATTACAGATGAAGTAACCCAATATCACTGATGCCAATATGGCAGTGGCACCAACACCGCCTCTGCTTCTTCTTCCCACTAACATTTTACTCCTCAACCTTCATTCACTTTTACTATGTAAAATACATTCATCCTAATGGGCTTCTCTTTCCTCTCATCCTAATGGGCTTCTCTTTCGGCCCATTTTAAGAGTTGGTTAATTTAAGAGTCAACTTGATGATTAAAATATAAGTCCCAATACATAGCGTGAGGACATGGCCTTGACTGAAATCAGAATTTTATAATGATGTCATGGGTTACATACAGATCTTGAAATCAATCATCTATTTTCTTAATAATATTTATTCGATTACTTTCCTGCACCTTTAAGACCCTCTCTTTCCTTTCTGGGAAAATAAGTTATGGTGATCACAATGCGCTCCCTCACTTCCCTTCTCACTCCAAAACCAACTCAATTCTCTCTCTTCTCCCCAAAGTTCCCACCTTTCCACAAAACCCATCATTTTTCTTTCTTTTCTTCACCTCCTTCCTTCATGTCTGCTCCTATTCATGCTTCTTCTTCAAGCCCACTTTCCTGCTCCCAAACCCATTATCATCACTCATCTGGTCCTTCATCACCCTTTTGCACATACCAGCTCAACTCATTGCACACTCACACTTTTGTAGATGAAGTTGATCATGATGTAAGTGGACGCAATCTATGGCTTAAGATGCTAGATGAAGCTAGGTCTGATGTCACCGTGGAACCTATCTTATCTAGTTACTACCATAGTTCCATTTTGTCACATAAATCATTGGAATCTGCTTTGGCTAATCACCTTGCTATTAGGTTGAGTAACGCAAGCCTTCCAAGTGCTACTCTTTATGATCTTTTTAAGGGAATTTTGGATGGTGACGATGAGCATAACATCATGGATGCTGTGAAGGATGATTTGAGAGCAGTGAAGGAAAGAGACCCTGCTTGTATAAGCTATGTGCATTGTTTCTTGAATTTCAAAGGGTTCGTGGCATGCCAAGCACACAGGGTGGCTCACAACTTGTGGTTACAAGGAAGGAAGGTTTTGGCAGTTATGATTCAGAACCGGGTTTCAGAAGTTTTGGGAGTGGATATTCATCCAGGAGCCAAGATTGGTAGTGGGATTTTGCTTGATCATGCAACTGGGATTGTTGTTGGAGAAACTGCTGTGATTGGAAATGATGTCTCAATTTTGCATAGTGTCACATTGGGAGGGACTGGTAAGGCCAGTGGGGATAGGCACCCTAAGATTGGTGATGGGGTTTTGATTGGGGCAGGAACTTGTATTTTGGGGAATATTAAGGTTGGTGATGGTGCTAAAATTGGTGCTGGTTCAGTAGTGATTAAGGATGTGCCTCCAAGGACTACTGTTGTTGGGAACCCGGCTAAGTTGGTTGGAGGGAAGAACAATCCTATCAAATTGGATAACATTCCTAGCTTCACTATGGACCATACTTCAAATATCTCTGAGTTTTATGATTATTGTGTTTAGAGTCAGTAATTTTGATTGGGGGACTCTTGTTTGTTATGTAAGAGAGAATCCATGTGATGAGTAGTAACCACTGATCTTCTCTGTGATGAGTAGTAACCACTAATCTCTTATCATTCACTCCCCATCCTTCTCTTTGAGATGACACCCTCCTGCTCCTTCTTCTACTTCCAAGAGAGTGTAATGAAACTTGTGAGATTAGTGGATACACAATATAGCAGTTGTAACTCAAGTGTTGCTAAATGCATGGGCTGGCTATTAGAACTTAGAAGAGAACTAAATGTATGGGTGAGATGGACACATTTAATATGTAATCTCTATAGTCATGCTTATATATTGTGATGTAACTATTATTGTAATTGTTTTTATTGTCATGAACTTATATTTTGGTTAAATTAAAATGGGCAAACATAAGAAAATCCAATATAAATTGAAGGGACGTGCTATCACTTTAAAAAACAGAATCTAACTATATTTTACAAAACATATCTTACAAAAAATTTCAAAACTTGTCCAATGAAACTTGAATGTAAGTAAGAATTGACATACAGTTACATTGTGACCATGTAAGTTCAAAATTTATTACCTACACGTATCTTCTGGATGAATAATTTATAAGTAAGTTGTGAGATTTTATGAATTTTTTTATTGTATATAAAAAGATTGAAATCAGAATTTTGACAGAGAAAATTAAAATCCTAACTCCAATATATGAGATTTAAGGATTAAATCTTGTGATCTCAGGTGGTGCTTGCTGGTTTGTGCACACACTTGCTCTGTTTCTGTTGTCCTTTTTCTTACTCAACACGTTCTCCCTTCATTCTAACTACACACTGCGTCCACTCATGAAGTTTCTCTCAAGGACCCAAGGTCTTTCCATTCTAATTCATCACTTTTATTACCATTTTCACGTTTCACCTTCACTCTTCCAATTTTAATTTCATTCTCATTCCATTTTTAATTTATTTCTTACTTTTTTGGTTTTCAGTGCTGAAGTTTAAGTTCGTTCTTAAAAGCCGTAAAATCGACCCTTCATCCAAGAAGTTCTCATCCTTATCCTCGTCAAATGGGCCTCCTCCTCCTTCTCAAACGAATGGGAAAGTTTTTCGCTTTACGAATGAAAATCCAACAAAAGTGAAGGTTACCGGAATTTCAGTGTATGATGTATGCAGGGTTTTGGAGACTGGTCCTTGGGGACCTGCCATTGAGGATGCCCTCAACGTGTTTGATGAAATGCCTCAACCTGAATTGGTTGTTGGAGTTATCTGGAAGTTAAAGAATGTGAATACTGCATTGCAGTTTTTTAGGTGGGTGGAGGTTAGAACTGAAAAATCACATGATCCTGAAGCGTACAATGCACTTCTCATGCTTATGGCTAGGACCAGAAGCTTGGACTATTTCGAACAGATTATTGAAGAAATGAGTATGGCTGGATTTGAAGTGTCACATAATACTTGTATCGAATTGGTTGCTAGGTTTGTCAATTCGCGAAAAGTACATGAAGCTTTTGTTATCATTGAAACCATGAGGAAGTTCAAGTTTCGCCCTGCTTTTTCGGCTTATACAAAATTGATTGGTGCCCTCTCCACCTCTCATGAATGTGATCTCATGCTCACCCTCTATCATCAAATGCAGGAACTAGGCTATGAAGTGAGCATACATGTGTTTACTACACTTGTTCGCGTTTTTGCCAAGGAGGGCCGCATTGATGCTGCTCTTTCCTTGCTGGATGAGTTGAAGAGTAACTCGTTTAATGCTGACCTTGTCCTCTATAATGTCTGCATTAACTGTTTTGGAAAAGTTGGCAAGGTCGATATGGCCTGGAAATTCTTTCATGAATTGAAAGCACAAGGGTTGGTACCCGACGACGTGACATATACTAGCATGATAGGGGTTCTTTGCAAGGCTGGGAGGCTGGATGAAGCTATTGAGTTGTTTGAAGAATTGGATCTCAACAGGAGTGTCCCTTGTGTTTATGCTTACAATACCATGATTATGGGCTATGGTTCAGTTGGGAAATTTAATGAAGCATACAGTTTACTTGAAAGGCAAAGGAGAAAGGGATGTATCCCTAGTGTAATTGCATATAATTGCATCCTAACTTGCCTAGGAAGAAAGGGTAAATTAGAGGAAGCATTGAGGATTTATGAAGAAATGAAAAAAGATGCAGCACCCAGTTTTCCAACCTATAATATTCTAATTGATATGTTTTGTAAGGCAGGAGAACTTGAAGCTGCTCTTAAGGTTCAGGATGCAATGAAAGAGGCTGGCATGTTCCCTAATATCATGACTGTAAATATAATGATTGATCGACTATGTAAAGCGCAAAAACTTGATGAAGCTTGCTCCATATTTTTAGGATTGGATCATAAAGTTTGCACCCCTGACACAGTTACATTTTGTTCTCTTATCGATGGTTTAGGAAGACATGGCAGGGTAAATGATGCCTACAGTCTTTACGAAAAGATGTTAGATTCTGGTCAGACCCCAAACGTGGTGGTATATACATCCCTTATTAAGAACTTCTTCAACTGTGGTAGGAAGGAGGATGGTCACAAAATTTATAAAGAGATGGTCCATAGGGGCTGCTCTCCTGATTTGATGCTCCTTAATGCTTACATGGATTATGTTTTCAAAGCTGGTGAAACTGAGAAAGGGAGGGCTTTATTTGAAGAAATAAAGACTAAGGGGTTAATTCCTGATGTCCAGAGCTACTCAATTGTAATTCATGGTCTTGTGAAAGCAGGTTTGCCAAACGAAACTTATAAGTTGTTTTATGAGATGAAGGAGCAAGGACTGCATATGGACACCCGTGCTTACAATATTGTTATTGATGGATTCTGCAAGTCTGGTAAGGTCAATAAAGCTTATCAACTTCTGGGGGAAATGAAGACAAAGGGTCTCCGACCTACTGTTGTTACCTATGGTTGTGTCATTGATGGGCTTGCTAAAATTGACAGGCTAGATGAAGCATACATGTTATTTGAAGAAGCAAAGTCTAAAGGTGTTGATTTAAATGTATTGATCTATAATAGTCTTATTGATGGATTTGGGAAGATGGGAAGGATTGATGAAGCATATTTAATTTTGGAGGAGTTGATGCAGAAAGGTCTGACTACCAACACACACACGTGGAATTGCTTACTTAATGCATTGGTGAAAGCTGAGGAAATTGATGAAGCTCTCGTCTGCTTTCAGAACATGAAAAACTTGAAATGTTCTCCAAATGCATTAACTTATGGCATTATGATAAATGGTCTTTGTATGATTCGAAAATTTAATAAGGCCTTTGTGTTCTGGCAAGAGATGCAGAAGCTTAGGCTAAAACCCAATACTATCACATACATAGCCATGATTTCAGGACTTGCAAAGGCTGGAAATGTTCTAGAAGCAAAGGGACTCTTTCAGAGATTTAAGGCAAGTGGGGGCGTACCTGATTCAGCTTGTTATAATGCCATGATAGAAGGATTAAGCAATGCCAATAAAGCATTAGATGCATATGCACTTTTTGAGGAAACTCGGCTGAAGGGTTGCCATATATATAGCAAAACATGTGTTGTTCTTTTAGATGCATTGCATAAGGCTGACTGCCTTGAGCAAGCAGCAATTGTTGGTGCTGTCTTAAGGGAAATGGCAAAGTCTCAACATGCTACAAGATTACCTTGAGAACAGGTTGTCGATATTGTACTGGTATTGAAACAGAAGTGTGGCTTCTGGGCCAAAATAAGTGGTGGTTTCGATTAATGTTTTCCTTTTACCCATTTCAATTGACTACAACAACAATCAACCCTTAATCTCTCTAGGTGGGTTGACTAAATGAATCAAACGGCGCTATAATACTCTATTGATTGATCATTCAAATTGTAACACAGATAGGTTTCTAATGTCACTGGTTCTTTGATAAGGTTAATCGTCTTTTCCTTATACATTACATTGTGGTTTCAGAATTTTATAGCTGCTTCATGCAGATTAGTTTTGGGAAAGTTGTGCTGCATTTAGACCACATTTGGATTTTTCTTGTTAGGTGGAAATATTCTGTATTGTGTAGGTAGAGCACTGGAATTCCAAGCAATATTTTTGTTGTAGAAAATAAGATATTTAATCATTATGCATGGTCTATATGCTCTGTTTAAATTCCTAAGTCACTTTGGTAACGTAATTGGTTTGATCCTCTCTGCTTTAAGTATGAAGCACAACCATAGATATCTTAATCTAGCCAATAAAAGTAGTTGACTTCACTCTTAAGTCCTAACCAATTGCTCCCATATCACATACTTAATTTTTTTATGAAAATAAAATATTTCCTTATACTAGATAGAATCATTGATATTATTGACAAGACTGGAATGTTTAAATGAAGGTAAACCTGTTACTTAACTTAACTTTAGCCAATCCTCTTAGTATTCTGACGGGATACAATTGGTAAATTGGTCAAGGTGGTGAATAGTTGGGTGCCACTTCTGTTAATATGAAAGGTGAATTTCAGCCGAACATAAGTGAGGAACAGTGAGTGAAAACTCTCTTAATCTTTACGAGTGAAGAGGAGTCTTACTCATTTAGATAAGATTTGATGCCCTTGTTGATGAGGAAGCCAAAGCTTAGTTGGAAGTTCCCAATTATAGTAATACAACAAGTGTGCAAGAGAAAGTTGAATAGTAGGTAAAGCAAATGAAATGACTGGACATGATCTCCTTCCAGCACCAGCACCAGCACCATTCAATTGGATGATCAATGAATCTCTCTGGTATAAATTTCTCTGCTTCATTCCAATACTCAGTCAGGGTCTCTTCCAATTGCCCATGCATTCACTATCACTTTCGTTCCAACAGGTATTGTGTACCCTTTAAGATCACATGTTTCTCTACATTCTCTTCAACTGATGCTTCATCACTGTATCCTTTGTTGATAGAAGATCCAGTGTTAGCAGAAATATATGTGATTAACTTGGTTACCTCTTCTTCCCTAATGGATTGGAATGATCTCACACGTGTAGTACCAAGAAGCTCTACAGTGCATATGGACACGTAGCAATGTCAGTGGAACCATACCACATGATATATTTGTATTGCATGCAAGAAAAAACACTAATTCACATGGAATTGTTTCTGCACAACAAATGCACTTGCTACACTCCTTTAATTGTTTCTAATGATGATGAACTATTGGAATGTTGGTATATGTTTAGACCCAATGTTATTAATACCCTACATGTCATTAAACCAATAAGGGTATCGGTATAGTGGTATAATAGTTTAACCAGTGATTCAGTAATTAAATCACATACCGGTGAAGTTAGATATACATATATAATATATTAACATTAATGTTGAAAACAATAATTATTTTTATTTTAAATAAAAATCGATTGGTATGACCGATATAGTTCAATTAAAAATCGGCTGGTATGACCAGTTTTTATCGGTTTTGGTCGGTTTATACCTGTATAATTGCATAACCGATATAATTATTGTATCGTACCGGTATTGGGACTGGTTCACCTGTTTACCGATTCAATCGGCCGGCACGAAACGGTTTTAATAAATATGAATTAGACCTCTTCATAGATGTTTTTAAGTTAGGCAACTAAGGTCCCCATAAATTTCCCTTCTTACTTTATCCTTTCAATTTATTTATAAAGAAAAAACAAATAAAAAGCAAATGATAATAATATTAAAATGTCACATCTCATAATTATTTAAGAAAATAAAATAAACTCTTTTATATTGGAAAAATGTCATCCTACAATTTATAATCCTCTTTTCAAAATATAATATTGTTGGAGGTTGGAATATATACTTATTGTCATTAATGGTATATTGATAGGGATCCATATCAGGAAAAAGATTAAGAAAAAGGAAGGGGGAAAATTAATGAATAAAATACATCATATATTCTAGGTTGCTGCAGCAGCAACTTAATGGGATGGGTCTGGATCCATGTTTTGGACTCGTAGGTAATTGAGACCCGCGATTTTAAGACCCGCTGTTAGATGGGTCTGGGTCCAGGTAATAAGGTATCCAGACCCGTGAGTACCCGGACCCGCTATTTCTTCATATATATTGTTATATCATATTAATCCATAATTATAATATCATATTAATTCATAAATGTGATTGTTATATTGTTAAAATGTGATGTTATATTGTTAAGTAATGATATTATGTTGTTAATTTATATGTATGATGTGATGTTATCTTAATTGAATAGTTCATACTAAATGAATTTTTCATCATAATGTTGAAGTTGTTTTTAATTTTTCATCCTAATGTTTAATTGTCAAATTACATTGTTTTTAAAACTTTAAATTAAGTTTAATAATTTTTTTTCTTGTTAATTGTCCAAATAACATATAAGGTCGTATAAAACAAATACACAAATGCATAAATTATTTGCAATTATGGAAATAATAATTGTCTACCTAGCCGTGATTAATTTCTTATCCTTTTTGTTATATAAAAAAGAACTACCCTCTTAAAAAGGCCAATCCTCTCTCTATCTTAAAGGTCACACATTTTGCCCTTTTTTAAAAAATAAAACAAAAAATCACTAATACAATAATACAGAAGATACTTTATTTTCTTACGATAATAAGCAAAATTTCATAGTGTTGAGTAAATTTATAACTCATATAGCTAGAAGATACTTTTATAAATAGAAGGCTTGTAACCATTTGTTAGATGATGAATTACTCTCTATTTTTCTCTCATTCTCTTCACTTTCTGCAAAATAATACAAAGAACCAAATGTTCCAAGGTTGTAATACATAGCCCCTCCCCCACCAGAATTATATTCACGCTTGTTGGGCTGTGGCTGTATCATGATAAATTTTATTATTGTTTACTGAGTTTTTGTGTATAAATTTATCACTAGCTCATGGATTACACAAAACTACTCTCCAAAAAATAATTATTATCTATTTCGAATTTTATATATAAGTTATTATATTTTTTTAATCTCTAACCCATCCTAGCAAATAAATAATAAAATGGATATCTAATGAGAAGAGATAACATGAGATTTTTGGCTAGAATCAAAATGCATCTTTGAATAAACAAAGTTTCACACAATATATCTGTTTACGCATAACACTCTTCTATGAGATGAAACACAATAGAACTAGTTGATACATAGAGAATAAGCATTTGTTCTATTTTAGGGTAAGACAAGAAAGAAGAAAGGATAATAAGACTCTTTCATAGAAATTAATAATGTTTAAAGAGGATTAAGTATAATGTGGATTTTTAAATAACTTAACAACAAAATTATTGGATGAGAAATTTTGGATAGGAATAAGTATTAGTAATTGGGGCCTAACTTATAAAATCAATGGTTGGCCTTGATAATTGACAAATGGGTCAATCGACAAGAAAATCAGAATTTGATTGCGGTGCACTACAAATTCGAATTGGATTCCTCTCTCCAGTATTGAATATGTGAGAGGATATGCTTTTTATAAAAATAATAATTTAAAATATGTTAAAATCTGGGTCATTAAAATTTTATTTATGACACATGTGTTAATCTTAGGTATGCATTGGACTCTCATGTAATGGAGAGTAACCAAACTCTACAAATTCATATGCACCATAAATGAAAGTTACTATCTATCACAATATTTGGACCATGCAATACTAGAATTTCTAACTGATTGAAATTGTTAGGGCCACAACTGGCACATTCTATTACAATTGTAATGATTTTTCATCCTTAAAATTAAGTGTAATAATATCACTTATCTCTCTATTAATGAATATGATCTCTCCTCCTTTAAATATGTGTTATTCTCTGTCCCAACTATTCACAATTTAACGAATATTAAAAAAATTATCTTATATTTTTTAAAGTTTTGTTTTTATTTATATAGAAATATCTCACCGAGTAAATAGAATGTGACACCTAACCTATTTATTTGAAGTCTTTGTCACCTACTTGTGTAAAAATAATCATTTACTTTTAATCATTCATCTATTACGGACCTATTACTTGTCTATAACAGGTCAGATCAAACCATACTTTTTAGTAAACATGTCAGACTTAAGTTTATTTAAAAGTCTATTTAACCGAAATAAGTCAGACCCAGACCTTTTAAAAAACCTATTAATTCTAACAGACCAACCTATGTAATGTTATTATATTTTTATAAATTATTTTTATAACATGTACAAAAAAAACTAAATAATAAATTTTTTATGTAAATCTACTAGGACTTAGAGATTAGACTATTTAATAATTGAATATTTAATTGTTGAGACTTGAGCTTAAGTACATAACTCAACTCAGGTTAAATATTAGAACAATATCATATTTTATTGTGATATTAAAAGACATTGTTTTGCATATTCTACCTCAAAGACACCACAAATCCTTCGAATACATTACGCAACATTGAAAGATGATGAAAATAATTGTGATAACAATGTAAAAAAAAATCACACTAATTGCTATAATTATAATAATTTTTTCGAGTTTGTAAATGTGTTAAATTTTTTAGTTTAACATGCATTTAAACAGGCTAACAGGTTAGACCAGACTTTTAAACAGGTCAGACCTAGACTTTGAATTTTTTTTAAACAGACAAACAGGCCAAACCCAGACTTCTACATGCTATATAGGTTTGACCTGTTTAAGGCAAAGTCTGACTTGTTTTCACCCATACTTTTAATAAAATAACAACTAAATATTTATTGAGTTTATTAGCTACATAATTAAATTCTCTACGTACCACACTCATCTTAGAGTTAACAATAAACTTAAAGTTGATATTGTAGTGCTCTACAAATAAATATATAATTGATATTGATTTCACCACAATATATGATATGGAATAGTAAGTAATACCTTTAATAAAAAAATAACTAACACAATTATTAAAGATATTAGTTGATCTCATATTATTCCCCTAATTTTATATATATAAAAGAAATCTCGTTATTTAAATTGTACTTTATGATATTCTGTGCGAAAGTGTGTCAATAATGTTTCCATTTAAAATGCATAAGAATTTGTTTCAAAATTAAATATTTTAAAATACATTCACAATAAACCAGACACAATAGGAAGGAATAAATGAGTAACATTTTAGACCATACATTCAAATTGAAGTTTACTTATATATACTTAAGTGGAGAGGAAGGAATACTTAAATTGAAAAGAAGTTTTGGAGGCATAAATATGCATCTTTATAACCCTTTCAGCATTTTCTCTTTATACTCTTGTTATTAAAAGTGGTTAAGAGATCCAGTTCAAAGAATTCGTGTACAAACTTACCTCCAGGGCCATGGAAACTACCTTTAATAGGTAACATACACCAATTTGTTGGGTCAATGCCCCATCGCTCGTTGAGAGATTTAGCAGCCAAGTATGGTCCCATAATGCACCTAAAACTAGTTCACCAGAAATTGCTAGCCAGATTATGAAAACACATGATGTCAATTTTTCTTACAGGCCAGAGAGTCTTTTTGCCAAAATATTTTCTTATAATGCTACAGACATTGAATTCTCTCAATATGGAGACTATTGGAGGCAAGTAAGAAAGATATGCACCGTGAAGTTGCTCTCAGCAAAACGTGTTCAATCATTCAGGTCATGCACATATTTTAATTATCTTTAATATAATAACTTTTCTTAATATTATATATATTATATAAATCAGAGATGAAATAAATTATATATTAACTGATATCTTTATTATTATTATATGAAAAGGTGTATCTTCATAAGAATCGGTATATACTTTACTTTTATAAGAGTGGATGGAATATCCCATATACATATATATTATCTATATGCCGTACTCATAATAACTTAAAACTTATGGGTATACGGTATATGTATTAATATAATATAATTTGTTATATGATAGATTATTACTAGACAAGTTAATATTTGTTGAGTCTGGCTGGCAATTATTCAGGTTCATAAGAGAAGAGGAAGTGTCAAAAGTTGCTAAAATAATATGTGGAAGTGAGGGGTCCATTGTGAATATGTCTTCAATGATTTCCTCATTGTTGAGGAAGGAATTTTCCTAGCAGGAGAACTATGGGTTAGTGAATTCTATCCCTCAATTACAGTCCTTCAAAAGTTGAGTAAGACAAAGCTTAAACTTGAAAAGTTGCACATGGAGGCTGATAAAATCTTGCAAGAGAAGCAGGGGAAGATCTAATTGATGTTCTTCTTAAGATTCAAAATGACAAGACTTCTCAACCTCCCTTAACTGATGACAGGTTACTACATTTTCTCTATACATTTCATTAATCATAATATTATAAAACTCATCTCTACCATCTTTTTCTAGGGTAAATGAAACATATATTTTGTTTAATCATAGGCAAAATCATTTTTTATCAACCACCATAGAGGTTGATAACAAAGAGTAAGTATTTAAAATAATAATAATAATATAACACTTTTGTCATTTTGCTATTTTCCTATGCTATAGTCATAGTGTAGTGCCTTAAAGAAAGTAGCTCTTATCTAATAAAGAGTCGTGTACTATATATGTAACTATTTCTGCAACCACTTATAGAATTGTAAAGTCCATCCCTTGAATCTGAAACCAAGTCATCAATCAAAAAACCTTTATGTAAGAAGAAAAAAAGTTGAACACGTAAGCTCAAGTAGTTTTATGTGGTGCACTTAAAGGAAAAGAACAGCTGCTCTATCTTCCAACAGTATTCCTACTGGTGGTATCCATTTAACAACAAAAGGTCACTTGCACCATTGAAATGAAAAGTAGAAATATGCGTTCGAGATGACAATGAAACCCGAACTCATAGATACTCATGTGAATTTAACTTAAATTTAATAGGGAAACCCGATGTGATTAGGTTCATATTGGATTTTAACTGAGTGCAACTTTCGAGTTTGAGTTTGGTACAATTGATACTCAAACCCGCTCCAAACTCAAATAATATAAAATTAAAAATTACACATAAATATATATATACATGTTTAAGTAGATTCATATCGAATTCGGGTTATCTGAATTTCGATAGGTTCGGGGATTGTATCATTATTTTCAACTCTACTTAATTTGGGTTCATAATCCAATAATTTAGAACTATCCACTAATTTAAATTATTGGATTTCCCTAGAATTGATGGCTAAGATGTGAAGTTAATGAATCTCTCCTCTTATTTCAATAACGGAAGCTCTGACTAGTTGATTGATTTATAATTTATATTATAATAGGCTTACTTTTTTTGATTGATTATATTACTTCCTAATATTTTTTATATTCAACATGAGGTAGATGAGTCGTATTCTTTATGTGTAAAAATTGGGAATGATTCTCATACAAGTAGTAGCTTAGCTCCCAATAAATCCTATATTATTTCTATTTCTATGCAAAATTAAAAGAAAGGAGTTTTTGATAGTTAAATATTTTTAAATTTTTATTTTATTGTTTGGTGTTAATTAAATTATGATTAGTTAATTTGTCAAAACAAAATTTAGAAATTAAAGCAAAGCATAATCTACTTGATAAAAAAATGTTATTTAAATATTTATATAGTGAGAAGGTTGTATAGATGAGAATTTATAACATGATTTATGATAAGTGATTGTAATGAATCTCCAAATGCATTAATAATTTAAAATGAAATGATTGGTGTGGAAAAAAATGTTTAAGTGTTAAGCACACCAATGTGAGTGAAAGAGAAGGAGTTGAAATACAATGAAAATGGGAAAGGGAAAACGTGAATGAATGGAAACAGAGAGAGAGTGATATATTGTGAGAAAGAGAGAGTAAAAGTAAGTGATTGAGGGAGTGAAATTCTTGTATTAATTTTTCCAAACACCAAAAGCTTTTATACACATATTTAGCACATGGGTTTTTAACTAACAAATACGACATGCTATGAATTGGTTTATGAATTATTATTATAGGAAATGTTTGGTGGTGGTGGAGAAACAACATCAAGTACTGTGGTGTGGTGTTTGTCAGAAATGATAAAGAAACGGGAAGTGATGGAAGAAGCACAAGCTGAGGTTAGAAAGGTATATGATATTAAAGGATATGTGGATGAGTCAGAGTTACACCAATTGATATATTTGAAGGCAGTGATCAAAGAAACACTGAGGCTACACCCTCCTGTCCCATTGTTAATGCCAAGAGAAAATAAGGAGAGAAGTAAAATCAATGGATATGACATACCACCTAAGTGCAAGGTCTTAATAAATGCTTTTGCTATTGGAAGAGATCCTAAGTATTGGAATGAACCTGAAAGTTTTATTCCTGAGAGATTTCTTAATAGTTCTATTGATTATAAAGGCAAAGACTTTGAATTTATACCATTTGGTGCTGGAAGGAGGATATGCCCTGGTATTACATTTGCAATACAAAACATGGAGCTTCCACTTGCAACCTTGCTCTACCATTTTGATTGGAAGCTTCCCAATGGAATGAACAATGAAGAACTTGACATGGATGAATCATCTGGCCTCGCTATTAAAAGAAAAAATGATCTCTGCTTGATTCCAATTGTTACTCGTATGCCTTAAATATATATGTACTTTCATTACCTACATCAATAATCTCATACTATTAGAATCAGAAATATTTCCGTGTCTATTCTCATTGATTTGGTCAGAATGTATACAGCCTAACAAAAGGCTTGACTTTAGGCTACAAACTAGGAAGCAATATCCTAAACAAAAGTATAACAGAAAGCTATAAAAAGGAAGCTATTTATCTACTTTGACCAATATATTTACAATATATTTAACACATTCAGGATTAAATTGTATATCAGTAAGCAGCATATCTATCATCACCTCCAACACAATGTTTCTAATTTACTATTCAATAATTCATTCACTATCTTCTAATTTACTTATGAATACTTTTTAATGTCTTGTTGTGTTCAAAGAAAACCTGGACTAGTAGTACAGCGTTCAATTGTGCTAATATTAACAATACTTAACACACAAGTCATATTAACAATTAAAGCTCAAAACAATCCATTAAGATTTAATCATTTTTTTTATTTGGATCCGGTCCTAGACCTAAAGCTAATATAACCCTAAATTTCGAAAGGGCTAACTTTTGAACTAGAATCCGATTAAATATAATGTATATATATTTTAAATAAAGTCTTATCAATATTACTTATTATTATTAATAATATTATTATTATAAATATGTAATTTCACATATAAATTGGTATATATATTCTTAATTATATATATATATATCATGAAAGAATTAAAGAACTAATGATATTTTCGACCAAAGAGACGTCAATACTTTGTATACAAACGAATAAAGACACAGATAAACATGACGAATAAGTGAGTATGGGATGGGTTGAGCCAAGTCTACTCAACCATAAATAATGTCTTAGTCTAGTTTTTGAACTCAAACTCGATCATAGACCCCGACCATATTCGGGTCAGCTCATGACCGGTCATATCCGGTGAGTATGATTATCTCATACTCAACCATAAATATTGTATGAGTCTAATTTTTGAATCAAAACTCAATCATAAACTTGACCATATTCGAGTCCGATAATGATCGAATCATATCAATTGAACAGGTAGGGTACTAGTCACTCTAATTGAGAGTATACATAGAGAAATAGGTTTTGAGTGTAAATTTCCACCTAAACAGTGGCATTTAAGTTAAATGAGCAATTCCCTATACATGATTATGACGGATATGGGTGATGGGAACAAAAAAATGTGGTAGTCAAATCAGTGACCAAAAATGGCACCCGAGGGCCGTGAAATTTGAAGCCAGTCAAACCACATTAACATATTCGTATGGCATATACTAGGTTCACATATTAGATTCCACATCCCTTTTATCCACACTATTTCACATATTAACATATTCGTATCAATAGGGATTTTATGTTTGGACAATCTTTCGGTTCAATAAAATTACTATATATTTTTATAATTTTTTAATTGGTTCATGGTATCTTTAGAGACAACAAAAGAAACATGAGATCTTAACATTAAATCGTGGTTCACTAAATAAATCATATACCAATAAAATTAGATATACATATATAATATATTAACATTAATGTTGAAAAATCATTAAAAAAAAATTTTAAATAAAAATCGATCTGTATGACGGTACGGTTCAATTGAAAACCGGCCGGTATGACCGATTTTTACGGTTTTGACCAGTTTTTACCGGTATAATTATTATATCGTATCGGTATTGGGACCGGTTCAACTGGCCAGCACGAAACGGTTTTAATAACTATGTCTCAACTATAACAAATTTATACATGATTACTATATCATTTATCATTCATCTGAATTACTTTTTAAAGAATAAATAATTAAATAGAAATAATTGATAATGTAATGTCAGTGTATAAAACTCATACAATATATCTTTTTCTCGTAACTAGAAACTCCAAAATTGGTAAATACGGTACGGGTACAAGATTTAATGTCAAAAGCAGTGTTGTGATAACCGGACCGGATCGGACGGTCTGACCGGTTCGATCACTGACCAGACTTGAAAACGGCTCCATTTTATAGCCTTAACCGAATGAGTAGTTGGACCTATTTGAACCGGAGAAATTCCGGTTCGACCGTGCTAAACCCGGTTAAACCGAAATAATACGGGTAAAAAACCGGACAATTCACTTAAAATTTAAAAAATGGAACATTACTCTAATGTTTTATTTTATTTAGATCCAAGAAAGATAGATATATGTTACTTCAATATAGTTATATAAAATTTTACATTTATATATATTTATAGATAAAAATTATTAATTATATTTAAAATCATCCAGTCTGACCAGACGACTTAACTATTTAAACCGGTTAGATCTAATACGGAAGCTCTTCCGACTTGATGTTCGGCTCGAATTTCACAGTGAAAAGTATAAGTTGTTTCTGCAATTTCTCCCAACATCATCCAAGACAAAAGTAGACAAAAGTACTATTATAAAAATTATTATGGATGATAATGACATATTTATTTTTTAATAGATAATAGTTGAGTTGGACTGTTGCTGCTTAACATCTAATTGTGCATTAACTTTTATGAGAGAATTAGTATTTTAAATTTAAACAAATTGGATAGCTTGGTCAATTATAGAATGAGTGCAATACGTTTTAATCTTTTTTACAAGTTTGAAATATAAAATGAAATATAAAATGAGTTTTATGTTTGTGAATTGTGAGAGGAAATTCACTATTTATGTTTCATATGAAAACTTTTGAAGTGTTTTAACCTAAGTGGAATTAAGTTAGAATATGTAGGGTAAGATAATGTAATTTTTTCCATTCTAACTCCCACAATCAAATACTAGCATTATACCACCATCATCAACCCACTACACATGATAATAACCTTTGTTGCCCACCATCATTGTTGTTATCATTAGTTGTCTCCTCCATGGCCACTTTCGTGGTTGCCAAAATCCCTTGTTATCCTCCACTTTCACATATAATTTATATCATATCTATATCTGGATGTTATCTAGTGAAATATCTTTTCTGTGTCCAATAATTGTGCAGGATAAAAGGTCATCTAACTCATTATATCCTACATTCCAACCTTTTTCTTATCATTATTATTCTACAATAACCACACTTAAATAGATACTGTGTAATGTAATTCTGCATCCAAACTTTTATTCCTTTAGACTTTATTTGGGAGGAAATAGATGACTTTAGAAAGTCCTCTTAGCTTGTTTTGGAGTTGCATAAAATAGAGAGAAATTTTTTAGAGCTTTTCTCATATCCTAAAAAAATTTCATGTATCTATTTTTATAATTCCTCAATGTGAGATTTTCCGGAAACAAAAAAATACCTAAATATTTTAAATAAAAGTATATAATTATATATTATTGTCTATTTTTATTAATTAAATTTTAATTTTTTTAACATTATCAATAATTTAATCTCCTCATTTAAATTTCATACCTACAAACATTGCCTTCATTTGTCATTCCCTTTCTTCCATTCCTACCTCTTTGATCTGTCTTTTTATATTCATAACCCAACTTTCCGGATGACTGTGTATTTAATTTCTTAACCTTACAAAATCCCTGTTGGTATAACGTGTTGCAATTTGATGAGTTCATCTTCCATCATTGTCTCTTTCTCTTTTAAGTGTCTTTCTTCGAATTTATGAAATAAGGATCAGTCACACGATCACCTTATTTTTAATACTAAATGTATAATTTTATTATTAGAAATATTATTGTGGAATTGTATCTATATAAAGATTATCAATAAATTTTTTATAACATATTAAAATCGTAAGTCTTAAAATTTAATTATAAATAATATCACTAAAAACATATTGTATATAGTTAGGGGTAAAAGTTTGATTCAATTTCATCGATTTCACGGTTTAAACTGAAACTGCTTACAATTTTATATACATCTTCATGTAAATTTTTGTATTTCATTATAAATTAAAAGGTTTAGTGTTAGCCCAAAAAAGATAAGTATTATCTTTTATTTTGATTTTTGAAGTATTTATGAGAGGAAATATATGAATTGTTTTGTATTTTGTTCTGACCTCCCTAGTCTTGAGCGTTACGTAAGTCTTGGTGACCACGTTACCCTATTTCCAAGCAAATTATACCTTTGACCCTTTTATTTTTTGACTTCACTCTCTGCCCACAACTTTTCATTCTATTTATCCTCACATGATTCTCAAGCCAAACACAGATTCTCAAAGTACAACCTCCGCACACTGCACTTCTTAAAATAAAGATTAAGAATTGCAGGGTAATCTCTTCTTTCATACACCCTCTTCATATTTCATTAAAGTACTAGCTATGTTGTTTGTTTCCCTCGTGCACTCTCATACTGGTTTTCTCCTTAAACCCATTTTCCTTCATGGTTTATCTGCTTCCTTTCATCTACTGTTACTATTTTTAGTTCTAGTGCCATGGGTTTGGAATAAGTTCACAGTAGGAGCTAGACACGACTCTAAGGAGAAATCCAAAGACACCTTTTTGAAAAAGTCCATTTTTTGTTCCCTGGGTGCTTCTGTCTTTAATCTTGTTCTCTTTCTTTTTAATTGCTTCTTTTGGTATAGAAGTGGTTGGTCAGACGAAAAGGTCGTTACCCTTTTGGATTTGGCACTCAAAACAGTCGCGTGGGGTGTTGTTTGTGTATGCTTGCATAGGCAAATCATCTCCTTCTTGTGTTCAGGTGAAAAAAGATTTTCATCCTTCTTCAGAACTTGGTGTGTTCTCTATCTCTTTATTTCATGTTATTGCCTTGTAGTGGACATTATTCTTCTCTATGAAAAACATGTCGTATTACAAGTTCAGCACTTGGTTTCTGATGTAGTATCCACTTGTGTTGGGTTATTCTTCTGTTACTTGGGCTACCTTGTCAAAAATGAGGGTGGTGATAGTAGTACTCTTCAGGAACCTCTTTTGAATAGTCATAGTGATACCAATGTCAGCAATGGGTTAGGGTCAAAAGAGACCAATGGGGATAACACTGTTACCCCTTTCTCAAGTGCTGGAATTTTCAGCACTCTTACCTTCTCTTGGGTGGGTCCTCTTGTAGCTGTTGGCAATAAGAAGACCTTGGACCTTGAAGATGTGCCCCAACTTGACAACAGAGATAGTGTAGTTGGAGCATTTCCAACTTTTAGAGACAAGCTCGAGGCAGATTGTGGTGCAATTAACAGTGTGACCACACTTAAGCTGGTGAAAGCATTATTATTCTCAGCATGGAAAGAGATTCTTTTCACAGCTTTTCTCGCATTATTGAACACACTGGCTTCATATGTTGGTCCTTATCTCATTGATTCATTTGTGCAATACCTTGATGGACAACGACTATTTGAAAATCAGGGGTATGCATTGGTTTCTGCATTCTTTTTTGCAAAGATTGTAGAGTGTCTGTCACAAAGGCATTGGTTCTTTAGGCTGCAGCAAATTGGAATTAGAATCCGGGCGGTACTTGTGACAATGATTTATAATAAAGCCTTGACCCTTTCTGGTCAGTCAAGGCAGGGCCACACTTCCGGGGAAATAATCAATTTCATGTCTGTTGATGCTGAAAGAGTTGGTGTCTTCAGTTGGTACTTGCATGATTTGTGGATGGTAGTTCTGCAAGTTACGCTGGCCTTGTTGATTTTGTATAAAAACCTTGGCCTTGCATCAATTGCTGCTTTGGTTGCAACTATTCTTGTAATGTTGGCAAACTTTCCCTTGGGTTCATTGCAAGAGAAGTTTCAAAGTAAGTTGATGGAGTCAAAAGATACAAGAATGAAGGCAACATCTGAGATTTTAAGGAACATGAGGATCCTCAAACTACAAGGATGGGAAATGAAGTTTCTGTCTAAGATAAATGAGCTCAGAAACACTGAGCAAAGCTGGTTGAAAAAATATCTTTATACTTCAGCCATGACCACTTTTGTGTTTTGGGGTGCCCCCACATTTGTCTCAGTGGTTACTTTTGGTACTTGTATGCTTATAGGGATCCCACTCGAATCAGGGAAGATCTTGTCCGCGCTTGCAACATTCAGGATTCTTCAAGAGCCCATTTATAATCTTCCAGATACAATTTCAATGATTGCACAAACTAAGGTTTCTCTTGACAGGATTTCATCGTTCCTTCGACTTCAGGATTTGCAGGCTGATGTTGTAGAGAGGCTTCCTCCGGGTAGTTCCAATTCAGCAATTGAAATAGCTGATGGAAATTTCTCATGGGATTTATCTTCAGCTAATACAACACTGAAAAACATAAATGTCACAATTTCTCATGGCATGAGGGTTGCTGTTTGTGGTACAGTTGGATCAGGCAAGTCTACTTTACTTTCTTGTATGTTAGGAGAAGTGCCAAAGGTATCAGGAATCCTGAAGGCCTGTGGGTCAAGGGCATATGTTGCTCAATCACCATGGGTACAAAGTGGCAAGATAGAGGATAATATATTGTTTGGTAAGGAAATGGATAGGGAAAGGTATGAGAAGGTACTTGAAGCCTGTTCCCTCAAGAAGGATCTGGAGATTTTGTCATTTGGTGATCAGACCGTTATAGGAGAGCGTGGAATAAATTTGAGTGGTGGGCAGAAGCAAAGAATACAAATTGCTCGTGCTCTTTACCAAGATGCTGATATATATCTGTTTGATGATCCTTTTAGTGCTGTGGATGCTCATACAGGATCTCACCTCTTTAAGGTTATTCAGTTTCATACTTTCATTATCTTTTTTATGTGCATTATAAACTGTGCTATTACATTTTTAGCGAGTACTGCAAAATACAAACGAATCTCATTTTAACCCTTCAGATGTGTAGTTCTTGCAATGTCTTGACACAATTATTGTGTATGATAGGAATGCTTGCTGGGCCTTTTAAGTTCGAAGACTGTAGTTTATGTCACTCATCAAGTAGAGTTCTTACCTGCTGCTGACCTTATATTGGTGAGTGATGTATTTATCAGATACATGTAGTCATTAATTAGAAAGTAGGTTTTAAAAAAGTAATTTTTTGTCATATTATGCCTTGTTGTTATGTTAGGTCATGAAAGATGGGAAAATTACTCAATGTGGGAAGTATGCTGATCTGCTTAACAGTGGAACTGATTTTATGGAACTAGTTGGTGCGCATCAACAAGCATTGTCTGCACTTAATTCGCTAGATGGTGGGGCTGTATCTAGTGAAATAAGTACCTTGGAGCAAGATGTAAATGTCTCTGGTGTGCTTGATGTTAAAGAAAAAAATGGAAACAAAGACATGCAAAATGATAAAACAGATAACAAAAATGAGGCAATAGGCCAGCTTGTTCAAGAAGAAGAAAGAGAGAAAGGTAGAGTTGGGCTTTCAGTGTATTGGAGTTATATCACAACAGCATTCGGAGGAGCTCTTGTGCCATTCATATTGTTGGCTCAGATTCTGTTTCAAGCTCTTCAAATTGGAAGCAACTATTGGATGGCTTGGGCAACTCCCATCTCATCAGATGTAGATGCACCTGTTAAAGGAACAACTCTTATAACAGTCTATGTTGGTTTGTCCATTGGAAGTTCTTTCTGCATCCTTGTCAGAGCAATGTTTCTTGCCACAGCTGGTTATAAGACAGCTACTATACTCTTCAGTAAGATGCACCACTGCATTTTCCGTGCCGCCATGTCGTTTTTTGATTCCACTCCAAGTGGTCGAATCCTTAACAGAGTATGTGATACCCCATTCTTTCCATTTTTTGCTGTTCTAATTCAATGCCATGTCTAGAAATTATGGAGGCTTAGGCTAAATTTACAAAAAAATATTGGAAAAACTTTGGCTTCGACATGCATATCGTATGCACACCTCATGTGCATTGCACAAACACACATACTAGTTTACTTTAAAATGATATGAAAAACATAAATTAAAGGCTAGATAAAATTAACACGACAAAAATCAATCACCTAATAACCTAAGGTTGCATTTGTGAGTTGAGTTTTGGAGGGGAGAGAATGAAAAGAAAATGCTTCAGAGTCATCTCATCTCACAAGTGTACACAACTTTGAAGTCTTCCTTTTCACTTCCTCCCTTTCCAAAACTCAACTTGCAAACACACCTTAAGTGATCAAAGGGTCCTAAGCAGTTGCCTCAATTACCATGAGTCAGCCACTACCCTGATCTGATTTTGAGAGTTTATTTTTGTATCTTAAATAGCTTTATCCTTTTGATTTTCTAGTCCCCTTCAGTTATTTTCAATAATACAGAATAATCTTACTCTTACACTTTTTCTTTCTCCTTTTTCTGTTCTCATGCAGGCTTCTACTGACCAAAGTGCAGTGGATACAGACATTCCTTTTCAAATTGGTTCCTTTGCCTTCTCATTGATCCAGCTTTTCGGAATTATTGCAGTGATGTCTCAGGTTGCATGGCAGGTTTTCATTGTCTTTATACCTGTCATAGCAATCAGCATCTGGTATCAGGTATTGTTTTGACCGAGTTGCATTTTATAATATGGCTGCAGTTGCTAACAATTTATGAACTTATAATTATGCAGCAATATTATATACCATCGGCACGAGAGCTATCGCGTTTAGTTGGAGTGTGCAAGGCCCCAATCATTCAACACTTTGCTGAAACAATTTCTGGTACATCAACTATTAGAAGCTTTGATCAGCAGTCAAGATTTCAAGAATTAAATATGAAACTGACTGATGGATATTCTCGGCCCAAGTTCAATATTGCTGGCGCTATGGAGTGGTTGTGCTTCCGCCTAGATATGCTGTCTTCTATTACATTTGCCTTTTCTTTGATATTCTTGATATCTATTCCACAGGGAGTCATAGAACCAGGCATGTAATTCAAATTTGGAATTTTTTAGCAATTCAAATTTACCCTGCTTTTATAACGAGTAATTGAATGTAATTGTTTCTCTATTTAATATTTTAACAGGCATTGCTGGTTTAGCTGTTACCTATGGACTTAATTTGAACATGATACAATCGTGGGTGATATGGAACCTTTGTAACTTGGAGAACAAAATTATATCAGTAGAAAGAATACTACAGTATACTAGCATTCCCGCTGAGCCTCCCCTTGTTGTTCAAGAAAGTCAACCAGACCCTTCTTGGCCGTCTCATGGCGAGGTTGATATACATGACCTGCAGGTAGTTAGATTTATTATTTTGTTTGATTCCATACAAGATTTTTAATTATTTGTAATAATGAGGTTCATGCTAAGGTTTTCTTTTCCTAAATGGTTAGAACATAGCTTTTGAAAAGGATAATTTTAGTTTGGATACAAGATATTTCATAGCGTACTTTTTTTCAAGATTTCCTTGCTGTATATGTAATGATTCATTCCCATGATGAAGGTTCGTTATGCGCCACATCTTCCACTTGTATTGCGTGGCCTCACGTGCACATTTCATGGAGGACTGAAAACTGGCATTGTTGGGAGAACTGGAAGCGGTAAATCAACTCTCATACAAACACTTTTCCGAATTGTTGAGCCTACTGCTGGACGAGTTATGATTGATGCCATCAACATATCCTCCATTGGACTTCATGATTTGAGGTCTAGACTAAGTATCATTCCTCAGGATCCAACCATGTTTGAAGGGACGGTGAGAAATAATCTAGACCCACTGGAAGAGTACTCAGATGAACAAATTTGGGAAGTGAGTTGGGTTTATGATCTGTTAAACAAACACACACACACTGACACTGGGTTCTGTCCAAACATTGCACTTGTAATTGTTTTTGGAAATAGTATTTTCCCTAACTTATTGGCATTCTTTTAAATAGGCCCTAGATAAGTGTCAACTTGGAGAGGAAGTTAGAAAGAAGGAAGGAAAGCTAGACTCTGCAGGTTTGTGTTGTAATTTTATTGAACACAAAGATATAGGCCATCATATATCTACTTCTGAACCTATTAACTATATTGCTATTGTCTAAATGGATGGTGCAGTTAGTGAGAATGGTGAGAACTGGAGTATGGGTCAGAGGCAATTGGTGTGCCTTGGTAGGGTGCTGCTTAAGAAAAGCAAGGTTTTGGTTCTGGATGAAGCCACTGCTTCAGTTGATACAGCTACTGATAATTTGATTCAGCAAACTCTTAGGCATCATTTCTCTAACTCTACAGTGGTTACCATTGCACATCGAATAACTTCTGTTCTTGACAGTGATATGGTTTTGCTTCTTAGTCAAGGTTAGATAAGGCTGCTAATTTTCTTTAAAGTATTGTACCTTGATGTGCCATTTTTTTCTGATTTGATTGGACATTGGTGCAGGGCTTATAGAGGAGTATGATTCCCCAACAACATTGCTAGAGGATAAGTCATCTTCTTTTGCTCAACTTGTTGCAGAGTATACCATGAGGTCTAGCTCCACTTCTGAGAAATCTGATGAACACTGATTGAAGCATAATGAAATGAGTTTCTCGACAATGATGAAAATTTTGGAAGAGTACAATCTTATTGGTGGGGTTTATATATATATACATATTTGCTATGAAAACTTTGATGTGGAATTGTCCATCATCACTCTTTTAACTATAGACCAAAGACATTGGTTCACAAAGGTTGATAATGTCCTATGAAGGATTTCATCAATTGACTCAACTTACCAAATAACAAACCTTTAATGGTGTCTGAACTTGTTGAAGCACATCTATCATGTCATCCATAAGTATATATTCATAAAGTTTTCGACATCTATATTTTTATTCATAAAACTCAAATCCATTACTTGCTTAAAGAGAAATTAACTCTTTGTTGCTTTAGCTAAACATGCGAGATTGTTTTTGTAAAATAAAATATTTGGTGAGACAAATTTTATAACATACAGTACTTATACTTGTCGTTACAAAAAGTTGTTTACAAATTATCCAACTTTCGAACGATTTTGTCATGATCCGGGGAATCCTTTGATTCTAAGATAATTAAATGATGAGGGAACCTTTAATTCAGACCAACTCATTTGAGTTATGGGCTTAAATCTTACTAATTTAAGTGATGTTTATTGATATTTTGGCTTAATATGAATACCAACAATATACAGTTTATATGCATTTAGTATATCTTTCACTTACAATATTATTTTTTCCACATGAAATAAATTGGACTCTTTTAAGGTCTTAGATTTATGATAACACAATTTACCCCACTTTGGCGCCTAACATAACTTAATAAGTTAATATCTCACTTACAAGATATATATTAGTATATACTTCAAAAAATTCAAGGAATGATGAATAAGGGCTAATATATGTTTGTGGTCCTCTACAATTGTGTTACAAATTAATTTGTTGCTCCATTTACGGATGATTTTGGAACACTTTACAAAAGGTTTGAGTCAATTAGGAGATATACTTTAATCTTTAAAGTGTAAAAATAATCTTTGAAATATTAGTGTAATTTAAATGTGTTTTTGAAAGGAAAAAAAACGGACCAGCCCGCTGGCCTGTTAGCTATGCCAAATATGGGTCAGACTGATATTTTGAGTCATTTTAGCAATAAGGGTCAGACCAAAGACAGACAAGGCTGAATTGATCCGTTTTGCCACCCCTAGTTGCAAATGTTCCCATATTTCTGCAGTTGCAAATGCTCCCTTCCAAACAAATTGAAACGTTTCACTACAACAAAAGCCTTCGGACATTTCAGATTAAAAGATTTCAGTTTACTATATTGACATCCTCCAAGGTGTATATTTTCTGAATTTCAAGGATCATTTCTACAAACGAGGTGAATGGTTAATATTTTTGGAGCAGCTCCTCCAAACTGTATTTTGTAATAATTGAGATATTAAAATGTATGAATTGAAATCAAATTTTATTTTTGTTTTATTAATTGATGTACAATAATATCAGTCATCTAATATTTTCAAATTTCAATTTTAATATACTTTAATCTTTAAAGTGTAAAATACATCCCCACATCCTTATATTTTGTTGATTAAAAATTAGTTGCAATACAAGTATCAATGAAGGGACCAAATCTGATGTTTCCTATGTTGTCCCACCTTAGTAAAGTGTCATGATTATGAAAAACACATTAAACTTAATTGGAAATACTGTATAGATGGTTTTATGATATTAAAAAAAAGTTTAATATGATAATCAATGATGTAATACAGGTTTAATATATTATTCTTATTTAAAAAATCAATGATAATCAACATGAATAATATACTAAAAGAAATTATTGATATATAAATATTAAATTCTATTAAAAGAGTAATCTCAACAATTTTTAAAAAGAAAATGGAAGTGTGTTATTAGCAATTGAGGGAGTTGAAATCAGTTATGATTGTGGCGAGTATGCAGCAACATAATTTGCCTCAAATCTGTGAGTAGTGAACAGCTGTGTGTGGATTTTCAATAAAGGTTTAAACTTTATTATAAAGGGAAATGAACAACTAAAAACACAGAAATAGTCTCAAGTGGAAGTTACTCACTTCAAAACAAAACAAAGTATTTGAGTGAGTTTACAGTACAATAAAAGAGGGACAAAAATCACCAACTTGGTCTTGCTACTCTCTCTGTATTCTGAATGTTCATCACAGTCTCTGAGTTTTTTCTCTCCTCCTAATAATAGATAAAAAAGGTTGCTGCATTATTTTTATGTATTTACAAAATGTTAGTTCACCACTTTTAGTTTACTTGGGGAGGAGCATGTCAATATTATTATCACCATATTTTTTGCATCATTTCCAATTTAAGACTGACTCCTATTTCTGCTATGCTTTAAATCACTTCCTTTTTGGGTCTTGACATACAAAAATGAGCAAATTCAATTACACTGTCAATGTTTTTTCTATTACAATATAATCTATCTCAATTTTCCTTGGTTTTACTGAATGACTTGCTAAGAACTTTTACTTTTTTTGTTTAGGTAATTTTTATGTTACATTATACTTGCAGTTTTCGTTTTATTTTGATAGTAGCATTCTGGTTATGATTATTTTCCAATGTTTATTTTGTTTTCTTGCTTTTCCAATGTTTTAATGATAGCATTTCTGTTTGATGTTGTTGGACTTTTTGCAGTGACAAGACCAACAGATAAGAAGGTATGGATATTTCAGACTATACAAGGGTTGTCTTTGACAAAATTCATAAATTTGAGCCTGAATATGCTGTAAAGATTATTAGATATCTTCAATTACAAGACAATGTTGAGCAAGAAATGGCTAAGTTAGCTTCATGCCATGACCATTTCATCCGCGAAGTAGCATTTAAGGCGAAAGTGGTCATTCAGGGATTGGCTGCTAGACCTGTCATATTTCCAATCTCACCTCCCCTCAACAATGAACAAGGTTTGAGCCATTTATTAGCAATCTCTCCAATAACTCCTACTTCGCCACCAAGCTTTCAGGTTCCTTCCCCATTTTGGAATGCACGTTCTGTGAGAAACACCAATCCAGACACAGTTAAGAAGCAGCCACAGTTGTTCAGTTTGGAGAATTGCATAGAGCCTGTAAATACTGAGATCAGAGGGACCGCTCATGATTACTTTCGCTTAGATGCTCCTGCTGCCAATTTTGGTGTAAAAGTTGGTAGAAGGCATTCAAGGCTGTCTGAATTTCCAGTAAAAACATGTTACTATTTCAACAATGGGTACTGTAAGCATGGAACTAGCTGTAGATACTATCATGGTCTACTTGTTTCAGAGAGCTTCCCTCATATGTATGGAAGTGATGCTAATAATGAGGGTCAGATGTTTTTGCCTGGGTCACTGGCACAGTTAGAAAAAGAAATTGTCGAGCTCTTAAAACCAAGAAGAGGAAGTCCACTGTCAATTGCTTTGCTGCCATTGGCATATGAGGGAAAATATAATAAGGCACTGCAGGCTGATGGTTACTTAACTGAGAGCCAGAGACATGGCAAGTCTGGCTTTAGTTTGACAAAGCTTCTTGCCAGACTGAAAAATAGTATTCAGCTGATAGACAAGTGATAAAGTCTCATTAATCTTCTTCCATTGTATTCATTCTGTGTTCCTTATATACTAATTCGACTTCAAATTTGTGGCTGATTTTTTACAGACCTCATGGGCAGCATGCAGTGGTTCTGGCAGAAGATGCTCCAAAATACATGCAGAAGGGAGATTTTGGTCAGAGTATTAGTGCATCACGACAGATATATTTGACATTTCCAGCTGAAAGCACTTTCACAGAGGAAGATGTCTCAAACTATTTCAAGTAATTTATATTTTGGTTGTAACAATGTATTTTCATACTTCTTTGCTGCTAATTATTTCTGTTTTAACAATTTGCTTCCACACGTTTTCTACTGCAGCACATTTGGGTGGGTTGAAGATGTAAGGATTCCTTGTCAGCAGAGAAGGATGTTTGGATTTGTGACATTTGTTGATCCAGAAACTGTTAAAACGATTTTGGAAAAGGGGAATCCCCATTATGTTAATAGGTCTCGGGTGCTTGTGAAACCTTATCGAGAGAAAGCAAAGGTTGTTGACAGGTGAATTCCTTGTCTGTTCCAACCTTTTGATTTTGTTTTCCAGTTGGAAGTTGATGTAATACTGCACTTAATCCAAGAAAAAATATTCCTAGTGTTCTGTCTCTATATTTGTTAAAGTAAAGAAATTGATGAATACTAGTATCCTGAATCAGTATTTCACATAAGATGTTGCTAGTTTCTTAAATACCTTCTAGCACATTTTCCATATTCACTGTTGATGCTTTTCTTTAAATAATTTCCATATGCATTTCAATTTGAATGCAGGAAGTTCCCTGATAGAATTGAGCACCCTATCTGTTATTCACCACACTATGTAGATATGGACCCAGAATATCCCTTGAGTAAGTATGCTATTATCTAGTTTGGAGCCTATATTATATTTCTTCTTGGTAACAATTAAGATCAGCATGTAGCTTTTCATCCTAGAGTCATGTAATTGCTTCAAATTATTTTTGTGATATTCATATGGTGCAATTTCTTTCTGTTTCCATTTTGTGTGAGAATCCATTCTAAAAAATCATTTTTTCATTGAAAAAAATCTAATACATCATTTTTGTAGTTTCAAGAAGTTGTGGAAACCATAGTTCTCTAGCGACACAGGTGATGGAAGAAGATCATAAGGCCCTTCAGCAGAGGAGATGCCTTGCAGAGCTGAAATTTGCTAAAATTTCTTTGTCCAGTTCACCACAATTTAGCCTCTCCATGGATGGGTCAAGGGTTTCGGATGGTGTGTAATATTATGGATTGCATTTTTTCATATCAAGTTTCAGTACATTTATCTTACCAATAAGGTTAAGAGAGAAAAATATACTCTCTTATTGATTATTGAGTAATACATAGTAGAATCTATAGTCAGAATGGTTAAGGCGAGATAACCAATCTGCTACAAATTAGGAAGAAAAAATAAAGGAGCAAAACAAGGGATACAAAACAGCCTAGCTAACAACATCCGAATCAGTTGACACAAATTTTATTCTAACCAATAAATCTTCCTAACAACATGTTATGCAGATGCCTTCAATTTCAAGCCTAAGCAGACAGACTCCAATTCCTCTGATGGGAACAGGTAAGCATCAATTTCTTGATTGATTCCTCTGATAGATTATAGACCTTGCATTTGTTATATATTTTATACACATTCTGATATATTCTTTATACCTTAGTCAGACCTCCATAAACAGTTACGTTACTACCAAATTGATTTGCAAAACTTATCCCCCTTTGGTGATTTTGGCAATAATCTGACACCGTTATTCCTGTCAGGAAATACTGGAGACTTCCTTAGTTACTTCTGCCTTTTTAGTCATTTAGAATGGATGATATTATTTGTTTCCAAACATGCAATATGGCTGCTATACTTTTCCGTACAGGCGTACACAATTCGAAGCTAACTGTGGATGTTATTATTTTATTTTATTTTATTTTGTGCAGCAGTCAACAACTCAATCTCCCTGACAGTCCATTTGCATTTCCAATGGAAAGTGGTATTGAGGCAGTCATGTAGTTTCAGAAGCACATACAGGAAAAGCATAGAGTTAAAACAGCCTCAGTTCTACGGCAGCAACTCTCTTTCAATACATAATACAGCTCTTCTATTGTTCCATTTTCGCAACTAGCTCAACAGTTTAGTCAATGTCTCCCGCAAGTACATACAAGCTGAAGAAGAGGCCTTGGAATGATTTCCCTCTTCACAACTTGAATTGGTGGAATTAACATAATTTCAGTGATATGTGTAAGAAGGTTATAGTTTTCCATTACAGCATGATGGAAAAAGGTTTGGTTTTTTATAAGATTATGTAGTTAGGAGCTTTATGAAGTCGTTAGTGGATGAAAATAACATGCTATATGCTCTCATCTACTTGTGGGGTTGTTCTCAAACTAAGACACAATGTGTATTATTTTCAGCCACCTTATCCTCTTCTGATATTCTTACAATTGAGGCCTGATACAATAAACATTATGTTTTGCTGGAAGAACAACATTGCAAGTAACAATGGAACTTTATCGTTGTTTTGTCAAAACAGTATCCGAAGTTGTCATTACAGATTGCATAACCTTTTTTAGAATCTGTGGTTGGGGACAGATGAACTGATTTAAGTTCTATGAACAGCTTCAATAATGTCCTTTTTTGTTGTGAAAATTATGTTTTCATTTTTTATTTTCCACAAAGTCTATTAGAAGTATATTGTATTCATTAACTCCTTTTGGATGCCTAAGTCGATGTCAGTAATGCCTTAAGTTCTTCAAAGACAGTAATCTGAATGTCTTAGTTGTTTTCCTTGTTTCTTTTACTCTTATTGATATCTAGGCCAAAATAGTAATTGCATTATTTATTTTTTGATTTGACTTGATTGTTATTTCGTTCATGGGTTCCTTGCAAGAGATCTTTGGCAGATAAAGTGTATGTAGTATGTATGATAAGGAGAATAGATTTCATCCACAATAACCCATACCCTTCTTTATACCTTAGGATAGGTCCAATTGCAATTGAATGAGGTGGACCATAATTGATAAAGACATTAATTAATGCTTTCAATGTCTCATTTTTACAAGCTCTACTAGGCGTGGGACCTGAAACCCTTGTGTGCACAGTAAAACATAAGAGTGTCATTATACAGTCTCAATCAGCACTAATCTAAAAAACGGTTATTTCAAACATAAAAAGAAAGAATATATATATACACTATAATAATGCATCATTGAAGTTGCAAAGTAAAAGAATGTAAGAATGACAAAATTGGCAAGCTGGATATAAAAGTTGACAACAATAGATACAGCTTCTGCGTAGATCAGGAGACTGATATTTGAGTGTGTCATGAAATCACATAATTGATACAAGTCAATATTACTCTGCTTGTTGAAAAGCATAATACATTCTACATCCACAACACCAGCAAGCAAGACTATATTACAAAAGATAGTGTGTCTTAGATTAGATAATCCTTACAAAAGATAAAAAGAATAGCAACAATGTACCTAAAACATATGTCAGCTGAAAATTATTACAAAGCAGGGAAGTATAGAAATTGGATTTTGTACTACAAATTTTGCTAAGCTAAATTGCATTTCTCCTAAACAAGTTGAGTCAGACCATTCATATTCACCATCAACTTCATTTCCCACAGTTCCGGCAATTACCCTGCAAACTATTGCAGCTCTTTTCAAATTCTTTACTCTTGGAGTTGCACATAACTGCTTGTCACTTGTATTGAATTGTATCTCAGCATATTCCACTTTGAAATTGAATTGAATTATTTGGCAAAGACAACAAGATGGATCTTTACAGAAATCATAAACTTTATTTGCAGAATTATTCCCATGGAAACATCTCATTGTCGTTCCATACAACCGCAACAATTCATTTCCATCAACTGTGCTCCTTGGATGCCTTGGATATCGCTGGCACGCATTCTTCTTCACTTTCTCTCTGTACTTTTCAAACCTTTCAAGTACTTCTGCTGAGTAACTCACCCTCAGGACTGTTCTAACATTCTTTAGTTGTTTTGAGATGTTCATCCAAGCTTTCTCAAAGATCATCTCAACAATTTTTCTTGAAGGTTCTTCAATACTGAGTTCTACCAAAATTTCATAATGGTAAGGAAATAATTAGTAGAGCTACATAACATAGATAGTTTCATAAATACAAGAATGCTGAGTACTTCTTACATCCTGTTACATTACATGGGTTTCTGATAAAATTAACTACCTTAGTCCAAAAGATCTCTTAGAATTAACTACCAGGGCATAATGCATGCTTTTTGAAGGCTCAAAAGCAAGTAAAAAGGAGCAACAAACAATTTACCATGAAGCTGTGCAAGTGTGTTGCTTGGCCTGGAAAGTACTTGGCTAGCAGGAGTTTCCATTAGAGCACCACTGTTTCTGTCCATTTTCCTCTTTTCTGAGACGTAGCTACTTCCTTTGCCATACTTTCTTGGATGCCTGATAACATCAGTGAGCTTGTTTCCACATTTAACATTATCCTTCAAGTTCATCCACCATGCATTCATCTTTCTCTCTCTCTCCCTTTTGAAATATATGAGCACAGAAGGAATGTCTTATTGTGAAATAGTTGCTATTCTTAGAAAATACAAAAAATTATTGAAAACAAATATAGATGAAAGATTTTTTTCCTGTATGATTGTGAGAAGTCTCCACTCTGGAATATTTGACAAAAGTGAGACTCTAGTGCTATTGTCTTTTGTCATTTATTATTCTCTCTACGTTTCTTTGATTTATATTTACTTACTATGCCTTGAAAATCAAACTTTTAACAGCAATATTATGAAATTACATTCACATTTTATAAAGAAGAAAAAAATCACTACAGACATTATACAGAAACATGGCTGTGACCTTTTGTGAAGCTAAAAGAATCAAGTAACTAGCATTACTTTGTTTTTTACGTTTACATTGCACATAAGAGTTCATTCAAACTTCTGACTCTAATTTGTTGTTTGCTTAAAAAGTAGAAGCATTTGCATTGGCAGGTCATAGTGTCTGCTTGAAAAAAATGAACAATCATGAATTAAGAAGTCAATAAACATATCTTAAGGCTTATAGCTTTAAGTTATTTAGATTTATTAGAGCAACTATTTTATCAAACACTCTAGTCTTAATTTAATCTGTTAATAAGTTTTTCATATTTGAGTTATCCTTTCAAAGTAACAAACAGATTTTCATAATGTTATGAAGGGTTATACATGATGAAATGGGAAAGGTAAAAGAATTGGTCATGTGAGTCATAGAGGAAGGATATATAACGGCAAATTTACTTCCATGGTATGCTTTGAATTTTTAATTACTTAAGTACAACTTTTGTAGAAATTACCATGGTAGTGTACTTTTTCAAAAACCGTGGATGAGATCAACTAATATGCTTTGAATATGTGCAAAACGTGGATTGGGTCCACTATTTCCACTCAAAACGTGGATGGGATCAACTAATATGTTTTAATATGTGCAAAACGTGGATGTGGTCCACTAATATGCTTTAATATGTGCAAATCGTGGATGTGGTCCACTAATATGCTTTAATATGTGCTAATCGTGGATTATGTCCACTAATATGCTTAAAACATGATTTATATCCATGTTTTGTGTTTACTATATATTTATGTGCACCTCACCGACAAATTACACTCACACCGACAGATTACACTCACACAGCTTCACACTACACTCATACTCTCATTCCAGAGAACTTGGGGCTTTTATTTACTCTATCTTCCTTCAAAATTCTTAAGGTAACAATATTAACATATTATCATTATTATTAACATTGTGACATTTTAAGCTAACATAATATCAAATAACTTGTATATTATCAACACCAAGTCACTTTTAAATTATAATATGAATTTTATCAACATTAACATTGTTATGGTTGTTTTATGTAGATGACTATCATTAGAGATATTGTTAGTGATTTTAGTGATTGATGACAACCAACTAGGGGCAACCCTTGATTCAAGGGGCAGCCAAGACCAAGAGGGTCTCATGGCTCAAACCAGGGCCAAGTAAGGTCTAAACAAGCTCACCAAGGACTCCATTGACCCTGAAATTCGTAGGCTTAAAGGGCATTTATGTCCTTGACTCAACTATTTTATTTATGTTCAATAAATGAGAATTATATCTCATGGGTAGCTAGGATTTCTTAATTCAGCATTAAACTAGGATAGTTTAATTATTGATATTTAAAGTTAAGTTATTTATTTTCTTTTGAATAAATTGTATAGAAGAAAGCAATTGTGTGCTAAGTGTTGCAGGACTAAAGCCCAAGCAAGTCAAGCCCAAGGAAGCTAAGCCAAGCCAAGGCAACAGATTTCTCGGTCAGAAGCAAGTCAGGCCAGCCTTCTGGATTTCTCGGTCAAAAGCCAAGTCATGCCAGCCTTCCGGTTTTCTCGGTCAAAAGCTAGGTCAGGCCAGCCTTCCGATTTTCTCGGCCATTGGCAAGTCACAAAGTCAAGGCCAAGAGTCCAAGGCTCAAATGCTCAAAACATAGAGGGAAAGTGAAAAATTGAAATTGAACTTTGAAATTCAAATTCAAAATTTAAAATTCAAATTCAAATTCAAGATAAAGTCATCACAAGACTTGAGGCTCAAGGCAGTCAAGTGGCTCATCAAGAATCCTTCCAAAATAAGGATTCCTTAAAAATATGCCAAATGAATAAGCTAGGAGGGAAATCAAAATGAAAAGCTAAAGAGAGGGAAATTGAAATTCGAAATTTTGAGTTCAAATTTGAGATAAAGATGAAGCTATCAAGACCAAGTCTTATGAGTCAAAGATGGCCAAATGTCTCATCAAGGATCCTTACCAAAATAAGGATTCCTTAATTTTAGGCCAAGTCAAAATCAATCCATCTACAAGCCACCAACTTCTGATGAAAAGATAAAGTCTCCTAAGGACTTAATCTAGGTTTATCTTCAAGTGGCTTATCAAGAATCCTTCCAAAACAAGAATTCCTTGAATTTCGGCCAAGGCTATTCCAAGGCAGCCACACGTGGCCAACAATTCAAAAGCAAGTGCCACACCATCAAGGTCAAGCCGCCAAGGAGAAGATAGAATTAGGATTTGACTTAGTTTGAATTCTTCCTAGTTTTTAGCTTTGAATTATCTTAGTCTAAATTTAGCATTATCTTATGTGGATTTGAGGCCCAACTTGTGGAACCCTAATCCTAGCTGCCACTTCTATATGTATTTCATTTATGCATGAATAAAAAGTTAGAGTTGATTTTCGGATTTAATCCCCTTGTGCTAGTGAGTGAGTCTCCTAGCAATCTTGGCCAAGCCAAGGACCCGTTCTTATCAAGTTACCTAGGTGGCTTGTGGCGAACTTCGCAGGCTTATCAAACAGTTAGTATTTTGTAGCACCCCACCATCTCTTATCCTCATCCACATTCTGCCATAGACCTTAAACACATATCAACCTAAGCCAATTCCCTAAACACTTCCGCAAAGCCCTAAAATTCAAAGAACAATTCCACTAAAGTGTGAAAATTCCAAGCAAGAAACGGTCCAAGCAATTCTCTCAAAAAGGAGAATTGTCAAAAAGGCAATCACCCCCCTAACTTTATTTGTAGCAGTGAACTACATGGTAACATAACATATGCTAATCCATCAGGTTTTTTCACGCATATTAATTCTGAGGCTGGTCGTGACTATCGTCTAGGATCAAATATTTTAAGAAATGACAATGATTTATTTGTTGGAATGCAATTTGAGTCTAAAGAATCAACATTAGATGTCATTAAACAATTTCATATTTGTAACTCATTTGACTATATTGTTGTAGAGTCAAGGCCAGATAGATATGTTGGTCGTTGTACACATTATGGTGCAGGTTGTGAGTGGCGTATTCGTGCTTCTTTTAATGTAAAACGTGGTGTTTGGGAAATTAGGAAAATTAATGGAACACATACTTGATTTCCCAAGACCACACCAAACTAAACTCAGCTTTCATTTCAAATTGTATTATTAATTTGGTATCTGAAGATCCGGTATGCCAATAAAGGCCATTGTTAAAGAAATTGTTAGTCGTTTTGGATATACTGTAACTTATAGAAAGGTTTGGACTGCAAAGCAATTAGCAATGAGCCAAATTTATGGTGACTGGGGGTTCACACAATGACTTGCCACGTTGGATGAACGCTGTACAAATTTTTTCACTTGGTGTCGGTGCCATTGTTCGTTATGAAGCATCTCGTCACTATGTAGCTGGTATTGAAGACCCTTCTAATGTCATTCTCGATAGAGTATTTTGGGCATTCAAACCATGCATTGAAGGGTTTGCGTATTGCAAACCAATTCTACAAGTTAATATGACTTTCTTGACTGGTAAATACAGTGGAACGTTGTTAATTGCAAGTTCGCAAGATGGTAATAGACACATATTTCCAGTTGTCTTTGCTATTGTTGAAGGAGAAACGAAGGAAGCCTGAGAATGGTTTTTTATAACCTTCGAACTTTTGTTACCCCACAACCGAATATATGTGTCATATCAGATAGGGGTACATGGTTGTATTCGTCATCTTGCGAGTAATTTCAACAAGGAGTTCCGAGATTCTGATCTAAATGATAAAGTCATTCAAATGGGTATATATATTTCTTAAAATTTTAATGTTTTATATATATTTATTAAGTAATTATATCAATTAATTAATATATTTATTAAGTCATTCAAATGGGAATGTATATCAATTAAATTTAAAATTTCTTAAATTTTATGTTCTAAATGGTTTTGTTTTACAAAAGCATCTATTGTATATTTTCTTGAACGACTTATATTACATGTTGTCCAATGTGGAGAAAAGAAATAGATGATTTTTTTGTAATAGCAAACTTAAAACTCTTTGCAGCCTATAGGTAAAAGCAAACTTAAATGTGTAGAATAATCCATGTGTAGAATTGATTATAACATGTCATTGATTGTAGTAAATGATCTTACTTTTGTTTTGATTGTAGTTAGAGTAACTTCTCTTGAACAATAATTATGGAGTCCAATGGACACAAAAGATTATATATTTATTAACTAATTATATCAATTAATTAAACTTTATTTGTAGGTTATGAGTTGATGTGACCACGTTTTGAACGAATGCTAAGTGCTCTGCGTGAAAAAAAATCTGAGGGCAGGAGCATGGTTGGACCATATGACTACCAACCTTGCAGAATGCATTAATGGTGTTTTGAAAGGATCTAGAGCTCTCCCTATCGTTGCCATTGTTCGAACAACATATTAAAGGATAAATTCATGGTTTGTTAATCATAGAGATGAAGTTGTTAATAAGATTAAGGCATGACATATTTACTGTGAAGAGTTGACAAATGTGATGAAAGAAAATCAAAGTCAATATACATGTCAACTTGTTCGCAGTTTTTCAAGGGAGACATGGGTAGCCGAGGTTGAAGCTCATTCTAGGTCTAGTGGTCGACATTCAAATGTGTATACAGTTAAACTAACTGAAAGTTGGTGTGATTGCGGAGAGTTTCAATCATTGAGATTGTCATGTTCTCATGCAATTGCTACATGTTCAACGTTAATTCTCCAGTTGTTGGGTGTTGCTCCAACTGAGAGACAAATCATGAGGCAAAGGGTACAATATACTCGGCTTGAAAGCATCTACCAACAACTCCATGAAGATGTTGATGAGGAAGTTGTAGAACAACACGCTAGAGCATTCATCCTTAGAATGCAAGGAGAATTCCTTATGCTAGATACATCAGGGTTACGAGTCTACCTGATGTATCTCCCTTTGCTTGATGATTTGTCTGAGACATTCGATTACAGTTGGGGATCAACTGTATCAGCTTGTCTATATCGAGGACTCTGTCATGCAGCTATATTTAAGGATCAAAAAGAGGTTGGATGATGCCTATTACTACTTCAATCATGGGCATACGACCACATCCCAATTCTCGCACCAAGGCTGCGTGATAACACACTACAATTTTTCCCATTTGTGAAAAAGTATAATTTCTAAGTTATCATCTTTAAAATGTCATAATTCCTTTTTAAGTTTTCATCTTTAAATTGCCATAATTAATTTTTTTGGATATATTTTTATTTTATGTTATTTTAAAAAGGTGGTCACAACATCTAATCACCACCAACATTCATGGCCATGTAGCCAACATCATTTGTGGAATATTTGATCGTTTACGTGTTGATCAAGTAATTTTAAATATCAATTTCTTACGAATTTATTTATTTAGTCATATATATTAATTATTTTAAATATATACTTATTTCTTCTTCTTTTTTGTAGTTTGTTTGGACCCCTTATAGAAATATGAATGTTATGGGAAATATCCCAAATATTTGTCGAGCACGTGTGCCATTAATTTGTAAGGACCGAAATTCTACCATTAAATTTTTTTTCCTTATTTATTTCCTTCACATACATTTTTCATTTTAATTCTATTTATCTATTCTTACTCATTCCATATCCTCATATGCGTATACATTCTACTTAGCGGAAAATCATAATTCATGTAAATATAATTCAGTAACCACCGCATACAACTAGCTATGGGTTTCCAAAATACTCATAGCTACAAATATCCATAGTTACAACACCATGTAAGTTAATATATCCAAAGTTACATAATGCTTTAAACTACCAAATAAACACTTATGTACAAAATAGTGCAAATAAATGAATCCAAAATAATAACGCTCCTAAAGCTCTCAAAAAATGAGTCCCCTTCATATCACCTATTTATCTGCAATGAGATTATCAATGACACGAACACAAACAATCCACATTAGAAGAAGGTTAGTAAATCATTTTGAAATTCATTTTCTTTGCTGCATAACTTGAGCCAAAGTCGCTACACCCCTTAAGGTTAGCTAAAAGCAGATTCTCATTTCTTGTAAAAGAAAACGTGCTACATATACTCGAGCCGCTTATATACTCAAGCCAGAGTTTCGCTTATATACTCAAGCCAGAATTTTGCTTATATACTCAAGCCAGAGTTTTGCTTATATACTCAAGCCAGAGTTTTGCATATATACTCAAGCCAGAGTTTCGCTTATATACTCAAGCCATAGTCGCTAACCATTCATGGTCGGCTAAAAATATATTTTCCTTTCTTTGATTTCACCATTTCTCATTTCCGTAAATCTACGCCCACTTTAGTATAAACACATCCATATATGTTTATATTAAATGCGTAATTCACAACTCAATCATTGCATAACCAGAAAAACACACATTTTCCATTCCAAATGCACAATTAATGACTTATCCTTACCTCAGTGAGTGTTGGGTTTAGTTCTGGGCAACTTCCCAAGTTCCACCGACACCGCCGCCAACTCTAGGATCATTCCTCATTCCCACCATATAACACAATGTTAGTCATTTATTCCAAATATCACATAAACAATTTATATTACATTATTTAACCATACAAGATATTCATCATATTTTCAATGTTGCTAAACTACTTTCATCATAAGTTTACAACCATCCAAAACATACATAATCATCTCATATTTCAACATTAGAAAGTAAACTCATCTTCTACCTCTAGCATTTTACCCATTTTCCATTTTAACCACATTTTTTCTTTAGGGTTTTGGGGTTTTCATGAATCAACCCACAACCCTTTCCATTCTTGAAATACTAACTCTAAACCAAGAGTTTACAAGGTAAAAACGACATAAAATGAACCATAATTCAAAAGGATGAGTTTCCATGGTTTCTCACATTTTGAGAAGAGATTAATCATACCCAAAATGAGTTCTAAAGAGAAGAAGAAAGTTAGAATCAAGAGTTTTACCTCTTTTCAAGCTCTTGGATGAGTATCAAAGCTCCTTGCCCTTGGAAAAGCTCTATTCCCTCACCTCTCTTCAATTCTTAACCCTAAAATGTGTTTGGGGTTTCTCATTAAATGTTGTCTCGTCGGGTTCTCACTTAAGCGAGACCTTTCTCACTCAAGCGAGAAAATCCCGCCTATTTTAAAAACTCAGATCTGACCCTCTCGCCTAGGCGAGGAAATTCTCGCTCAGACGAGACATCTCTCGCTCAAGCGAGCCAACCCTCGCATAGGCGAGCCAACTCTCGCTCAGCCGAGAATCCTTCCGTATAGCCCAGGATTTCACCCTTACAGTTGAGCCTTTCTCGCCCAGACGAGCCAACTCTCGCTCAGGCGAGACTACTCTCGCTCAAGCGAGCCAACCCTCGCTCAGGCGAGAATCCCTCGCTCAAGCGAGAATCCCAGGACTGATACTATAATTTTAAAGACTTAAATTTAGGGTGTTACAAATTTGTTTCGCAATTGTTGAATGGCATGCTGCTGATCGGGTCATGAGACAATTTGGTCTCCAACAAACTATCCCATAGGATCCACCAAACTTCGATAAACTTCATAAGATCGACTTACGTGGCAAAATTGAATGCAATTGGTCAGAGAAACATGAAGTATGGATTCCAATGTGGGAGACTCGGTAAAAGTGTGTGGTCAACAGTGTTCCTAACACTGAAACTTTGTATCACCATTCGGAGTATATGCAGTGGTATTTACAAAGAACAAGAAGATTCATCTCCTCAGACGGGGCATATTCTGTTGGAGTAGTAAGTTTAAATTTATTTCATTTATTTTATTATATATTATTTATTTCATTTATCTTATATATATATATATAACTATTTTTTATATACATTTTCGCAGTTCAACTTTGCAACTGATCTTATAGAAAGAACTGCTGCTCCTCATGCTTACAACAATCTCATTCAGACTATCGACTATGTCCACCTATTGTGTAAAGAATTGGTGAAGACATTGGCAGAGTTAAATCCAACTGCCTTCAGCATTTCCTGACCTCGAACTCCTCCTCCTCAACATTTTCTTAAGCCTGTGTATGACTCTGGACTTCAATATCAAAGTTCAAGTCAAACACATTTTCAACCACAACCACAAATGTCATCACTTCATCTATATAGAGAACAACCATATGGAGCATTCACAACATTTCCAACCAACTACCATATGGGTCAAAGTTCTCAATATCAAGGATCATTAACATCAATGTTTGTTACAACTTCAAACACACCAATGTCGACATATGGGTCTCAAGATTTTTACCGCCTTGTTATGCCGTCACAAGTAGAGCAAGGCAACATTTTTGGTAATGAGGATAATGAAGGTGATGATGATGGTGATGATGGTGATGAGGAGAAAGAGGATCAACAACTTCAAACTCGAGGTAGTAGAAGAACTACACAAATTCCTCAACAACAATTAAGAGTTCTTCCACCACGTAGGAGAAGACCACCCCCGTGTGGTACTTCATCATATCATAGACGTCATTGATATTAAGGATTGTATTTAAATATTTTTAATATAATTGTTTTTTAATTTCATTCTTATTACTTTATTTGAATAATTTTATTTTTATATACTTATTAATTATCTAATAATGGAAATTTTTTAATTAATAATAGTGAAATAAAAATACATAAAAAAATAAATAAAAATAACTAAACAATTAAAATAAATTGGAAAAGGGCAAACATATGGAAAAAAACAAAAGAAAAAAAATTGAAAATATTAAAAAAATAAAAATAAAAGGCAAACGTGTGGGAAAAAACAAAAGAAAACAAATTGAAAAAATTAAAAAAATTAAAAATAAAAGGCAAACGTTTTGCAACTTGTGAAATGCAAACCGTGGATATGGTCCACGTACATAATGATTCGTGAATTTGAGCCCAAATAATGGAGAGAGAAACATAATTCATTCATGTTGTCTCCGATTTCAGGGAAAATACACCACTCTCGTCAATTCCACAAAACATACACTACAATAGTAATAAAAAAGTCCACATATACCATCAACATAAATTTTAGGATATATAACTTAGGTGTTGGGTGGATAAATGGGACACAACGTGGCTGCACTGACTCTAAGACAAAATAGAAGTATTTAAGAATGTTGTTTTTTACTAGCAGTGCAATTAAAGACCAACGTGAACGTGTCAGTATAGATCAAAGGTAAAAGGCAAGAGAATCCAGTTTACAAAGTTGTACATATTATTACATCAACCTTCCATGCACTCTGCAAATTAATATAATATTAATGTGTGTGAAGAGAATACTCGATAAAACAAACTAAAGAAGTGGATACAGAATAAGAAAAGCAAACAGAAGTTTCTTTTAATAGTAGCATCTCAGTTACAATTTTTGTGTTGTATTCATTTATTTCTTCTACGACCGTGAAATAAATACTATTAATTACATTAAAAACTCAGGTGCGTTAAATTTATTGATATAAAAAAGCCAATCCAATGAAATAGTTGTATTCCTTATAGTTCTGTAGGGCCTATTTAATTAAGGCACAAAACTGATCCTCGTTCAATATATTAACTCACTCTTTCCTTCTTTCTCATTAATTATTGTTACTGAATGTTAAAGTAATAGCCAATTGTAGTAAAGAGTCAAGTTTTTTTTGCCAAATTGGTTTCCTGAAGTAGATTTGGTTCAATCCCATCTCCACAACCTAATATAGTGAGTGACCCAACCTTTGTTAAGATTCAGTAAAAATGCCCCTCGTTAAATGACTGTAATGCCCTTTCTACCTTCCTTCCTTGTCTACTTCATCCTCTTCTTTTGCTTTGTCTCTCTCAGCAATACCACAAAATGGACGCTTCTACCACTAACGAAACCCACTCAGCTTCACAACCAAATGATCCGAATCGTATCGGGTCGGGTCATAACAATTCAGGTAGGTACAGGCTTATGTCGCCGTCTAAACTTCCGATCTCCAGGTCACACTGCATCACCATACCTCCGCCACTCACTCCGACGTCGTTTTTAGACTCCCCTGTTCTTATTTCCAATATCAAGGTTCCTTCTCTCTCTGGGTTTCTGCTTAACTCAAGTTTTTCGTAAAATTAAAAGCCTAAATACTTTTTTTGTCAAAGGTTATATTTTTACTTGACCTACCCAAGAGGGGCATGTCAAAATTTTGATATTTTTTATCTGGGGTGGCCTCAAAGTTTATAAATTTCGCTGGAATACTTTTTATGACTTAGAATGACGTGATTGAAAATGCTTTGTAGAAGGAAAAATTGGAAAAATAATTGAGATTCTTATATGTTTGTTTAATTTAGTGCCAAAACACAGTTTCTTTAGAACTGGCACTTTCTTGTCTGATAATTCTGATTGTAGGTTTTGTTTATGGATACTTGTGTTTTGGTCCGTTAGGTTCTGATGCTTACTCTGCTCTTGTAAAATTTTCAATTCTGCATTGGCTGCTTTATGCTTCAAATCAGTATTCTGTTGGAATATGACTTTAACTGAGGATCGTTAGACATTCTGCTTTTTAATATATTAATGAAGTGTTGTTTTTTCACATGATAATGAATCTTCCTTTTTGTTGGTGCTTGCCCTTTTTTAATGGTGTAGCAGACTGCACAGAATTTTTTTTATTTATTTATTTGCTATTTGTATAATTGCCACAAAGAATAGATGCATTGCCAAGGATCATAGGATCTGATTTTAGCTATGTATGCAGTGAGAATAGCATAACGAATGTCAGAAAGATTGTGGGACAGAAGTTTAGTTTAAGGACTTGATCTTCTAGATGTTAGTCATCTGGGTGGTTCTAATTTTGTGTAAAATGCTGTGCATGATTCATGTGTGAATAGCTTTCATAAGTTATGATTATTTGTTTATAAGTTTCTATAACTTGTGCATATTATAATGTACTATGCTATCTTTTGTCATAAGGACTCCAAATAAATAAGGCACAATATTATCTCTTGTTTATGTTCAATCATAGTGTGCCACTTTCCTGGTTTACTCCTATGATTATATGCATGCATGTTAATGTTTTTACGACTCTTTTCATTTGTTCTCTCTGAGAAATTTGAAGGGTTTCCAATATCTTTTTGTGTATTTTATTTTATAATTTTTCATTTAATTCAGCAATTGTTGCACAGAGAGGACTGTAAGTTGTAGTTTGCTTCTTTCCTTGTAGGTGGAGCCTTCACCTACTACAGGGTCCTTTTCTAAGCTTCTTCAAACAGTGCATAGTTCCATGTCTTCTTCTGCGTCTGCTACATTTCCTGTAACCACTACATGCTTCAATACCAATACTATTGAGGAAAGAGAATCAAACATCTTTGAGCTTAAACCACACAATATATCAAACATGGTAATGAAACATTAATTGATGTCTGTAATAATAACAATATAACATGCCAATGAATATAATGTATGGACTTGATTATAGTGTTTCTTTATCCTGTGTTTTTACTTGATTTAATTTCGGTATATTGTTGCTATAAATCACTTTGTCATATGGCACTAAATCAAACCCTAAAGTCTGAAAACTTTACCCTAATAAGGTATTTTGTTATTAATTAGGTACATTGTTACAAGTCACAGCGTCACAATTTTTTGTCATTTTTCATGTTCTTATTAATATTGTTTTTGAGGATTACTAATAGCTTAGTACTTATCCAATTTTATTCACTTATGTTAAGGTTCCTGCAGACTTCAACAACCATGTAAGTGAACAATCTATTCAAGACGAAGGTCCAGGAAAAGTTCAATCATTTGCTTCCTCACCATTAGTTGAAAGTGAGACTGGTGGTCTATCTAATGAATTAAGCATATCATCACCTGTTCAAATGGTTAGTTCTGGGGCTATCACTCATGTTGAAGTCGATTCAGATGAATTGAACCACAAAGGCAACACAACCGCTGTACTTCAAGCATCACAAATTGAGGAGGTTAAAGGCAGTGGACTTTCAGTTGCACCTGAGAGAACATCTGATGATGGATACAACTGGCGAAAATATGGGCAGAAACTTGTTAAAGGAAGTGAATTTCCGCGCAGCTATTACAAATGTACACATCCTAACTGTGAAGTGAAGAAACTTTTTGAACGCTCTCATGATGGTCAAATGACGGATATAGTTTACAAAGGAACACATGATCATCCGAAACCTCAACCAAGCCGACGATACTCTGCTAGCAGTACTGTGTCCATGCAAGAAGAGAGATCTGGTAAGGCTTATTTGGCTGGCCAAGATGGTAATACCAGCCAAATGGTTCCCGTTGCTTCCATTTATTATTACTTATTGCAAAGAAAATAATCTGCCATTCTTTTTATTTAATTCTTGAATTGTAGACAAAGCTCCATTATGTATGGTTTGGTGTCTTTTGTAGCTGAGACCAACATCACTCCAGACCTATCGCCTGTAGCAACAAATGATGATAGTCAAGAAGGTGCTGACAGGACTAATGACGAAGTTGATGATGATGATCCCTTCTCGAAGCGTAGGTATGACACTTTAGGCCAAAGTTCTAGTTTTTGTCCATTTTTCAGCATATGTGCTTACTTGTTGACCATGAGTTTTTTATTGAGCAGAAAAATGGAACCTGGATTCGCTGACACAACTCCTGTAGTCAAGCCTATCCGGGAGCCACGGGTTGTTGTACAAACTGTGAGCGAGGTTGATATATTGGATGATGGGTACCGCTGGCGCAAGTATGGGCAAAAGGTGGTGAGAGGCAATCCTAACCCTAGGTATGTCCTCACATTGATGAAACTAGGAAATATAGTAATAAATTCCTATCATATGTAATTACTTTCTAGGCAACAATTGAAGTGAGGAATTGGTTGTATGGCAGTTTATTGGATCTTATATAATAACTTCTCAATCATTTTGCTATACAATTTGCTGCTTTTACTATTATTGAGAATTGGTGTAAGCTAAGATATGAGGGTTTTTTCTCTGATGATAGTAGGCTTTTTCTCAGTATGTTATTTCTTGTGTTTCATCTGTAATTGTATTTTGGTGTTCATATCATGGCTTATGTGTGGACATGGCTTGTTATATCTTAATGATCCATCTTTATGCTCCTAACTATAGTCATCTGCTACTTAACTGCATAATTCTAGTTAATCTTGCTTTTTACTATAGTCGCTAATTATGCAGGAGTTATTACAAGTGCACAAATGTTGGTTGTCCGGTTAGAAAACATGTGGAAAGAGCATCACATGATCCAAAAGCAGTGATAACCACATATGAGGGTAAACACAATCATGATGTACCAGCTGCAAGAAATAGTAGCCATGACATGGCAGGAGCAGCAGGTGTAGGTGGTGGAGAAGCAAGAATCAAGTTAGATGAAAGTGATACTATTAGCCTTGACCTTGGCATGGGAATAAGCTCAGCTGCTGAAAATAGATCAAATGGGCAAGGGAAAATGCTGCTCTCTGAATTTGGCAACATCCAAACTCAAACCAGAAATTCCAACTTCAACTTTGTTCATACTACCGCAGGTCCGGTATACGTTCTAAATAATGGTGCAAATCCATATGGTTCTATAGAAAATAGGAGTGATGATCCATCTTTAAACCACACCTCATCATATCCTTGCTAATACTAACTGGTCCATGACATTGTTCACATTATAAAGATTAAAGTAAAATTTTGAGTTTCAGTTTGCTTTCTTCTTTTTGGCAGGCATAGCTTCAAAGTAATGTATCTCATTAGAAAATGCAGAAAGTTCTTTTATGTTTATTTCAGTGCTGCGATTGAGTAGAACTGGTAGCAGCTCCTGGTTGACTTTGTTTGTATAGTTATGTGCAAATTATTCTGTACAAAAATGAAACTCATCTTATAAACGTTGCTTCTACAAAAAAAAAACCTTGTAAAAGTGTTTGAATTAAAGTATTTGTATGTAGCATTTAGCCTCTTACTGAACTTTTTGTATATAATAACCAAAGAAAAAGCCTTTTACATATCGTTATTGAAAATCTCACATTTACTGTCACCACTCTCACACATATAGGGTGTGATTAGTTTAGTGTAATATTTTGAGAGTATTTTAAGATTTAAGAAATACTATTATTGAAGGGGTTTTGTACTATTATGTTAGAGTTGCTATTGTAGCGGGTGGATTATTCTGGTTGACAGTTGGCATTGTAAGAATTTGGTATGGATAAATAGCACTGTTCGTATATTAAAATTCACTGTCAATTGTGGTAACATATAATTTCAACCTACCTTCACATGTGATGATGTGAAGTCCTGAATGTTACACACATGAACAAAGTGTTGGTCATTAATAGTGAGTTTTCTTTTAGTAAATAACGCAATCCCTTTAGATACACACCACTTTCTATCACAATGTTAGAATCATAGAGATCAAGAAGAAGCTAGATATACAATGATGAATAGGCTTTACTCTGAAGTCAGGTATATCAAGAAGAAGGAATTGAAGTGGCTTGGAATCAAGTCAAACTCACCAACTTCTCTCATGATCCTTCAATGATGAATAGGCTTTACTCTGAAAACATCATTGCCCTTTACAATGTATGGAAGGATCACCACAAAAACACACTCAATTTCATCACTGAGGTCTGGAATACAGGAAGAAGCATAGGCATGTTGAATTATTTGCATATGCATGACCCATCAATTGCAGTAATGTGTTTGTCAATGGGAATACTGGCCAGGTAATTAACCATTTCATTCCAATCTTTATTTATTTTTTCTTTCAACCACATATCTCGTCTTGGATGTTTCAATTAAATCAAATTATGCAATAATATTGTTTTAGATTTTTAGTCTCCTATGTGGCTATGTTCACTCTAAAATATGATGTTATATAACGAAAGAGGTGTTATTAAGTAACTATTTGTTACATGCTTATCAGGTCAAGATTGGTGACTTGTGGGGAAGAACCATATTGCACATTCAATTGTATGATGAAGACTACACAGAATTGGTAGAGATGGTAACATTGGAGATTCCTTATAGTGAGTGTGACAGTGTTGCAAAGATATACAAAAAGGTCAAAGATGCAGAAGTGAAAGGCTTCATTGAGAGGTGCCTTGCTCAACCAAGAGCAAGACCTTCTGCTGCTCACCTTCTCAAAGATTCTTTCTTTGGTGAGCGATGAAAAGAAGTGAGTATAAAGTATTAACTAAAAAGGGACATGTAGAGTTGTAATCGTGCAATCCCACCCAAATTTCATGGTCGGTTTTAAATTCTTTTTTGATGAGTTTTTGTGTAAAGATAAGAAAACATGTGAAACAAAAATACTTAAATTTATTGTAAGAGAATTATAGAACAGGAGATGTTGAAATATAATAAAAATTTATTTGTGGTTGATATAATGCAAGTGATGGTGGAATAAGATAGAGAGGAAAGTGGATAAAAGTTTATCCCATGAATTGAAGATGCAAATGGTACTATTACTAGTTACTAGTTACTAGTTACTAGTTACTAGTTACTAGTCATATAACCAGGGTCCAGTACTGCACAAACCTATATATGATTTTACTTCCATTTCTTCGTCTAGCATCTATCTCCCTAGCTAACCAAGCCATGTATGAAGGAAGACATTGTAGCATAGATGAAAATAAGATTTGGGTAATGCAAGTACATGCATGCCTAGAAAGAGACAACATGTCCTTGTCCATTGCAAGCAGGACCAGCATCATAAGGTACGTACCCTTTCACAACAAACAAAGAGATCCCCAAAATGCAGGCCACAACAGATTTTGCTATGCTTTTAAGGAACCTGTTTTGCATTGCTGTCCTACCTTTCTTTACCATGTTATCTATAAGAGGTCACTTATCATAATCTCACACTTCCTTCAATTTCCTTAGGGCTCTTCATCCTCAAAATGTACTTAAAATTAGCTTGGTCAACTTCAATGGTGAAGATTGTTGTTCACTTCACAAAATGATCATTCTCCAGGATCAAATTATTGTTTATTTGAGTAAAGGGTGAAATGAGTCTCATTAACCCTTCTATATAAGATTACTAGCTATGCTTTTGTGTTCATACTTTATACGATTAAATGTTGATTTATATAGACCACAAGCAAAAAAAATGTAGTTAAGATTAAACTCATTTTGTCATGGAAGAAGATAGAGAAAAAGAATCATGTCATCTTTCTGAGATTCATTATTCTACTTTGTAACTATTAATATATATGGAAGTGCTACTAATTTCTCTACTTGTATGTGCCATAGTTTGGAAAGTAGTAGTGCTATTCCCTCTTCATATAGTTGAAGGTATAACAATTTAGCTATCTTAGTTTGGAAAAATTATTATCCTCTCATCTATTTTAGTTTTAGATTCTCTTCTCAAAGAGAACATTAAAGGGATTACCTTTTTTCAGTTATTAATTTATATTTTTTGGACTTTATCCCTGTTGAATATTTAAAAATAATATTTTTTTAGCCATCTAAACAAATAGTTAATAATACGGATGTTATGGATTCCAAACTCACTAGGATATAAAGATGGAATAATTGAGGGGAAAGAATAATCTTCAGTTGAATTTCCTCTCTGGTGTGTGCAGCCTAACAAAGCATACCATACTTTCTCAAACATATGCAATATACATAGATGATAAATCACTAATCCATTATTATTTTTTTCTTTAGTTTTCTCTCTAATTTTTTAAGGGAGGAGCCTTTCCTACATCTTAACTCAACAACTCCACTGTACCACTTTTAATTATTATTTGTATGACATTTGTTATGTAACGTATATATTAACCAATTCAAATTGTAACTTAATTAAATAAAAATATAAGTATATATTATCTCAAAAATCAAAATAAATTTAATATAGTTTTTAGCATAATATTAATATTATTTTTAGTATAATATTAATATTATTTTTAGTTATGGGCTTATGTATAACTTTTTAAGGCTTATTTTAATTATGGACACAGATATATATATCAATACTTAAATAATGACATAACATACCCTAATAAACAGTATGGTACCTTGAATTGTGTTGAAGTTTGGTCCACCCAAAATTACCATGTGTTGAAACATTCATGGTATTTTTGAACAACAAAAAAAAAAAACTAAATTTTATTATAAAAATAATGGCATATAAAAATGATTATAATCCGTATATTGTTGGAGTTGGAGCAGAGGATTTGGTTGCAGTTTGTCTCCTCCTGGTCTTCTATCCATTTTTATATTTATTTGTAATTTTATATCAATATTTTCTATTGTATCTCTTGGCTTACTTCCCTTCAATTATTACTTTGCATTTAATTAAGAAGAAGAGAAGAACAACAACAAGATAGTTAATGGAAAGAGGATGAGACCACACATCATCTCTTTCCATTTTCATTCATTCTTATTTTTTACATAACCTCTGTTTTTTTTAATATTATTTTTGGTTCCTTGAATGCTAATTGCTAAATCCTCCATCTCTCATTCCTTCCTTATTTCCTCCATCTCTTCACCTTCTTTTCAATTTCTTCCCTGCTCTAACAAAAATCAAATAAAAATTTGTTCTTGTTTTGCTTGATGTTCTTAAGATCCGATACTCTTAGATCGAATTTGACAAAACCCCACTTTATATCTGATCCAACCACCAACTGGGTTCTGTCTAAATTTTAAGATAAGGTGAGGTAACCCCTCTTCACAGATTTATGCTTTCTGCATTGAAGATTGATTTTTTATCAGAATTGAGCTCAATTATCCATCATTCAATGAATTATGCATTTAGATTGGTCCTTTGATTTGAATTTTTATCATCACTTAATAATTTAGATTGTTTGTGTTCAAATATTAATTATTTATGCTTTTGTATCTTGTTTGGCGTGAGAATTTTGATTCAAAATGAGTGCTTGTTTGAATTTGCTTAATCCCAACAATGAAATGAGTTATTGATGGTTAACTTGGAATAGTTTGTTGGTGACAGAACAGATGGAATTGGATCTTGGCAAACTCTTCATTGGAGGGATTTCATGGGATACTGATGAGGAGCGTCTCAGAGAATATTTTGGGAAATATGGAGAAGTAATAGAGGCTGTGATCATGAGAGATCGTGCAACAGGTCGCGCTCGTGGTTTTGGTTTTGTTGTCTTTTCTGATCCTGCTGTTGCTGAAAGAGTCATTATGGATAAGCACATAATTGATGGCCGCACAGTGAGTTGTTTCATTCTTATTATATATGTGCTAGGCATTGTGTCAGTCAATACATCTCCATGGCCTTGCAGTAATGGCACCTATCTAAGCTTGTCTTTCTTTTGGAGATCATACCCCTAGTTTTATATATAATTTTTTATTTTGGTGGTGATGAAAGCCATGTTCTCTCTTGACTTTTCATTGAGCTGAAGCTTAGCAATTGTGGTGCTTGAATTTTTATAATGTGCATTATATCAAATTTGTTCTTGTTTTGCTTATAAGATGGGAAATTGAAAATGACTTGCGAATTTTGAGATGTGTTGTTGTTCTAATTTTCAGGTTGAAGCAAAGAAGGCTGTTCCTAGGGATGACCAGAATGCTATAAATAGACAGCCTGGTGGTGTCCTAGGATCTCCTGGTCCCGGACGCACGAAAAAGATTTTTGTCGGAGGTTTACCATCAACAATCACAGAAAACGATTTTAAGCAGTATTTCGATCAGTTTGGTATAATTACCGATGTTGTTGTAATGTATGATCATAATACTAGGAGGCCAAGAGGTTTTGGCTTCATCTCTTATGATTCAGAAGATGCTGTGGATAGAGTTCTTTGTAAAACATTTCACGAACTGAATGGAAAGATGGTCGAGGTCAAGAGGGCAGTTCCAAAAGAGCTTTCCCCTGGGCCGAACAGAAGCCCATCGATAGGATATAACTTTGGTTTGAATAGGGCAAGTATCTACCTAAATAGTTATGCTCAGGGTTTTAATATGAATCCAAGAGGAGACTATGGAATCAGAATGGATGGTAGGTTTAGTCCACTTTCTAGTGGTAGGAGTGCTTTTAATCAATTTGGTTCTGTTGGTTATGGAATGGGAGTGAATTTGGATTCAGGATTGAGCCCAATGTATGGAGGGACATCCAATTATGGGAACAGTCTAGGATATGGTAGGATATTAAGTCCTATCTACAGTGACAACAACTCAGGCAGATACACCACTCCTATAGGCTATAATAGCAGTGGCAACATGAGGGGTGATTCTCTCGTGAACTCAACTTCTCGCAATTTATGGGGAAATGGAAGCCTGAATAATACTACCATTAGCCAAGTCAACCCTGGTGCTTACTTGGGATCTGGAAGTGAGACTTTCGGTGTTTCGATTGGAAACAGTGGTACAAATCGGAATCCATCAGTTCCAACTCAGGGTGGGGGCACTTTTGCTGCTTCAGGCTTTACTAATTGGAGTAATGCTTATGAAGGTGGAGGAGATAGTAACATAGGATTAGGAGAAGGAGGGTATGGAAGGAACAGCAGCACAAATGTGACTCAATCCTCTTCCTTTGCTGCACCAGCTGGTGGTTATGAAGGATTCTATGGGGACTTGTATCGCAGTGGTTCAGTTTACAGTGACACGACTTGGCGATCTGCTGCTTCTGAGATAGATGGTTCTAGCTCGTTTGGTTATGGACTTGGTGGTATAACATCAGATGATCCAGTAAAGACTTCCGAGGGTTTTATTGGAAACTACAATGTAACAAGTAGGCAACCTAATAGAGGTAAGATCTTTTTCTAAGTAAAAAAATTAATCTTTCCAATTGTGTTTCTAACTTTTTTATATTTCATAGTATGAATGTCAGGTTATGAACTATTATAGGAAATTGAGAAAGAAAACTGTTTATTTTATACTATGAATGTTTGTGAGTCTTCTTTTAATACCAAATACTCTAGGTTCCCGACTTTTATTATGCACTTGTCTTCTCTTTTTCTTTTCTTTTCTTTCCTGCAATCTAAAAGAATATTAGCTTCCTGCACTTATATCTATGTTATGAATTAACTTGGCTGTGTTGTTACTCATTTTGTTTTGTTGTGTCTCCACATGCTTCAGGAATTGCTGCCTAGGTGATATGTTAATTGGATATATGTCGTGGTAACAGTAGATCAAGGTATAAAAAAAGAGGTATTGTGAATTCATCATGCATCTCCATCACTTGAGAGGGAATTTGGTGAAATATAGCTAACGGGGTTATTTCATTTGAAGAATACATATTTGAGATTAATCAGTCAATCAGATTGGGGATATACTGAGGAAGATATAGTGCATCCCCAGAGAGGTGCACCATCATTAGTATGTTTTAGTGTATTGAATTTTGCTTTATTCCTTTCTTTTGCCGCTGTAATGCCCGGCAAAGCTGTTTGTTATTGTCACCAGTGGGGCATGTTGATCAAATTCTGAGGTTCACTTTGATTTATTAAGTTTGAAACATGAGATCCATCTAGGATCCCCGTCAAATAATTAATTTGCTGGACAGTTTTATGATTATTTTGTGTTAGACTTCTTTTGTACAACTTCACACGTTTGCTCTATTATTAAATTCAAATTTTGTGACTATACACTATGCACAACATGAACCTACTATTACATTATGATATCTGGTGTCACAAACTCACAATTATTGAAAATTCCAAACAAAAGGAACCAAGGCAATACAGAACTATGAGAATAAGGTTAAGACAGAAAAATTGATGTAGCAGTTAAAGATATCACAGGACCAACCTGTGAGAATACAGAACTATGAATCCCAGTTACCTATAACATATCAAGAAGTACAGAAAAAGAACCAAACTGGATAATAAATTATTTCTTTTCAACACTCATATCAGTTTTCGCTCTAAATTCTCAAGTTAAAGCTCAGAAGAAAGCTCTGCTCCCATAAAATACACGGGAGGAGTTACCGTTCTTTGATGCCTGTAGTTTCTGCTCAGAGGTTGAGCTTCCTGAACTATTTGGTCCACTTTCAAAGTCCAAAGGAAGCTTCATGTTTGCTAATGATTGTTGCATGCTTTTCATGTACATATCTACTATATCCTGCTGCACTACCTTTGGCTCAGGCTCAATGTTCACAGTCACAAAAGGCTTTGGGAATGACTCACTCACCACACCATTGGAAGAATTACTATCACCATCTTTGGCATCCACAATTTTCTCTTTGGCGCCTGAAACTTGTTCCTGAACGGGAAACTTAGAAGAAGCAGCGTCGAATGAGTCCGATTTTGCAGCCGCCAAAGGAGAGGAAACTCCATTTGTTGACACACTGCTGGGTGGAGACTCATTATCAACCTTAGGAGGTTGAACAGACTCAACACCACATGCTGAAAAGCTTTCCACAAGATGAACACCTGCTTCAGAACTACAGTTTTCTACATCTGTGTTGACGAAGCTATTATTAGTGCACTGACTCTCATCACAGGGAATGCCATAATATTCTGAAACCATCAAGTGGTCTTCATTTAAAATTTTGGGATCAGGGAACTCAATTTTATCTAAATCTCTAACCATTGACTCAGATGTTTCTGATTCCAAGTCCCTCTCGGTAGCCAAATCCGTAGGCATTACGGAAATTGCCATAACATCGGGTGAGGCACCAGTGTAAGCAAGAGACAATTGAATAAACCCTGCAGGGGAATGGAATAGATCAGTTGATGACACTGAGAACTCTTTCTCTAGTTTTGCATCCTTCTTCACCAGCACTTCAGACAAAGGCACCAAAGCAAAACCAAGCAACTGGTCTTCAAGGTAGTTCTTCACCCTGCTCAGCATCCAAATCTCACATTTTAGAGCAGAATCAACAGTCCTAACGCTTAGGCGAAGATTCTCATTGAACACGGGGTTTCTTCCTCCTCCATTGATAGTCTTGGTGGAGACAGTATTCTCAGGATCACTTGTCAAGCAAATCTTAGCATAAACATCTTGCTTGTGGTATATGCAGATGTTTTGAATGTCCCTAGCCTGATGTATGAAAACATCAATGACACCAATGGACTCATCATGATTAGAAATGACAGCTTCTTTTCCATTGACTTCAATGTCCTTAGACAAGGCACCTGAGCTCTTGAATGGTGACACAACAGATTGTGGGGAGTCCATGATATCAGAGTGACTGGGAATCTGGAACTACAAGAAAATCAAGTCACCTTAAGTTAAATTAAAACTTCTAACTAACTCCACAAATGATTCTTAGAACTTGAACCCAACAAGGCAACAACCATAATCAGGTAATATATTGAAATCCCTTTTGTTTAAGCTTTACAAAAATATTCATAAAAAATGTTCTTGGTAGAAGGTAGCTTCTCCTAAAAGTTGAATTTTAACCTGTTTTTCCAGATAAAAGTCCTGCTCAGCATAAGAATGACAAAAGTAGTTTTTTTTACTTCAAAAATGCAATTTTCTTAAGGAAAAATATCCAAAGAAAAGGCTCTGGATACCTATTAAACAACATTAAGAACTCAAAGTTCAGTAAAAAAAATGCTTGAAAAAACTGCCCTGCAAGCTAGTCCTAAGCAGATCCAGAATAGAGACATTTTATTGCATTAAAATAAAATAAGAAGGAAATAAAAGGCACAACAATTGACCACCAAATGTGAAAGAGAAGTGGGGAACCTCAACTTGAATTCCTCCAACAACAAAGAAAGCAATCTAGAAGCAACAACCCCAGTTCAAAGTAAAAGCTTAGCCTTTGCAACTAAGGTTAAAAGTAAAATGAATTCCTAAGAACCAGAATCCCATCAAAGTTGAAAATGAAATATTCCAGTTAACTAACCCAACACTCAGAACCGGCCTAAAGTTAAATACAAGCAAGAACAGTAAAGGGTGATGCCAGATTCCAATAAAGGTATCACCTTTTTTTCCTGTTCTACACATAACTAGAAACAAAGAAGAAGAGAGATATTTTGAGGTTGTGGTTTTACCTGGTGGCAAGCTTGTATATAATATTATAGGTGTAATCCAGGAGGAATGGCAGTTGCAGCTGCAGTTTGGAGAGAGAGAGAGAGAGAGAAGAAAAGGTAGATAGAAGTGTGGTGAATGCTAGTTAAGTTGAGTGGAGGTGTGATATAACCCCTAATGGCTAATACTCACACACTGAGGGGGTATATATGATAATAATAAATATATTTGAGTGGAATGGGAATAATTGGTAGGGAGACACCGCCCCCAATGAGAGTGCATTTATATGCGTCCCTTTTTTTAATCACTTTTCTTTCTTTAGACTTTCACTCAATGTATTTTTGTCCTTTTCTTCACCTTATATTATTATACATGAACTTGAATACTTGATATCCAATATGAGGAGACTTCAGTTTCTAGATATGACCGACTATTTCAATTCACTACTTTTTTGGAGAAAGACAAGTCGTAAATGGTTGTCTCATTGTTTTTCCACTGGTCTTCTCTTCATTTATTGTCATGTCCCTTTTTTCTATTGATAAGGATGGATGAGAGTGCTTTCATGCTCTTTTCAACTCACACACTCTGTAGATAGATGCCTTAATCTGCGTATGAAGCTTTTTAGTGATTAGACAGAAATGATAATAATAATTGATGCTCATATATCAATCAATATAAGTAGTGCAAATATATTTCAATATCTTATACTTCAATAATTGATGACTGAAAATGACATGTGGGCACCATGTGAGACTTTTGAGTGGTGTGGTGTATTTGCCGTTGCATTGCATATAATGGTAGAGATTAGTGTGAATGTGTCATTTCAACTTGTTCAAAGCTAGTTACTAAACTATCATTGCTATATTATTTGTTGAAAATAAATCTTCTACTGAATTCAAAATGACCAAACTAATCAAAAACATAAAGGTTAATTTGTAATTGCAGATTTGTTAGGAGAGTACTGTGACATGGTGCATCATGGAGGAATGAACAAATTAAAAAGAAAAATGGATGAAATAATAGTGCGATTGTTTGGTGGCAAATGGAAAACAAGTGGAGGTGGTGGTTGAGGTCCATATGTTATGCAAAGTCTTAAATATGAATGTGCTTTTCAAACAAAAAATCATATGTCCTATTCACTTTTCCAACAAACTAATACTTTATTTTTTAATTCACGACGATATTGTATAAGAAAGTTTAAAAAAATATCCAACAAATGTTACATGCCTAACCTAATTTAAAAAGCTGAATGCTGGCATGAGATACAATTTATGAGAAGCATAACGGTCATATGAATGAAAAACATTATTCTTCATCCTCCCTCTCTAATAGTCATTTCAATTTCAATCAAAATTCAAAACACACTCTTCTTACTCTGTATTGTATAACTTAAAATGAGGCAAAACAGCAGCAACGCTAAAACTTCCGAATCTGGTTTCTTAAGCACCATTTCCTCCTCTTCCATCAAAAACCTTCTTTCTAAATCTTTCTCTTCCAATTTCAACCGCAAATCATCATCTTCTTCATTCCCAAACGAAAACACCCCTCCCACTCATCCCAACATTCAGATCGACCTTGACCATTCCTCCAAGCATCAATTGCGATCCCAAACCCCAATTTCGACCAATGATGAAAAAGTCACCCAATCGGAATTGGATCCATCGGTGAAGGCAAGTTCAAATTTTGAAATTATTTTCAAAATTATTGTCTAATCCCCGAGATGGGTCTGTAAAAACTTTCTATTTTTGTTATTTTATTTTAAACTCACCCGTAATTGTGAAGTTTTGGTTGAACCAGGTTGTGGTACGAATTAGACCTAGCAACACAGGCGAAAGAGAGGGGGAACAAACGGTTAAGAAGGTTTCTTATGATACCTTGTGTGTTGGGGATAGGCAATTTACATTTGATTCAGTTTTCGACTCGAGTTCCAATCAGGTAAAGGACTTCACTTGAATGTGTTATTTATTATTTATATTTTATTCTTTCAATAATTCCCCCCCGATAAGATTTGGGTATTCTGCACTTAGATTACTTGCTTTTTTTAGAATGAAATTGCTAGTATAGTAGTTCACTTTCTTTGCTTCAATGTGATTGCTTCATATTCATAAGAGAAGATGAGTGCGAATTATATGAGATGTTGTTTGTTCAGGAAGATATTTTTCAGACAGTGGGTGTTCCCTTGGTTAAAAATGCTATAGCTGGTTACAATACTTCAGTTCTATCATATGGCCAGGTACTCACTGATGTTTCCTTCATTTTTTGAACGTTTTAGTGAAAAATCTGTATAACACTTGAACAGTATGGAGTTTTAACTTTTACATGGTTTTTTACTTCTTTGATAGTCTGCAAGTGGAAAAACTTATACAATGTGGGGTCCCCCAAGTGCAATGTTTGAGGAGCCCTCACTGCAAAGTCATAAGGGAGTTGTTCCTCGGATCTTCCAAATGTTATTTTCTGAGCTTGAAAGAGTATGTTCTACTTCATAATTTAACGCAAATTCTAGGAACCTTTTATTATGGTTTTTGAATTTTGACTGTTTTGAGTTTGAATTACTATATTAGGAGCAGCAGATGTCTGGGGGGAAACAGTTCAACTATCAATGCCGATGTTGTTTTCTTGAGGTAATTCTTTATAAAACTTCCCAATGTGGCAATGGATTTGTTTCTTACTCCTAGGGTAATGGCCTTTTCCTTTTTTCATTTGTTGATTTAAACAGATATACAATGAACAAATAGGGGATTTACTTGATCCAACACAACGTAACCTGGAGGTAAGGACATGACATCCTTTGTGGTACAATTTTTCATAATAAATTATTTACTACTACTTCTGTTTTCCATTGCTTGCATGCTTATTACGGTTCGGTCCAAATTATTGCAGATGAAGGATGGCTCCAAACATGCTTTGTATATAGATAATCTCACTGAGGAATATGTCACTAGCTATGATGATGTAACACAAATTCTGATTAAGGTTGGGACTCTTAAAAAGTATCAACACAAGTAGTGTTGAAAGTTGAAACATGTCTGCATAAGATGATTTGATCTTTGTATGCTGCAGGGCCTTTCAAGCAGAAAAGTTGGAGCAACAAGCTTAAATTCTAAGAGCTCTAGATCACATATCATTTTCACATTTGTGATCGAGTCTTGGTGTAAGGTATTGCTATTACAATTCTACTTAACCCGAATAGCATTTTTTGCTCTGGAAATTTTCATTTCTTTTGTTTGAAGACAGGGTTGTATTGGTATTTTCTCTATTAGTTAATTACTACTTATGACTTTCGTCAACTGATGCTGCAGGGAATCTCATCAAGTGGTTTCAGTAGTTCCAAAACTAGCAGAATTAGCCTCATTGATCTTGCTGGATTGGACAGGAACAAAGTTGATGATGCTGGCAGACAACATCTAAAGGAAAAAAAAAATGTAAAGAAGTCCTTATCTCAGCTTGGGTAAGATGTCATGCTATGACTACATTACTTGCAAAAAACATCTCCTCTGCAGGCACTCATATAGGTTGAAAGTAATATCTTGGTCTTATTTTCCTGATGCAGGCACTTAGTTGATACTCTGACTAAAAAAACTCACTCAGGAAAAGCTGAACAAATTCCAAATGGGAATTCCTGTTTAGAACGTTTACTACAAGAATCACTTGGTGGAAATGCCAAACTCTATGTAATCTGTTCCATATCTCCAGATAACAAGTATTTATCTGAACCGAAAAGCACTGTTAATTCATTTTAGAGTCCTAATAATAATAGCTTTATGTATTTTTTCTCGAGGTAAAAATCCTACTTGTTTGACTGTAGGAATAATGGTGAATCATTGCACACACTCAGATTTGGTCAGCGAGTAAGATCCATTAGAAATGAGCCAGTTATCAATGAAATAAAGGAGGATGATGTGAATGATTTGAGTGATAAAATCCGGCTTCTGAAGGTAAAATTTATGTCCAGGACTTGTTAATGTGAGTAGTTTTTTAAGGACTAAACTAATGCATATTTCTGAAAATTACAATTTCTTGTTTTCTTTGGAGCAGGAAGAACTAATCAGAGCAAAAGCAGATAGTCATAGCTCAGTTGGTGGTATAAATGGATACTTTCAAGGTCATAATGTACGGGAAAGCCTTAATCAGTTGAGAGTCAGCTTAAGTCGATCTCTACTCCTACCTCACATTGATAACACCACTGATGAAGTGGTGCATGCGGATGAGGAGGATATAAGGCAATTACGACAGCAGATAGATGAACTGTATGGTTCATGTGAAGAGAATCCTAAAGAGATATCTGTCGGTGAAGATTGTGTCCAGTATTATTCCGTTGAGGAAAGTTGTGACGCTGATAAGATCAGTGACAATGAAGTTGAGAAAGAGGAAGTATGTTATGGAGAAATGTTGAGTAAACTTCATCATGAGGACAGTGTGCTATCAGGTAGCACCTTGTATGCATCGGTAGATGACCTTGAATCCATATCTAGCACCTCAAGGGCAATTAAATCCACATCCAGAAACAGTATTTCGGTTAGTTCATGCTACCGATCGTCCATACTTGAGGAACCACCGTTATCTGAGTCTCCAAAGATCGGGAATACCAAGAGGAAAAGCCAAATATCATTTTCATCGAGTTGTCTTGGAAGTTGGAACAATGTGGCAGAGGAGAAATTGAGTTCCAATCAAGATATGTTGGGACAATCATTTATACAAGGTGATCATTTACGATCCTCATTACGGTCAAGTAAGGTTTTACCAGGCCCGACAGAGTTATTGGCAACAAGCCTTCAGAGGGGATTACAGATAATTGATTATCACCAGCAGAACTCATCACTAACCAAATCTTCAGCTTCCTTCTCTTTTGGGCGTTCAACCTTGATACCTTGTCCAGAAATAGACAAGGATGAGAAATCTTCAATTGATGAAAGAAATGCTCATTTGCTTTGTGAATCTTGCCATAAAAAAATATCAGATTATAGTGAGGTCCGAAACAGCTTGAAGTCAAGTATTGACACAGTTAAAGTTCCAAAAGTATGTCTCTCCTTAATTTTCAAATATTTCTTTGAAAACATTTCTTGTTATAACTTTTAGTCATTTATCTCTTCTTTTTTCTCCAAGGATTTTGAAAATGTAATGGCGAAAGCAATCTTAAGAGAAAAGGAGCTTGAGAATGTTTGCAAGGAGCAAGCAGCTAGAATTGAGGAACTAAATCAAATGGTATTTGGCTTCATACCCTTCAAGAATTATGTCTCTGGTCTGGATTTTACATTTTAACAATTTGGATTTGTCTAGGTGGAGAGTTTGAAAGGAGAAAAAGAACTAGACTCTGTCATTGTGTATGGTCAAAAAAACAGCAAGCAGACTACACATCAAGAAGAGCATAATAACGCACAGAAAGATGAAGAAAAGGTCAATTGTTGGATTTTTAATTTGTGATTTGTAGTTGTATCCATTTGAAGGTTTAGAACTCACTGTTGTCTATTGTCATCCTTTTTTTCAGCTTCGGATTGGCACTTCCTCGGTCGGTCTTTTAACAGATATTGTAGAGGAAAAATGTGACATTAAAGAAGTCCAGGAAGAATTAGCACGAGGAGTCAGCTCTTTTGATGTTACTGAGAAAGAAGAACTGCTTAAGGAAATTCAAAATCTAAGAAGCAAGCTTCAACTATGTAGCGATGCACCAGTTAAAAAGTCCACTGACAGACTGAGATCTTCATTAATGTCAAGATCCATTCAACTGCAAAAAAGTGGTGTGTTTTTCCATGATAATGGTGGGGAAGAGCTAGAAAAAGAAAGACAGATATGGACAGAAATGGAGAGTGAGTGGATTTGTCTTACTGATGAACTAAGAGTTGATCTTGATGCCATTCGCCAGCAAGCAGAGAGGGTGGAACTGGAACTGAGGTTAGAGAAGAAGTGCACCGAGGAGTTGGATGATGCACTAAAAAGATCTGTTCTTGGACATGCTAGAATGGTAGAACACTATGCTGACCTCCAAGAAAAATATAACGACTTGGTTACAAAGCACAATGCTATAATGCAAGGCATAGCAGAGGTGAAGAAGGCAGCAGAAAAGGCTGGAAAAAAGGGCCATGCTCGCTTTGCCAAGTCTCTTGCTGCCGAGCTTTCTGCATTGAGGGTTGAGAGAGAAAGAGAAGCAAAATTCTTGAAAAAGGAGAACGTGAGTCTCAAGATTCAACTTAGAGACACTGCAGAAGCTGTTCATGCAGCTGGAGAACTACTTGTAAGACTGAGAGAAGCTGAGCATGCAGCATCTGCTGCAGAGGTAAAGTTTCATGACAAATTCTAGTTAATGCATTAGATTATGAGGTTGCTAATTTGATGCATGCACTTATCCTATACTGAATATAAGGAAAAGAAGGGACTTGCATAAACACGAAAAGATTAGCAGTAACAAATAAATAGAATTATGTTCTGTTTTTTATTACAATTTATTGGAAGGAAAGTGTAGCATAAATGGTTCTTTAATCCTTAAGGTTGAACTGGAATTTATTCCACCAATTTTTCTGACTCATATGTTGTACGATGAATTTAAGAAGGATAGAATAGGACTTCTGGAGAACAATTATGTGATGATGATTTTCTCTTCATAGGAGAAATTGCAATATGAAATGTTTCTAACATATTTATTAAATTTTTATATTTCTTAGGAGAATTTCACAAGAGTGGAACAAGATAATGAAAAGCTTAGAAAGCAAATGGAGAAGCTAAAAAGAAAGCACAAGATGGAGACGATTACGATGAAACAGTATCTAGCAGAGAGCAAATTACCAGAATCTGCACTCAAACAACTATATAGAGAAGAGTCTGATGTAGCAGTACACAACAATGCAGATGATGATCAAGCATGGAGAGCAGAATTTGGAGCAATCTATCAAGAGCATTATTAGTTCGACTAGTCTTGGATCGACTGATTAGCAATTGATAAGTTTGATAGTGGATTGAGGTCCTACTCGGATCTGCAGCTATTCATATTCTTTCTAGTCTTATCAATTGATTGCATAATCTTGCTTCTGTGGAACACTTGGTTTATGGAATTTTAATTTTTTGGTTTGCTATGTATGTACTATGTCAAGTGAAAAAAGTTTTTAGAGATTGAATTCTTTTAGACTTTTGCTATTAAGTGCAGAATTACTATGATAATATTGTTGCCTTGTTTAAAGAATGTTTTTGGTATTCTTTTATTTCATTGCTTTTGAGATACTATCATACTTCCATGAAAATTAAAATAAAAAACTCAGTTTGAAATCAAAGTCATTCCATTTTCATCCAATCACTTACAATCATCAAAGTCACCAATTTGAAAGTCATTGAATCTAATCCCATAAATCATTCTCAATTGTACTCCTGTCAATGGAAATAAATTCCCTACTTAAACATAAAAATCCCATCTAACTTAACTTCACACTAAAAATTCAAACAGAAATTTACACAATAGTTTTTATTAAAAAAATTTAACTTACATAGAAAAATATAAAAAATTGTTTTTGAGTGTAGCATAAATAGTGTTTCTAAATTTTAATTTTTTGGAAAAAGTTAGAGGTCCAAGTCCCCTATAAATCTCTATGGGCTTTCTGCCATGCCCGCAAATAGAACACAAAAACAAAAAACAAAGCTAAACGGTGCGTTTTGTGTGAGAGTAAAGTTTGTTGAGTTGAATCTTGATCATCTTCTTCTTCCTCGTGGATTTGTTACGGTACCGCAATCAGAAGCAGCTGGTTCAACAGTAATTCATTTCCTTCTCTTTCTTCATATATTCATATTTTTCATTCACGACCAAGAATTGTACTGAACTTACGTGATATTTGTAATATTTTACTTTTCTATTATTTTTTGTTTCAAAATTACAGCTTAAGGTTCTGATCTCTTAGAAATCGATTGCAACAACCCTATAATTTTTGTAAACCTTCGTGCTTTACATTGCTAAACTTTATTAATTTCGATTTGCAACCAAATTTTGTCAATTTTGTTTTGTAAATTTTATTTAATATGATTATGTTTATGGGTATAGGGTGGAATGGCTACAGTAAGGAATTTAAAGATAAAGACTAGTACTTGCAAAAGGATAATGAAGGAGCTCCATTCTTATGAGAAGGAAGTTGATAGAGAAGCTGCTAAAACTGCTGACATGAAGGACAAAGGTGCTGACCCTTATGACCTTAAGCAGCAGGTATTACAACTATTATTATTATTGTTAATTCATATGGAAGAACCTTCAACCTTTTTTATTTTTGTCATTCTAGGCTATGGATTTTGTTAGGTCTCATCATGTTGCGGTTTATTTATCCCTTTTGGACCTTCTTTCCTGGATCAAAACATGTTCTTATTAAGCATAATAGGAGGCTTAAAATGTGAGACATGGTGGAACCAAAGAGAACTAAATGCAACACTATTGTTGAGTCATTAAGCATCTATTGGATCTCGGTTTCATAATAGATGCTCAAAATTCTATTTAATATAACCATTAGGCTATGAATTACTTGATGGTTAGCATGTGTATTGTGTAGGAAAAGAAAATAGGTCTCAGTGTAATACCTGCTTCTTGTACGTAGGGTAATGCCCTCAACACACTCTCTTCAGAACACTTATTATTGGGTAAATTCCGTATTAAATCACATGGTCCACTCTCTATTCATTGACACGCATATGAACTCCAGTACTCCACTCTAAAATAAAGTGTGTTGAAAGTAGTGTTAAAAGTAGCGTGATACCAGCATTTCTCATCGGAGTTTTAGATTGAAGTCCTCATATGTGTGGAGGGTATAAAGAGCTACTATAGAGTTGGCATCTTAATCCCTAAGATGTGCCTTACCCTATTTTAGTGGGGTTGTGCCTGTGCATCTGCAATTATATTGTTTAATCTGGGAAATCACTATGGGCAGATATGAATATGATAGGTTATTCTACGATTGGAGATTTCCTTTTCTATACAAAAAAGTATTTGTTAATTCTGTTGACCTGATTTGGACAGGAAAATGTGCTGGCTGAGTCTAGGATGATGATTCCTGATTGTCACAAGCGTCTGGAGGCCTCTCTGGCAGACTTAAAAGGAACATTGGTACTGTATATAAATATACTGTTTTGTGTGATTATAGCATCTCAGTTTTCTGCTGTTTCTCATGCCATAAGCATTTTTAACCTCACTCTAGCATTTGATGTTTTGGCTATAACATAGAATCACTTGGCTAACTCCAATATTCTCATTTGCCAGCGGATTATGGTACCTATTAATGATCTTGTGTATTATAAGCAAGAGATTTGGATAGGAATATGGTTAGTCACTGATCCTGACCCTGTTAATTCAAGGGCTGGGGCAAGACTTAGTGTCTTACAGTATTACTCTGCTCTGGGATGATGTGGCTGTCTTTTGCTGGTCCATGCTACATTTTCTCAACTTCATTCCTTCTTCCTTTATTTCACTTACGCTTATTCATATACTCATAATCATAGTATGAAAATAAAATAGTCATTTTACTGGTTGAGAATTGAGTCATTGATTTTATCAAGGGTCTAACAGTAGAAATTTGATAACTAAAGATCTTTTTCCAAAATAAAAAATGAAAAAGAAGAAAGCTGACAACTACAGAGGCATCTATATCCTTCTGTAATATGAAATGTTTGCATTTGGTATTATGTTTTGCAAAAAATATTCCCATGCTTATGAATTGGTTAGCACATGTTTGAAGCAGAGTCTCCAAAATAAACCAATCAATTTCAATGCTTCATAGGTTTTGCCGCACCCTTTTATTGAGCTATTTCCCCTGATTTAAACATCAGAATAGCAAATTTAATTAGCAGCATTTGCTTGAAATTGAATCTGGAGTTTTTTTAACGCTTTCAGGCTGAGCTGGAGGAGTCTGGTGAGAAGGAAGGCCCCGAAATTGATGAAGCTCGAAGCACCATTGGAGAAGTTGAAAAAGTAATTGAAACAAGTGAAGCTTAGGAGGGTAGTTTATCAATGCTTTCGATGGAGGATATCAGGCATGTATTTAGTTACCTGGTCACAAACATCATCATACAATTTTTAATGCTGTGTTTGGTTATGACACTTCTATTTGTATGATTTAATGTTGCTTTCTTATATGCTTCTATGGAACATAAGAAGATGAATGAATATGTTGCCATTTAACTTTTCTAAACCTGACAATGTTGTGTCATCTTATGAATGGGTGTAAGCAAATGCATAAGGGTTTTGAAAAATATTGGACAATAACCCAATGAGTCAAAAATTAAAATTGCGATCCAAACCGTGGTCTATTAGATCAAGGAAAAATCACTTTGATCCAAACTATCAAATTTAATGATTTGGTTCAATTTGGATTAGTCGGTTGGTGGATCAACCTAGATTTACTGACGCCCCTTATCTTATATGTTGAATTTAACAATTTAGAATGACTCTAATATTACTCTGATTTAATCTTACCACAGATGTATCTAAATTTATGCTAAAATGATAAGGCACAGTAAAAAGTAAAATGAATGGAAATTATTCATCTAATTCATATACCATTTTACATTACAAGGAATTGAAACATCCTTTATCCCATTTAAAATAATATCTAAATCAACCTACCAATGTGAGAGTAAATAAAATCAAATAGGACAAGATAAACTCCACTATTCAGAACTCCAATGTCTGGCTTTCTCAAATCCATTAGCATAGTTATCAAAATCATCAATTGTTTGGTCAATCTCTTGTTGAGTATTCATGACAAAGGGTCCAAATTGGACCACAGGTTCACCAAGTGGTTCACCTCCAACAAGAATGAACCTAAGTTGCTTAGAGGATTTGTTCCACGCCTCTAGGCCATCACCAGAACCAAGAAGAAGAATATGATGAGAGCTTGTAGGGTGAGATTTTTGGTTGCCAAAGACACCCTCTCCTTCCAAGACATAAACAAAAGCATTCCAAGATTTTGGTATAGGTTGTTGTAAGTGTGCTCCTGGTTTAAGAGAGAAGTCCAAGTACATAGTTGGTGTCCTTGTGTAGATTGGAGACTTTATCCCAAGAGCTTCCCCTGCTATTACTCTAACCTTTATACCATCTTTCATACCTTCTCCTATGTCTTTACTCAACATTTCTTGATACCTTGGTTCAACCCTGACATAAAATTACAATCACATGTTTTTTTGTTACAAAACTACAATGACAGATAAGAAACTGTTATATATTTGAAATTATATTTATAACAAGGGCAGCTTAAAGTTAGTCTTATTATATTTTTGGACATAGTTAAAGTTTATTTATATAAATGGGGTAGTCCAAAACCAGACAAATTATGAAGCTTCTATCAACACCACGGAATATATGCACACTGTTTATGGTGGCCATGTATGTTCCCTGAAGCACACTTGCATCATTAGTGCTCCATTCAAATGCACTTCTAGGAAATGGTCCATCATGAGATAAAGTCATATTTGAAAGTGAGGAAGGCATGTATCTTAATAACTTTTAAATAATTTTTACTTTTTTTAAAGGTTGAAATTCCTTTTAGTCTCATTATTTTTCTATCTTAACTTGTGAGCATAATAATCCAAACTGTCCTCCCAAAACTTAACCTAATATGATCTTCAGTGACGCAATAAATACATCATCAATTATGAATTTTTGTAATACCTTTGCACTTACAAGTAATATGATTTTTTGATGTGAGGGTAAGTCGTGTAGAGATTTAATATTAAAAATGAAAGTAAGAATAAAGATGAATGAAATACATCTTATGTTGGGAAGCAAGGTTGATCCATAACTGCAAACCCTTTTGGGTTCCATGAGTAGCTGCCATTTCTGAGTGCACTATCCCTCTTCCTGCTGTCATCCACTGTATGTCACCACCTTCTATCCTTCCCTTGTTTCCTTCAAAGTCTTCATGTCTTATACCTCCCTTCATTATTTATTATATAAATGCATCTTAAATATTTGCTAATAGTTTTATAAAATGAGGTTGAGGTGAAACAAATAAAATAGAATTTGGGGTACCTGCAACATGTATGTGACCGTTTCAAAGCCTGTTAATAGAAAACAGCACAATGAAGGAGCAAGGAGTCATAATTCAATAGAGAAGGAACACAAATCAACAACAACAAAGTCAAATTTGCAAACCTCTATGTGGATGATCAGGAAATCCAGCAGGAGCAGTCACTGCAATATTTCACAACACATTTTTAGAATAAAGAATGATTATTTATTTATTTTAAAAAATGAAAATAGAAATATACGAACCTGAGAATTCATCCAAGACAAGGAAAGGATCAAAGTACTTGAGGTCAAATCTGGAAGAAAATATAAAGCATATAAGGATCAAAACGTATTGGAATAAAGATAGAAAAGGGAAACATGGTTATTACCTTCCTATGCTTCTTCTGACAACTGCGCCAACACCTTCATGTTGAGGTCTGGCCAACAACTTTGTGGCTACAAGACGAGGTTCTTTAACATTATTAGTATTGCAAATATCTTCTTCTTGTTCTTGCATTTTGTGTGAATTAAATGCGAGAAGATAGCTATTCCTATTCCTATTCCTATTATATATAGGAAGGAAGTTAGGAACAGAGAGAGAGATTGAGAGTGTTAAATAAAAAGGTGAAACTGAAAACGTATAAGGAGACATGAACGTCAGCATAACGCACTCATGATGTGTGGCCCTATATAGAATCACATCATCAATCCGTAATCTTCACCATTACATGACGTCGTCTCATATTCATGAATAATATTGCAACAACTAGTAAAACCACTATTTCAATTCAAATCAGTCATAAAAATGTTTAATTAATTGCTCTCATCACGATCAACAAACACGGTGTACACGCATTTCTTACTCACCAAATCATGTTTTATTATACTAATAATAAGATAATATCTTAATACACTTTTATTTATTACTATGAAAACAGCAGGGTCAATTCTCAACACAGGTATGTTCCCACTCAATCAATTCCATTATATCTATCTCAGTTTTTAATTAAGTTTATTTTTTAATGCTCTTTACAAATATAATTATACACTTTAATGTGCAACCAACTGAAATGACAATACCTTGCTGTTGAGGAAAAAAGATGATAGCATGTGCTTATAGTTATGGGGAAGAGAACGTGATTATAAATTCGACATCCCTTTATATATCTATATATACACATAATATAATAAATTTCATATCTCATTCAAAATTATACTCACTGTGTTATCAATATTATTGCTCTGAACCACAATTCACCGAGTGGGACTACTCTCCATTAACGAAAAGATAAATTGTGTAAATGACACTTATATCATTGTTAATTATATTTATATTACATTTTTATCCTTAAAAACACAAAATGAACCATTAAAGCTTATAATTCATATATAAAGGACACATCTAAAAAGAATTCATGAATATGTACTACTCAGGATTTCGTGTTCACAGAATTAAACTAAGGAAGAATGAACATACATATAGATAACAAATAAGGGACACAATTTCCTACTAATAAGTAAAAAAAAAATCTGGATTATACAAGTACTCTGAAACCAAAAAGCTTTGGTCCACTTAATCTAAGAAGGAGATGTGGAAAATAGAGAACTAAAACCAGCAAAAGCACATTTGGCTGACACTCAAAGTAGAAAAAGAGAAGTTACAAGCAGGGAAAGACTGGACAAGAAGAAGCAGGCAATAACCTTGGGCTGTGTATTTCCCTTTGGTTGTGTTCCTGGCTTGGTTCCAGAATCAGGGCCAGAAGCCGGCGCTATCTTGGAAACAGGAGGCAAAGGTGCCTCTACCACCTCGGAATCAGACAGAGGTGGGAGTGGAGCCATAGCTGGAGGTAAGTTATTTTTGCTGATGAGTTCATAAAGACCACCTGGTTGGACAGCTTGCATGTAAGGAGGTGTTTTATTACCTAATTTTAAGCATTTGTTTGCTGCAGTACAATGGCAAGGAATTATTACAACAGTATTCAAAGGAAGGAAAAAGACTTCATGGTAGAGTAGAATTTGCTGGCACTTACTTCTGTATCTATTAGCAGTTTTTGGAAAGTCTGTGATTATACCATCAATATCTGATCCCTGGATAAACGAGTTTATCTCCACGGTTGCATCTGAGAAGAAATCCCACGCCTGAGATAAATACTCGTTGCTGAAAGTTTCAACAAAAACCGAGAGATTGGAAGATTTTAGTTTTGACACGGTATTTGTAGATTGGATGATGAAGCCTTTGTTACGAGGAAATACAGAGTTCTTGTTGATAACCACAGAACTTGCAAAGCGTTTTATATCATCAACAGCTTTAGTAGCAGCATCACCAACAGTCTCGTCAATCTTGTACACACGCTCATAATTGGTTTTTTCCTTAAACTTGTTTAGAACAGAGCTATTAGTGGATTGAATAAAAACTTTTTGGGCCCCTGGTTTATCATAACCGGCTTTGCTCAAAGCGTCAATGACTGAATCGGTCACACCTAATCCTTGCTTCTCTGCAAGATAGGCTGCATTCTGATAAAGAGAAGAACACAATATAATGTTTTAATCAATAGAAAATAATAGAAAACAAGAAATTAATCAGCCGTACAGAGTCTGGAAAAGGTTTAAATATGAAAGTTGCAGGAATATGAATTTTGGTTTTCGGCAGTAAATCATTTGTTTCCCGGTTTGAAAGAATTCCACATGCCAAGTACAATCAGAACCCCAAATAGTGCAAACAAATATTATATGCATATATAAAAAATCTCTGACATAGTTGCACGAAACTATAGAATGAACACATAGCAACCAAATATATGTGAAGCGGACATGGTTAGTTGGTGAGACGGATAATAGTTATTCATGTTTTTTAAGCAACAAGGCATGGACAAACATACCTCAATAATAATAGCAATGCCAGATAGAGAAGTCTGATTTTTTGTCAATGATAAGAATTCAGACAATGTTAAAAGTGATCCAACACTCTTATATTTTGGATTCCTGAACAATTTGTATTGTGTAGCAAAAGGGTTCAATATTGATGCTGCAGGGAAACAGAGGACAGAAAAGAAGCCGTCAATTTTTTAAATACACTCCATTTTCATGTGTATACCCCTATTTCATTCTGCACAGATCTTGGCTTATTTGAAGCATTGGTCAATAATGCTTCAACAAGTTTTGGTTACCACCACAATAGGAAATGATAAAGAATATTAGAAAGTAGGAATAACTAACTGCAAAATCGTCTTTGACTTACGGGTCAGGGATTTAATATTATCCCACGTCAAGCTGAACGAAAATATGCCACTGCCAGTAGGTTTGATTTCAGGGATGGTTGCGGCAACTGTGCTGAAGCTTGACTGAGCAACTGATGTACTCTCTATAAGATCGATGGAGCTTGAGCAAAATGGTATTCCATCCTTCGAAACTTGAACAGGACAGTCAAGAACATCAGCACCATCTGATATGGCCTGTTTATATGCTACGTCGGTACAAGCGGGAAAATCTCCACTTGCACCATATTTTGAGATTATCAAAGTGTTGTCTGAAATATTAGCAAAGTGAGACAAACATGTTAGCCATGATGTGCCATAGAAATCACACAAAAAAGCAACTAATAAATTACTAAAGAACACAATGAGAACACATTCAAAAATAATAACAGATGTGGTATACCTATTTTCTTGGCATTTGGCCCTAAGTGAGCAAAGCAATCTGCATCATACGAAGATAGTTCAATATCTATTTAAAAAATAAAGGAAAAAATAATAGTACAGACAAGCATTAAGGGGAGTGGAATGCCTTAGCAACTAACGTTAGACACATACTTATGCTTATAAGACGTAAAAGTATTTTAAAATTGAGAAAGAAAATTCCACTTTGGAAAGCTAATAAGTGAGCAATACCTAAACGGCAGAAATCTTTATTTGCTTTAACCCAATGACAGTGAAGAAATTCAAAACCGTGATGAAATCATTTGAGATGGTTGCTTAATAGTATATAGCTGGATATCTAACCTGCCTAACGAAGGAACCTAGTATAACCTGAATTTGGTTTAAAAGGTGGAAGCATGAACTCTAGTAGGCGAATCCTTGATTGTCTAATAGATTTCAGTAACCTTGTATATATGCTAGCACCAGCACTAGGACATGATATACGATCAAATTCCACTAGTGTCCTTTCTTTGACCAAGGATTGTATAGCTATCTTAGTGGTACACTCATGCTTAATTCCCCTAGTGTCCTTTCTTTCTCCAAGGATTGCTTATAACTATCTTAGTGGCACACTCATGCGAAGCGCAAGTATGTCTTTACAAAGAGTGCAAGTTAAAAATAGAAAAGCTTACTGATACCAGTTTTATGTCAGATTGATCACCTATATCTGGCACTGTGTCATTTGGCTCTTCAATTCACACTACAAATCCTAGCTTAAACGAAATTAAATTGAACACATAATACCAAAAATTAGGATTTGGCACATACTTAAATTTTACCAGTATCACCCGTGGCTGCTAAAATTTAAAATGCATGCAAATACAAGAGTAAAATTTAAGGTGGATCACTAAAATGCTATGACCAAAATGTCAGGAAGATACTAGGAAAAATACATTTGAAGGGTGCATTATCTATGTGTCCCTATAAACTCCTGTATCGAAACATACCGTCAGCGAACAAGTTTTTTTATCAAATCAAGTGCATTTTATATGTGGCAGGTTTTTCTGAAAAAAGGAGAAACAAGTAATATAGAAAGCATACCAACAGCTTCAGATGGAGTTATGGGGAAGTCGGATAGCACACCATCAACAGAGAAATTACCATTGTCAATGAATTGGAGATACTCGGCAAGAGGATCATAACTGTAATTAAAGCTGAAAGGAACATCATTAAAAAAATCAGATGCAAATACTTCCAGACCCACTTTATGTGCATCTGAGACCAAAGATGTATGTGGTTGTAGATAAAGGCTAGCATCTACAGGCCATATGTATCCCTTGGGAACAAGAATTCCAGAAGCAAAAGTCTTAATAAATGTAAGATTTTTTAAGAGTGAACCATAAGTCTGATTGGTTGATGGTTCTTTGTCGTCCTGTCCCAGAAACCTGAAGACCAGCTTTGTTGTTTTTGGGTTGAAGCGCGCTGTTATACTTCTCAGAAAACCAACTTCTGGTGATGAGATATAACTGACAATGACTCTTCTAGAAACCGAAAGTACAAAATTTCTCATACTCAAATTGTGCTGTGAGTAGAATGCATTATGCTGCAAAATACCAGAAAAGCAACTATTAGTTTTAAAAACAAAACAAGATGACTGGATGAGGAGAAAAGATTATGTCTTCCATTTACCTGAATGTTCAACCACAAGCCTTGTGGGGCTACTGCTTTAACTAAATCATCAACAGTGAGAATTGCACTTAGTCTGCCATCAAACAATTCACTTCGAGAAAGCACTCCCTGAGTCACTGTCCAGTAACAAGAAATTCTCAGGAACTATATAAAGAAAGAACTTCAAAGCTTAATAAGCAAGCAGACAGAGAGGGAGAGTAGTTTAACAAAGGTCCTGCATGAGATACTAAACCTTAAATCAGCAAACAAATATATAGTAGAAAAAGAATCAGAAAATCCATCAAATACTGAAAATATAAAGCAAAAACACTACATGTTTTAAACTTACAGGCAACACTGGATAGATCCTTGAGGGTGTAATCCACAGAAAAATAGCCACTGGTAGGTATACCATTAACTAGGTAATTTGTACTTTTGTTTTGGAAAATGACTGAAATGTCAGTAGCATTTTCAAGGTTGATATCTGGAAGGCAAATCCCAGCTCCATCTTTTGTTAACTGCACATCACACCATAGAGTGACATCTGGTACACTTGTTACGATTGCGAAACCATAGGCATCCTCACTCGAATCAGGAAATAGACCCGAAAAACCACCACGTGCTATGACCAATGGTGGACTTCCTGCAAAGCAATTATGAGAATCAATGTCAAGAAATCTAGTAGAGTTGAAATTCCTCCATAAAGGGGGGGGGGGGGGGGGGGGGGGGGGGGGAGGGGCTCTTAAGAATCCAGCAAAGAGAAGAAAGAAAGAAATTGAGAGAGCCAAGAGAAAGAAAGAAATTGAGAGAGCCAAGAGAAAGAAGACATCTAGGTTTTGTTATTGATCTTGAATTGATTCTGCACAACGACAAAGTGCAAAATATATACATCTAATGAAGATTTACTTAATGAACCAATCAAGTAAAGATAAAAATTAAAATACAAACCACAAACCCAACTACCATACCAAAAACTATCTAAAAGGGAAACAACAAACCACGGTAACCTATACAGCAGTGTATACTGCTGCAATACATACAACAGTTTATATGGGCATATATTTAACAGGGGCATAAGGCGTTCAAATACATGCAAAAATGGTATTCATAATTTCGATATTATGCTTTTCGCAAGCCTAGAAGGATACTTATAAGATAGTCAACTAGCTTATCTGACCCACATGAAAGCTACTAGAGGTGTTTCGTAAGGGGTATTTTAGGAAATAGCTACTAGCTTAAAAACTCTTATTTGATAAGCAAACAGAGATAGTGTATAACTTATAAGGCAGGGTTTGCTTGATATTTTTTCCATTTGAACTCATGTAACTTTTAAAAAATAACAATCTTCAATCTTTTACCCCGGAGTCTAACGATCTCTTCCTCTCCCTATTTACAACCTTTGTCAACCTTAAAATATGAGGTATATATACAGCAATAGAGAGACATGAAAATATTCTTTTAGGGTGATCTTAAAGCATGCATCAATTATGCAATTAACTGATCTATTAGTTTTACTAAATATTTCCAATTCAATCACTTAGTGTTAGCTTATCAGATGTATGTGCCAGATACTTTAAATTAGCAAACAGTTCATTTCACTATTCCATTATTACTAAATAAGCCATTACTTCATTTTCAGCTTTATTCAACTTAAACAGCATCAAAATTCCTTTTTGAGCACTATTTCAGTGACCAATCAAATGTTACATGCAGGGGTAGATCCTGAGCAGTTAGTAACTAATTAGACATGAGTTATAGTTTTGAAGGTAAAGGTAAGTGAATAGAAGAAGATAATGGTAAAAATGAAAAAGATTTGTAGTAGATTAATAGGCCATGCATATATATATGAATACCAGAGAGTGTTTTCCAAGCGCTGCTGGTGTTAGATCTCTGAGCTGAGACGGAAGCTATAAGGAAGAAAGAGTGAAGAAGAAGATGAAGATGAAGAGCGCGTGAGTTCCACATTCCGGCAACCTTAGCAGATTGAACACAACACAACACACACTACTATAGTTGTAGACTTTATAGAATAAAAATGGAAAATAGTTAGAGAAAGAGATTAATTGCTTATGAGCTTTTAATAACTCAGCACCAGAACTCTTTAAATGTACCCACTCACTCACCTTTACTTTCTTTCTTTATTTATGTTAATTATATTCACTTTTTTCTTTTATTATTTAACAAAGACATAAAGTAATTTTATAAATAGAAGAAATGATTATTAGTTGATATTGATAATGTGAGGGACAAGCTGGATTCAGTGTGTAAAGTGGGGTCCACAACATGGTTGTCATCCTCTGGCTATAATGGACGTGGCGACCTGTAATTGGTTTTCAATGGACCATGTTCCTATGTGGGGCCTCCACCGTCCCAAATTCGGATTCACAATTTATAATTACTTTTATGGGTTTAATTAATTTATTATAAAAAGTTTTTTTCCTAATGATCAAGTATACATATTTAAATTATCTAACTTTTCGATGCCTTTATAAACTCATTCTTTTATTCAAAACTATCATTATATTTATTTAAATAAAAATAGTTAAAATGAAAATAAATACAAAATATTTCAATATAAATAAAAATGTTAGAAAATCCAAATTTCAGAAACACCAAGACACAACTACACAACGATAGCAATGCCACATGATAGAAGAAAATTATTCTTCATTTCTAACAAAATTATAAATGTTCTTTTTTATCATATCATGGTCTTCTATTGTCTCCATTTTTCATTAATCTTAGTAGATAATTGATTCATTCTTTGGAATCATAAGTTTTTTGGAGATCAATCTTCAATAGACATCTTGATGACATTTTGATAATGTCTTGGTAGACAATAATGTTTAGATCTTCCTTTGATAAATGCACCTTGATAGGAATCGCCACTAATTTGGATATGCATTGTAGATGGTGTTTCAGAAAGCCACTTGAGTCGTTATTTTTTTAATAATAAGGGAGACTAGTGTAGCATTAACTTGCCTTAGGACATTGCCTCAATTATCTGTTTCCCTGTAAAGTGACCAGAATTCAAAAAATCCACTATTTTAACCACACTGCACTCTTTTTTTTTTTTATAAAGCACCATCCTAAGTTTTCAACAAAATTATTATACCTCAATTCCTCTCCCCACTTTAGTTGTGTGCAAGGATATAATTGATAAAAAACAATTAATACTGTCTTGAATTTTGAAACAATAAATATGAGCAATTTAAAATAAATGACAAGTGAAGGAATGGAGGGAGTACAATTGAACATAGTGCATCTTTGATTGTGAAAGTGGGACCCTTGATATTGCATCATCATCAATGGGAGTAACATTAGCATTTGATGAAACCAACATCCCTTTAAAATGGTTGATAAAAGACTCAGCAAATTACTCTGGCTCTTACCCATTGCTATCTTAATGCTGCTTTCTTCTTTGTATCCAGTCAGCTTTTGCTTTCTGTTCAAGGAAGCTTTCCAAGCATCTAGATGTAAGGAAGTAGTTGTATGCTTTGTCTTTCTAGTATTTGCAACACCTCATTTTGGGGATCCTGTTCTATAAGACTTTGTTGCTCATTCATATTTCCCTTTGCTTGGGCTTATATAATATGCATATATCTGAGAATTGTGACCTATTTAGCTTTCAATGTTTAACTTGAAAGTCTTAACGATTAAGTTTGGTGCCTATGATTTATGTACTCCACACATTCTGGATATTAGGTAAGAAATAAGAATACATTGTTTATAAAAAAATTCTTAAAAATAACCAGTTTGGCATTTTAATTTATTTCGGGGGAATTGAAAGATTGCTCTCTAGCATAAAGGAGAGATCAGGCATCTGTGACATCAAAGTTTCTACATCAACTTTTGCAGTAGAAGCATCACCTCTAGAGTTTCCTCTCGTGGCGTCCACATCAGCAACACTGAAAATGTAACAAATGCCATAAACTTAAATTTTTAGAGTACAAAAAAATGTCAATCAAAGATCCAATACCAAGTTCTCTAGTGCTTTCAAGGTACAAGAATAGCAGAAGGAACTAGGAAGAATCATAGAGCTGTCTGAGCATTGAAATTTTAATAAAAGATATGTATAAATGGAATCACCCTCTATTCCCATATCCTTTGTCCCATACTCCCATTCACTTGTAAGATGCAAACCATTTTTGAGCTGCGACATGCAATGCGAGAACCCTTATTAACAACAGATACCCTTCGCCCACCTTTGAAATTTTGAATTAGGAAACTCAATTGCCTAAACATGGTTTTAAATTGGAGTTGTGGTTACATTGCATTTACCACAATTGCAAACAAATGTGATAAAATGCAGCCGGTGTAGCCACAATTGTATTCACAATATGGTTGCGGAGAATGTTAAAACCACGACCACAACATTGTGGCTGCAATTTGAAACGATGCTTAGAGGATTTTAACTTATATACATCTCTTTTGTTGAATTATATTCAATTATCACGGATGTAACTAGAGGGTGAGCCTGACGCAATGACAAGGTTATTGCTTAGTGACCATGAGGTCACAAGTTCAAAACATGGAAACAGACTCTCTACGTGCAGGGGTAAAGCTACATATATCTACCCTCCCCAGACCTCACTATGTGGGAAGCCTTTTGCACTGAGCCGAACTTTATCACCGATGGAAGATTGAACTTGAAATCTCAGGATTCACGTGTATGGGGAAAAAAATATTAGTCTGGGTCTCCACTTAGACACCTTAACAGTATCAAAAGATATTAGTTTCTCACCTACTAGGGGAAGATACTCTTGCAAACTGAAAGTCCTAAAGGTTTTGGAAATGCATTCACCAAGTTGAATTCAATTATACATATTTTTCGATAGCAAAATAACACAATTGGCGTAATACAAATGTACCTGTTTGAAGAAGCAGTTGAAGGGTGTGCGTTGGTTGCTGCAAGAGAACTCACTGGACTACTGGACTGCCCTGAAAATAAATCATGTTGTGAAAGCCCGCTAAAGTCGAAATCATGTGAGTTGTTCGATGAGCTAAGCAAATTTGTTTCAGAGGTCTGTTCAGCAGAAGCCTGGTTTGGAGTTTGTTTCCAAACACTGCTGGAAGGTTCCTGTGTCGTGGCCAAGCTAGATAGGTCATTCCAAACATCAAATGGACTAGCAACTTCATTAATAGTTACAGTATCTGTTTTATTATTGTTAAGTTGCCACTGGTGGTCATCTTGCATCCAAGCAAAACTTTCAGCAGAAGGATTGTTAGCACCCTCTGCCGTTTTTGTCTTATTTAGATCAGTGGTAATTTCAGATTTCCCAATCTGGCCATTTATCTCAGAGTTGAAAGGGTTTTGTGTAACAGCAGACCCAGCAAAATCATTCCATTCATCAAACGAATCATCTATATCATTGCTGGTCATAATATTAGTTGCCTTGTTACTACTCCATTGATTATCTTGCATCCAGTCAAAATTTGTAGATGAACCACTAGCACTTTCAGCTGTTTTTGTATCATTAGGAACCTTGGCCCATTCAAGCTTCCCCGCCTGGTCAGTTACCTCAGTGTTGGAAGCATTATTAGCTGTGCCAGTGAAATCATTCCACACATCAAATGAATCAACAGCTTCCTGTGCACCAGTGGTATCAGTTGATTTGTTATTGCTTCCTTGCCAGTGGTCAAGATCAGCAGTAATTTCTGACTTTCCGATCTGCCCAGTTATCTTTGAGCTGGATATAATACTAGAAGAATCTTGTGCACTAGCTGAGCCAGTAAAATCATCCCATGCATCATCAAATGAATCATTGGCTTCATCAGAAGCCATAGTACCAGTTACCTTGTTATCACTCCCTTGCCATTGGTCATCTTGCATCCAGACAGAATTTCCAGCAGAAGAAACATTGGCAGTTTCTTCTGTTTTTGTGCCACTGATATTCATAGTTGATTCTGATTTCCCGGTCTGGCTAGGTACCTCTAAGTTTGAAGTTTGCCATCCATCAGCCTCAAACCAATCATTTTCAGTTGACCCAGAAGGATTCAATTCATCATTCTTCTTTACACCAACAGAACCTGTCCAGGACCCAGATATCGTATCAAAATCAACTTTATAAGGATCAAATGGTTTAGACCCTTCATGAACCGAACCAGCGGACTTAAAGTTGGCATCCCAACCAGAAAAGAAATCACCACTCCGATCTTTTGCAGAGCCTGTAGCCACTTCGGATGCTTGGACACTGTGAAACAAACTAAGATTTTCATTAGCTTGGAAATCATTATCTGAAGCAGTACCCATTTCTCCTCCAGAATCCAGGTTCTGTGCAGGCACATCAGAAACGGATTCCCTCTGATAAAAAAAACTTTCAATATCAACCCCAGTCAAATTCAACGAGCTTTTCTCCTGGAATGCTGCTGAATCTGAATTACCACTTTGTGGAATTCTCTCAGACTCAGAAGGCCATCTAATTTCCAAATCTAGTAGTTTAGATAAGGGAATCTCATCCTTTGATTCATTCTTCCCTCTGTTTGATGCATTTTCTTCCACCAATGGTGCCACCATCTCCTGCAAAAAATGAGTACAAAGTTAACACCCCAATGAAGCATACAAAAAAATCATAACCTGAGGTATCAAACCGCCAAAGTTAAAAAGGAAAAAAACTTCATGCAACCAAAGTGGTAACAAACTCATTTCTCCTTAAGCAAGTTCTCGAGATTGATTACCGTGAATAGAGAAAAATGGGTGTTGTGAGAGTATTTCCCTTTCAGTGGGTCTTTTCAGCTCAACTCAAATTATTCAGAGTCCAAAGTCATTTCCAAAAAATTGACATATATCATTACAACTACTGTTACCAATGTTTTCAAAAGGAAAAAATTTCACACATCATAAATTTCAAATTCACAATTCACAAATAAAGTACCAATCCGAGTGGCTAGGAGCTTAATCCATCTTAATCATCGTCTCAGGATTGAAAATTATGAATAGATACAATAGGTGTTAGCTTTGCCCTTTAACTGGGTCTTATCGGTTTAATTACTGTATGTTTGGAGCTTCTTGAATCTCATTTGATAGCAATTGCCTTAAACATTGGTTGAAACTTCTACACTAATTTTCCTACAAAGCTTGATTTTATAATAAAACATTCAGACATTAACCAGTTCACTACAAACTCAAATTCACTAAAAATCATGTTTTCTAAACTCTCAGGTGTCTCTCACCCAATCACAAACAAAATAAAAGTAAAATTGGATAACACTTGTATCAAAATAGCATCATCCATTTCCAAATTCAAAAACCTTAATAAGCATAATTTGATTAAGTGAGTTCGAAAGCAATGAGATTTAAATTTACCGATCCATCAAGGTTTAGCGAATCGAGTAACCATCGATACCCTAACGCATCCTTAAATTTGATTGGATCAGGAGGAAGATCCTGATGAGGGTGGGTCCCACAAAAGACGCAGATAGATGAGTGCAACCCGCGGAGGAGTCTGCCATTGCAATTCTTGCATCGAAGGTAAGGCGGAGAAGGATCAAGCTGATCTAGGGTTTCAGAAATTGAAGGAAGCTTCGGGAGAACGAAACGGTGGTCGTTTTGAGGTGGTTGATACCATGAGAGATTGGCTTGTTTTCGGAGTGAGATCTGTAATTGCTTTATCTCTTCTATTGGTATCTCAAACGACATTGTGTTTTGCGTTTTGAAACTCTCTCTCTGATAGATGATTATATGCACCTCCTCTTCTTTCACTCTCGTCTCTTCTATACTATTAAATATGTGACTTTATATTTATAATTTTAATGGTGAATATTTACGCATCTCATTCATTATGCGCATTTTGTTGAAAAAGTGTTATTCTAATCTCACTCGCATTGATCATGTTCAACTCATCTCACTCTCCAACCAAATCACTTCACTCCATTCCCTTCTTCAATTCCATGCACTCACTCTCACCACTGGTTTCTCCACCAATCTCTTCATTGCCTCAAAACTCATCTCTCTCTATGACTCTCTCCATTTCCATCACCACCCCATTTTCTCCATTTTTCACTCTCTTCCTTCCAAAGACACCTTCCTCTATAACTCCCTTCTCAAATCCCTTTCCTCTCGCTCCCTCTTCCCTCAAATTCTCCCCTTTTACTCCCAAATGCGTACTTCTAATTTTCTTCCCAACCATTTCACCATACCCATTGTTGCTACCGCCTGTGCTAACATGGCCTTCATTCATCATGGCATGACCCTTCATGCCTTGGCTTCAAAGATTGGTCTTTTTCACAAGGCGGGGTCTTCTTTTGTATCATTGTATTTCAGGTGTGGTCGAATGGATGATGCCCTTTTGGTGTTTGATGAAATACCTCTTAGAGATGTGGTTGCTTGGACTGCCCTTGTCATTGGTTATGTTCAAAATGGGGAGAGTGAGAAGGGTTTGGAGTGTCTATGTGCGATGCATGGGGTTGGTGAGGTTGATGAGAGGCCAAATTCTAGAACGTTGGAGGGTGGGTTTCTAGCTTGTGGGAACCTTGCTGCTCTTTATGAAGGCAGGTGTTTGCATGGTTTTGTCATCAAAAGTGGGATTGGATGTTCACAGGTTGTACAGTCTTCCATTTTGTCAATGTACTGCAAATGTGGGGTAACCCAAGAAGCTTATCAATCCTTTTGTCAAGTAATTGACAAAGATCTTCTGTCATGGACATCACTCATTGGCGTTTATGCGAGTTCTGGGATGATGAGTGAATCTGTGAGGTATTTTTGGGAAATGTTGGACAACCAAATATACCCAGATGGAATTGTTGTTGGTTGCATCCTTTCAGGTTTTGGTAATTCCATAAATCATGTAGCTGAGGGGAAAGCATTTCATGGAATAATCATACGGAGACATTATGCTGCTGACGAGAAAGTTCATAATTCATTGTTGTTTATGTACTGCAAGTTTGGAATGTTAAGTTTCGCGGAGAGGCTTTTCAACAGGTGTCAACAAAACACGGAGTGCTGGAACTTTATGGTTTTTGGATATGGTAAAGTTGACAAGAACATGGAGTGTATTGAACTCTTCAGGGAGATGCAATATTTAGGTATTCATTCTGATTCAATCAGTGTAATTTCAGCAATTGCTTCATGTGCCTGGTTAGGTGCAAACAATTTAGGAAAGTCAATTCATTGTAATGTGATAAAAGGTTTTATGGACGATAATGTCTCGGTCACCAATTCACTCATAGAGATGTATGGAAAATGTAGTAATATGGTCTTTGCTCAGAGGATATTTAACAGGTACGAGAGGGACGTTATCTCATGGAACACTCTGATTTCATGTCATATTCTTGACGAGCATCATGAAGAGGCTATAAATTTATTTAATAAAATGATTATGGAAGACCAGAAGCCTAATACAGCTACATTTGTGATAGTGCTGTCAGCTTGTTCTCACCTTGCGTCTCTAGAGAAAGGAGAAAGAGTTCACCGCTACATAAGTGAAGGAGGTTTTAAGCTCAACTTACCTCTTGGCACAGCTTTGGTTGATATGTACGCTAAGTGTGGGCAGCTAGAAATATCAAGAAAAGTATTTGACTCAATGAAAGAGAAGGATGTAATTTGCTGGAATGCAATGATTTCAGGTTATGGAATGAACGGATATGCAGTGTCTGCTGTGGAGATTTTCCAACATATGGAGAAATCAAATGTTAAGCCAAATGGAATTACTTTTCTTGCTCTTCTCTCAGCATGTGCCCATGGAGGGCTTGTCGATGAAGGGAAAAACTTGTTTTCTAAAATGCAGAGTTATTCTTTTAAACCTGATTTGAAACACTACACTTGTATGGTCGATCTTTTAGGAAGATCCGGTAATCTGCAAGAGGCAGAAGCTTTGGTCCTATCCATGCCTGTTTCACCAGATGGTGGTGTGTGGGGCGCTTTGTTAAGTGCTTGTAAAACGTACAATGAAATTGAGATGGGAATACGGGTTGCCAAGTATGCTATTGATTCTGAACCAGAAAATGATGGATACTATATAATGGTGTCCAATATGTATAGCTCTATTGGGAGGTGGGAAGAAGCAGAAAATGCGAGAAGGACAATGAAAGAGAGGTGTTCAATGGGAAAGAAAGCTGGTTGGAGCGTACTCTGAGATAAATGGCTTTGTTTCATGTTGAAGTTCCCCTGTTGTCAAGCCTAAACTTTGAAAAGGTCAAAGGAAGCTTATGGCACTTTATCCAAGTGTCAATAAATTAAATGTTTCAAGTTTGCAACCTATATAAATCATTAACTAATTTGGTAATGGTCATTTGGGGTGAGGAAGCTGACATGATGCTATTAGCATGAAAAACTGTTGGCATTGTAGATTCCGTAAGTATTCGGTACCACTAATTTGATAGCTTAAGAAACCACGTAAGAATTTGTGACCAGCTACTTTTGTACATCACACAGGAGTTTGAGCTTGTATAAAGCTGTAGAGAACTGCATATTTTCTTTGTGAAGATTCTTGTAGCTAGTTGGTAGCAGTAGATTTGATTGTGCATTTTGTGGGGATTTTGCAGTTTGATATTGTATATACTGGTTTTATTTTGGATTATATATCATATTTGGGCATAGCTAGTTGATGCTCCTGGGGCTGCATTTCATACAATCTTTTATTGCACTTCAGTACATCTGCCCCAAGCCACTTATAGATTTTCTGATAGTTCAGAACACAAGAAACTAACATTGGAGAGAAAAGATAACTGATATATTATACTGTTCTTCATCGAGCACTTCTACAGCATCACATAAGATACAGATGCATCATCTAGGTGGCAGCCCTCCCTGTGCCTGCAAAATTTAAGTGGGCACGAACATAACATGCATGTTTGTTTTAAAACGGCCTATTGATCATGCAGTCAGACGCGAATGAATCATTTTTAAAAATAAAAAATCCATATGATTAAATAGAAAAAATTAAATAAAATAGTTGAAGAGAAAAAACTAACAAATTTTTTGATATTTTATATAAGGAAGTGGATTCACTTACTCTAACTTTACTCTTCATCATAGCCATTCATTCTAGGGATATCCAATGGTTTGAATTAGTGAGTAGATTTAAATCATTAGATTTTTCTAGAATTGATGGCTAATACGTGGAGTAAGTTTAAAAAACTTACTATTGGGATAAATGAGTTCCTACTCTTTATATAAAGTTGAACAAACATTAGATCATATTAAAAATCAGGTTGCATCCTAATTTATTTGAATTCTTTCTTAAATTATCCTATAGGCTGCCCACATTGTCCAATAGAAATTTAATGGAGAAAAGAGAATGACTAAACAAACAAATGAATGAACTTTATGTCTTGTTTACAAAAAAATACCAACTATGTAGATTATTTGTGGATATTGTCCATTTTGCCATATATATATACACACACGTGTGACAATGCCATTGAACCCGTCCTTGGAAATATATTTTTTGGTTTTTAAAAGAAATTTGTGTAGGGTAGAATTTGGTGTAATGAATTAAATAGCAAAAATAGTAATAGTGTGGAATGTGATGAGAGGAATGATGATGGGGAAGGGTGTATCTAAATCGTAAATCACAACACAAAGAGATAGAGCCCACCACGTAACTAAAGTTAGTTGTACAAAAACACCAACAAATATTATACACCACAACCTCAATAACTTGTGTGATCAACACAACACAGCTACTCCTACAACAATTTCTCATGCACCCGCAGTTAATCCCACGCTCCAAATAAAATACCAAAAGTCTTTGCTTTTTTATACAAGTTAACTCACGCACGCACTCTCCAAACTTGAAAGACCAAAAAACAATAAACACCTGTTTCTTCTTCTTGTTCTTGTTTCTTCTCTTCTCACTTTGCCACCCCATTCAGAAAATTCGATCCTTTCTCTCTTTCCACACTTCTCTCCTCTATCTTAATCTTCTCCATCTTAGTTTATATTCAAATGATAATGAGGGACTATTGAACCTTGATAATGATGATGATGATGATGCATATCTCATTTATGTATAGGTATGTGTCCTCATTATTATTACTCTATCTCACCTATTCATTTATCACCCTCACTTCCTAAAAACAATCAAATACTAATGTACTACTCTAACTCTACTTGGTCTTCTTCTTATTTGAGTTCTTACTCTACTTCTTTTCCTTCAATCTTACTCCTATCAAGTTCTGTTCTTTTCTTCATCTCATTCTTACCCAATTGATTTTTTCTTTGTTCATTCACTGGGGTGAAAGAATAACTATCGAAACTACATAGGCTTCATTGTTTTCTATGCATTGTGAAAGACCGAAAACAATCAGATGCAGTTGGATAAATAGGAATACATGTGACACCCTTTTCTTTTTTGATGGCAATGCATTTTTTTGAATCTTTATTTTGTCTTCTTCTGAATAATAACTCATCTAACAAATTCCCGTTTATTTTATTTTTACCCGTTTCTGTTATCCTTGTCCCATTTTCCTTATTTAGTTTATCCTTTCTGTTTATGTTTTCTGTCAGGTAACTTTGGACAGGTTGGTGAATTCCAGGATCTAAACCACTCTGTACTTGCTTTTTAGAGAGATTGGTCCTTATATTCAATTTTGACAGTGTAAAAAATTGTATCTGGCATTAGTTTAGGTTGTTGAGGAGCACAATACTACAAATTGTTCCCTTCAAAAATATTTTAAACTTTTCTGGGGATACTTTGTTGTTTGGGGATACAATTTGAAGCATTAGTAATTCACGAAGATGTCAAAATTTGAGGGTGTTGTTGTCTCCGATCAATGGCTCAATAGCCAGTTTATGCAGGTCGAACTTCGCACATTGAAATCCAAAGTAAGTTCATTTAATTTCTTCCTTACATGGGACATTGTGCTTCAATTTCATTATTCTTTTTAATTTGGTATTTTATATGTTTTGTGTTTGTGACTTTTGTGGGCCCTTCTTTCTGTTGTTGTAGTTCGTCTCTTTAAAGGATCAGAATGGTAACGTTACATTGGGTGATTTGCCACATTTGATGGTCAAACTAAAGGAATTCAGAGACACATACAATGAAGATGAGATTAGAGGTATCTTGGGTGAGTCAGATGATAACGTGACCAATGATATTGATTTTGAAGCCTTCTTAAGGGTTAGTATTAGTAAACTAATGTCTATAATTTAGTTGATAAACTTTTCCACATTGTGAAGTTGTAATAGATGGATCTTATGTTTAAATTAACTGCATTAATGAAAGAGTATATTTTCCATGTAAATATAAATGCATGTTACATAATGGATGCAACCTTTCAATTTAATGTATTTGTCATGCAGGCATATTTGAATTTGCAAAGCCAAGCTACAGAGAAACAAGATGGTAGAAGGCACTCTTCATCATTCCTCAAGGAGAGCGTGACAACCCTTCTTCACACAATCAGTGATTCAGAACAAGCTTGTTATGTTGCTCACATAAACAGCTACCTCGGTGATGATCCATTTCTGAAGCAATTTCTTCCTCTGGACCCGGCTACAAATGATCTTTTTGATCTTGTAAAGGATGGCGTTCTTCTGTGGTATTAAGCAGGGTCTACTGAATTTTGCTTTATTAGTTATGTGTGTACAAGTTTTAACTTGTGCTGCCTTTGATAAATGTCATGCTTAATGCAGTAAGCTTATCAATGTTGCTGTGCCTGGGACTATAGATGAACGAGCAATCAACACGACACGAAATCTCAGTCTTTGGCAGAGGAATGACAATCATACATTATGCCTCAATTCTGCCAAGGCTATTGGCTGCACAGTGGTTAACATTGGTGCGCAAGACTTGGTTGAAGGAAGAGTGAGTTGTAGCAATCTGAGCTACCTATAATCTTTTATTGAAATTTAATTGGGATATTTAGGTTCTTAATCTTCGGTCTATGTGACATTATTGTTTGGTTGCTTTTTTGTTTCAGCCTCATCTTGTTCTAGGGTTGATTTCGCAAATCATAAAGGTAAATGTCCTAACTTTGAACTTCATATTAGCATTCATTTATTTTTAGTTCAGTTATTTCTATTTGCCTGTGTGCTAACTACTGAGATTATCATTATTTGTTTCGTTGACCTACTAGATCTTTTGGTTTTTGAAATGATAACTTAGTCATTCTCCTCTTTTAATCAACACCACCTTGGAAATTTCAGATCCAACTTTTGGCAGATCTCAACCTTAAGAAGACACCTCAGCTTGTGGAATTGGTTGATGACAGCCAGGTAATGAAATGTACAATTTTTTCTTCTTTAATTTTTATTTTCGTTCCAATTAAAAAAATCGCATTTTTTCTTCTCGAATTTTGTGTTTGGGATGACTAATCAATCTTGTATTTTTTTTTTGGTCTCAGGATATAGAAGAGCTTCTTAGTTTGTCCCCTGAAAAGGTCCTACTAAAATGGATGAATTTTCATATCCAAAGAGGAGGTTACCAGAAAACTGTCAAAAACTTTTCTTCTGATGTTAAGGTATGTTGCCACTTCTTTAGTAACAATTAATGATGAAACAATGATGCTTTATATGCCATAGCCCTGTGTTCTTAAGATTGGCAAATGAACATGCAAATATGAATATATGCAATACATACACTTAAGTCCATATGTCTGTACACACACTACACTTTGAGATGTGGCTTTCGGTACATATACTTCAGAAAGGAAAAAAACGAACTTAAGGTTTTAAGAGGATGATTACTGAGGAAAAAATTATCTTCCAAATTTTTATTATGTTTGTTTTTTTCTCTATGTCGATTCCTACAGGATGGAGAGGCTTATGCTTATCTGCTTAATGTCCTTGCTCCTGAGCATAGCAGTCCAGCAACCCTGGATACCAAGGACGCCTATGAAAGGGCAAATCTGGTTCTTGACCATGCAGAGAGAATGGGCTGCAAAAGATACTTGTCAGCAAGGGACATCAGAGAGGGTTCCTCAAATCTGAATCTTGCATTTGTGGCACAATTGTTTCATCATAGGTATGAAATGGGGAAATGAACCACTTATTTATTCTTATGGCGACAATTTGACAATTTAAGTAAATGTATACATGCATGTGCACTGTTCTTTAGTAGAAGACCCCTTTTTTGGAATTAGTATTAGTGATGTTATTGTTATTATCAGCCAACGCCACCTAGTGGGACTTTGGCTTGGTTGTTGTATTGTTATTATCGTGTTTCTGAGTAGTAATCCTTGTAGAAGTCAAGCATTTTAATTGATTGGTTATCTTGAAGTACTTATGACATGTGTTTCTATACATGAAGTCACAGAGACATATACACACAATATTGAGTTTCTTCTTAATAAAAGGATCAAATGTTTTACTTTTTATTTGGACATTAAAAACTAGTTTAAGATTTGCCTAGACTAACCATAGTCATTTTCTTACTCTTCAGAAAATAGTTTGGTTTAGCAGCACTTTGTATATTTATTTCTGTATCTTCTTTCCTTGTAAGTTCTCTAGTTGGTTAATTAGGGCCATAACAATGCAGGAGTGGATTATCTACAGACACTAAAAAGATGTCCTTTGCTACGATGATGACGGATGATGCGCAAACATCTAGAGAAGAGAGATGCTTCCGGTTGTGGATCAATAGTCTTGGAATTTCTACATACGTATATAATGTATTTGAGGATGTCAGAAATGGGTATGTGTTCCTTCTATTAAACTACATCAATTCTTTTGTCATAACCAAAAGCCTTACATATATATCGACCCATTTTTTGAGTCTTAAGAGGAAATGACTGAATGAGCCACCTCACATATTTATCCACCCATTTTCTCACTGCATTAGCCACGGGCACATATTCATCTATTTGTGATATTCAATCTAATTTACAAATTCACTAAGTTTTTATTGTGTTTTATTTATTTTAATTCTAATTTTTTACAAATAGATGGATACTTTTAGAAGTGCTAGACAAGATTTTTCCTGGATCAGTTAACTGGAATCATGCAACAAAACCTCCGATTAGGATGCCGTTCAGAAAAGTGGAGAACTGCAACCAGGTTGTAAAAATTGGTAAACAACTGAGATTTTCACTAGTCAATGTAGCTGGAAGTGACATTGTGCAAGGAAATAAGAAGCTCATTCTTGGTAATCCCTACATCTCAATGTAGCTTACACCCTTCCATACTTAATGTTATGGACATAATTTGCCTTTTTATTTTTATTTTTTTTCTCTTTTCAAATTCTGTCAGTTTTAGCTTTCTATTTGTGAGCATTGTACAATTTGGATCCAGCGTTTATCTCCAGCCCTCATTCCAAAGAGTTTAATGCACTTTACATAGATGGAAATTGGTCTTATGACAATATTTACTATTTAACACTTTCCGGTGCCTTCCTCTCCATTTCTATCTTTGAATTTCTACATATAGGATCTATTGCTTTTCAGAACAGATTAATTGATATAACTGTTATTTTTCAAGTCCTGGTAAGTGCAGTTACTTTTACTTTTACTTTGTTGGCAACCTGAGTTCTGTGATGGTAATCTATATTGCATTTAATAGTATTGCATAGTGCGGCAAAGAAACTTTATGTTCATAATGCTTTATAGTTTAAAATCTCATGTTTTTTTATTTTATTTTGTGCAGCTTTATTGTGGCAGTTGATGAGATTCACAATGCTTCAACTGTTGAAAAGATTGAGATCTCACTCCCAAGGAAGGGAGATAAGTGATGCTGATATCCTCAAATGGGCAAACAGAAAAGTGAATAGCACTGGCAGAACGTCTCACATAGAGAGTTTCAAGGTCTTGGCTAGAAATTTATGTTAAAAACTCCCAAAATAGTAAAACTAAAATGATGATTTATTGGTGACACAATTTTGGATGTTATGTTTTCATGTATAGGATAAGAGCTTATCAAATGGACTCTTTTTTCTTGACCTTCTCAGTGCTGTGGAGCCTAGGGTTGTCAATTGGAACCTTGTCACCAAGGGTGAAAAAGGCATGATTCCTTGCATTTGCTTTGTACCACACTTAGCTAAACAAGTTCTTTGTACAATATGCTATATAGCTTTGTTATTGTTGTTAATATTTAACTTGTAGATTGAATTGGTTTATTGCCTTACTCTTTTGTTATTGAAATTACAGATGATGAAAAGAGGTTGAATGCTACCTACATAATCAGTGTTGCAAGAAAGCTTGGATGTTCCATCTTTTTGTTACCTGACGATATTATGGAGGTATGTTTGGCACGGGTTGAGACTAGAGAGGATCTCTACTCGTTTGGCACCACTGTTAAGTTTATTACTAATTTTCAACTAACTTCTTTCTCATTTTCCTAAAATATTCTTTATTAAATAGATATTTCAATCTGACAGATTCACTCACAAGTAAAGGTCTTTTTAGGAAAATGCTAAAAATTTAGTTAGAAAGAAGTGGCAATAAACACTTCCACCAGTGTGTTTCATTAATATATCAAAAGGAGTTTTGCTATATACTCCTAAAAAATACTTCCCCATATACTCCTAATGCTAAATAATAAAGGCATTGAATGATAAAGTAATTGCATATAGTGTCTTTATTTTGTATGTAGGTGATTGAGAAGGAGAATTTAGAATATTCATCTTGTTGACTAGGAAGATTTTTAGGAGGATATAATAAAACTCTTATATACATGACATGATTTAATGCACATATATCAAAAAAAATTGAAATGACACCTTCCCAATGGAGTTTGTTAATGAAGTGGTTGATTCTTTATTGATGTTATGGCAGGTTAATCAGAAGATGATTCTGACTCTTACAGCAAGTATAATGTATTGGAGCCTTCAACAACAAAGTGAAGATACAGATCCATTTCCTTCACCTGCTGGTACAGCTACTACCACGACACCAGAAGCATCACCAGCACCATCAGTTTATGGTGAAGATGAAAGTAGTTTCTCCCTTGGAGGTGAATTCTCCAACATAAGTGTTGATGATGCCACCTCTGACATATCAGTGTCCTCTGAAGGTGTTCTAGTTGGAGATGAGCTATGATTGGTTGTTGTTCTTAATGTTTATATATATATGAGCCTAGTTTACATTTTGCATTCACAACATGAGAGTAGTCTAATTTGATATTTTTTTGATAGAGCTGGAAATTACAACAATGGTCAAGGAACATCTCTATTATGGTCTTAATTTTCCAAAAAGTTAAGTGTGTATAGTAAGCCTTGTAGGGAATAGCTGTGAATAATGTGTACAAAAATATATTGTTCTTTAGAGATGAATGACAATTGAGATGGGTCATAATAAAGCAACTTTTTGATGAATTCTTCTTCAACCAGATTCCAACTTGTTTTGCATTTAGCCAATTTCAATATATTGCTACCAACAATAGTTACATTTTACCATGCAAACAGAAAGCAGTTTTTTCATCATCATGCTAGACTTTAAGTTAACAAATGAAACAAATTTATGTTTATTACTCCCTCCATTCGTTTATCATCCCTAGATTTTGATATTTTTTTTCTTTTTAATTATTTATTTATTTAGAACTTCAATGAAATATCAAAGATTAATGGCTATGTTATATAAAAAAGCTTAAATCACCATATTACAACTGAAAATAACTAGAGCATGACTAAGCCAAAGCTATCTTTACTTAATATTTTCAATAAAATGTGTGTTGAAAGGAGAATGACCATCTCAATTCTTAAATATTAAATTTTGCCTAGTTGACTCAGAAATTCAATTAATCTTCTAGATAAACAAGAAAAAGTGTTTCACTTCATCGTTTAGAGACCTGGTTTAATTGATAAGTAACTTTGAAGGTCATTTTCTCAAATAATTATGGAGCAATTGATTAATTAAGGTAATACCGATGATTTTATCTTTTGATTTATTTTCTGCATTAAAGTTGGAACTTTAAATTATTAATATTTTAGAATTTTGGGGCTTTATTTTTAAAATGGGTTTGAAACTCGTTTTTTCATTACTCCTAGAAAACCAACCCTAATTAACGAAAAGAGTGATAGAGAGGGAATAAGGATAAAGGGAAAATGGGAATGAAGATGGTTCCACTCACAAACTCAAATGACTTATTCTTATCTTCTTCATCTTCTATCTTCTGCCATAAGCCCTCACTCTTTCCTCTCACAACCTCTCTTTCTCTCAACCCCAGAATTTCTCCCACGCGCCGCTCTTTCGCCTCCGTCAGGTGCTCCTTTGCTCATGTTGACAACGCCAATATTAAGGTTGTCGGCATAGGTGGCGGTGGCAACAATGCCGTTAATCGCATGATCGGCAGTGGTTTACAGGTACCCGCTTTTTCATTCAAGTTTTATTTTTTACTTTACCCTCCACCTTATACCTCAATTGGGTATCATGTTTGGTTCCCAATTTAGAATTTTGTTATGTTTTGTTGGATTTCTGTTGTCTTTGGTGCTTTCCTTTTTGTTTGTTTAGACACTGTTTTTGTCGTGGTTTACTTTTTGGATTCACTTATTTATACATTTCGCTGTCTGAATGTTTTAGAAAGTGGCATATATTGTGTTTTACCATTCTACTAAGTGGAACACTAATGTTAAATTTTGATGCATTTTTTACCAGGGTGTAGACTTCTATGCAATTAACACTGATGCTCAAGCACTGTTACATTCTGCTGCTGAGAACCCTATTAAAATCGGAGAACTTTTGACTCGTGGATTAGGTCAGGCACTCTCCTCGAACACGCCTACTATTATGATGTGATTTATTTGTGTAGCTTCCCTTTAATTTTCTACTAACTTTGTTGAGGACATTTAGAAATTTTGGGGCCACCTTTGATTCAAATTAATTGATAGAGCTGCAGGTACTGGTGGGAATCCACTTTTGGGAGAACAAGCCGCCGAGGAATCAAAAGAAGCCATTGCTAATGCTCTTAAAGGATCTGATTTAGTTTTTATAACAGCTGGAATGGGTGGGGGAACTGGTTCTGGTGCCGCCCCAGTTGTGGCTCAAATATCGAAAGAGGCAGGTTACTTGACTGTAGGTGTCGTTACCTATCCCTTCAGTTTTGAAGGACGCAAAAGATCCTTGCAGGCAGGTGTCATCTCTTTCCTAATTTGACAATATCATCATCACTGAGATACTTCTATTCCTTTGTATTTTATATTGCTTGTTATCCTAGCAGATAAGATTATATGGTTAATGTTGTCATTTTTTCTTTGACCTTTCTTCACAGGCATATGAAGCCATTGAAAAGCTGCAGAAAAATGTTGATACACTTATAGTGATTCCAAATGACCGTCTGCTTGACATAGCTGATGAACAGACACCTCTTCAGGATGCTTTTCGTCTTGCAGATGATGTTCTGCGTCAGGGAGTACAGGGGATATCTGACATTATAACAGTGAGTTGATTTGCAAACAATGTATTTATATTTTCTATCTGGCCACAAAATACAATTGAAGTTCCTATCCTAGTTGATCACTCTAGATCCTTAACTTGCAATTGGCGAAGAAAAAGAGGGAACAAAAAGGGCTTGAACCATTCTCCACCACCTTTTTTTCCTCATGTGCTTTTGAGTGGTAATTCCTTCATAGGGGGCTTGTATGAACTATTCTGTGTTCTTGCAGATACCTGGACTTGTAAATGTGGATTTCGCTGATGTAAAAGCTGTGATGAAAGACTCTGGAACTGCAATGCTTGGAGTGGGTGTTTCGTCTGGTAAAAACCGAGCAGAAGAAGCAGCAGAACAGGCCACTTTGGCTCCTTTAATTGGATCGTCTATTCAGTCAGCTACTGGGGTAGTGTATAATATTACTGGAGGAAGGGACATTACCCTGCAGGAAGTGAACAAGGTTTCTCAGGTATTTCAGGATTTTACCAGCATTTGCTTAAGAGACACTTCATTATTTTCATGCACTTTGATCTCTTGAATTTGTTGCAAACAAATTGTTCACTTTGGTCCATATTCAAATGATCTGATTATTAGTTTTGAAATAATCTTGATACCCACCTTTCCAGGTTCTTTTTTTCAGCGTTTTTTTTAAGGTAGAAAACAGTTGTTGAAGTACCGCGTAATTTTTTGCTGAACATGCATTCCTTGACTTTCATTGGCTTAAAACTAAAGCAACAGCCTTTTTTCAACATATAATATGAAACAAACATGTGTAACATTGATATACATTACACTGGTTTCGCCCCTACATTTTCTGCCATGTTCTTAATATTTGCAATTTTTTGTAGGTGGTAACCAGCTTGGCTGATCCCTCTGCTAATATTATATTTGGTGCTGTTGTTGATGATCGTTATACTGGGGAGATTCATGTGACTATCATTGCCACAGGCTTCTCACAGTCTTTTCAGAAGAAGCTGCTAACAGATCCAAGGGCTGCAAAGCTGCTTGATAAAGTGGCAGAGGGCAAAGAAAGCAAGGCAATGGTGCTTCCCCTCAACTCCTCAAACTCACCTTCAACAGTTGAATCCAGAACAACTCCACGAAAGCTCTTTTTTTAGTTTCTGACTTCTTTTTTACTGTGCAGTCATTCAAGTTTGTAATGATATTGAAGCTTAGTTGATTTATTGAAATTATCTTCTGTTCTTGGATTTCTCCCTTAATATGAACTGTTATTTTCAAACTCAGGTTTTTCTTTTATTGAACAAGTTGGATATTGTAATCACTCATTACTCAGAAGATATCAAGTGTATGTAGTTCAAAACCAATTTTTGAAGGAATTATTAATATGCACTCTTAGAATGAATAGTATACAAATAAAGAGATGAGACTTTTAAAATGAATTATATTTGTGGCTGTTTTAGGCTATGTTTTGTGACTACCAAGTCCTTGGTCTGACACTAGAATAGTTAAAAATAAAATGTGGTCAAAAGTCAAAACCCCCTACTCCACTTTTTGGTCAATTGAAGGATGCCATCACTATGTTATTTATTTAAAATGTATTTATTTTTATAAAAGCTACATGTGTAAATTTCTCACTTTCATGCTTATGTATTTTTTTTATATTTTATCTATCAAATGGAACAAGATAAGTGACTGAATTGGAATAGAGGAAAATGAATGAGTGGAAAAAAAGATGAAAGGTTTTTCTTTCTTAGTCTCATTGATGATAAAAATAAATTCAAAAAGTAATTTCAAAGTTGAAAAATAAAGTTAAATAATAAAATTAGTATCGATATCAATGTAATACCAAAAGGAAACATCAATAAAACTTGTTGCACTTCCTTTCATCCATTTCATTCTACCTTCTACATATAAGTAAAGCACACAAATTATATAAGAGAAAATAAACAATATGGTAAGAGTTTAAGTATTTTTTATATTGTGAATGTATCATGATTTTAATATAATAATTATTATTAATTCTTAAATAAATTAATACACATGAATAATAAAATAATATAATTAAGTAGGGGTAAATATGAGTCAGATTGAGCCGAGTAATATATATTTCTTATTTGATCATTTGACTAATTTTTAAATCCATATCAGACCCTAAATCTGAAGGTTAACTCAATATTAAATATCGAATGAGATAACTTTTGAACTCGACTCTAATACCAATTAAATATAATAAATTCATTTTCCTTAGAAAATATTTTTTCTCAGTCTTAATTATTCTTAGGTATAAGTACTTGCGATGTAAAATGTTAATGATAATGACAATTTTTTATCCAAACATACATGAGTGTAAATCTCATCAAACTCCACTATATGTGTTCAATATTGATGGGCCATACATATATATATATATATATATATATTGTGTATATAGAAATATGTTTTTTTGGTGGTGTTTGGAAATAAAAGTGGGGAATTGAGAAAAAAGAAGAAATAGATATAGAAGGGGAAGAAGAATTAAAAGGTAGAAAAAAGCAGAGTGAGATATGAGTAGGGTCTGAAACAAATACAATCTTGATTACTATTATTCATTATTGTAAATTGGAAATTGTAATGCATAGATAGATAGATAGTTAGAGATTCGTTGGTAGGTAGAGAAGAAGAAGAAGAAGAAGAAGAAGAAGATGTCAGAGCTAGATAGGCAGATAGAACAGTTGAAGAAGTGTGAGCCATTGAAAGAATCTGAAGTGAAATCCCTTTGTCTCAAAGCCATCGAAATTCTCGTTGAGGAGAGTAACGTTCAAAGGGTCGACGCCCCCGTCACGGTCACTCTCTCTATCCTCCTCCAACTCTTTTTCTTTTTATACCCGTTTTACCTTCTCGGTTTTTTTTCTTTTTTCAAAAGCTTGTTTTTTTTGTCTTCTTACTTCACTGGGAATTTCTCCCAACTTGGCCAATTTATCTCTGCTTAATATGTGTTTTACTTTCACTTAAGTAATGGGTAAATTATTGTTCTGTTTTGTTTTGATTGGTGCCACTCTTTCATGGATATTTGGTATATTTTGTGCCTTTTTAAGTGTAACATGTTTAATTGATTGCACTCCACGACAACTTACAAAATTAATTGCTTTGTGCTTTTTTCCCAATGCCATTCTCATCCGGACACACAAGGAGTAATTTTGTAAGGGCTTTTTTAGGGAGTGAACAATAACCCTAGGGTTCATTCCCCATGTTGTTTGGTTGAATGGTTAGTATTTAGTAATGGAATTGCAGATCAAATTCTCATTGCTTGTTTTCAGTGAAGTGCATGTACCTAGTCGTTCACACTCAGTTGGGAATTGGCCTGCTGCATTAATTATGATTTCAGTGTTCTGTCTGCTTGTGATTTTAATTGTATTGCAACTTTTTAATCTTGTTTGTTGTATTATTTTTTCACATAGATATGCGGTGATATCCATGGTCAGTTTTATGACATGAACGAGCTTTTCAAAGTAGGAGGTGACTGCCCCAAAACAAACTATTTATTCCTTGGGGATTTTGTTGATAGAGGATATTACTCAGTTGAAACATTCTTGCTTCTGTTGGCTCTTAAGGTAATAATGATTTTTTGTTTTTCTTTTACAATGTTTTGTTTCTGATAAAATTAATGGTTATGTTATAGGCATCTTGAATTGTGATTTTGGAGACTCTTGTAATCGTCGTTCGTTTTATCTGTTCAGTGTGTATTAGATTTGTATCAGTTCTTGTAGGCTTTTAGCAATTTAAAAAATGTTTGTCAGTATGCTCAATGATTCTCATTGAAATGGGGCCTTATAGCCTCCAACCTGTCGGATTAGTGATTGGTGAATATAGTATGAGTGAAACTTTAGGTTTGTTGTTTATTGGAATGAGTTCTTCATGTTTTGTGTTGGATATGATTAATCAAACTTGAAAACATGTCAGAGGAGGCTTTATTTGTGGTCTTTTATTAATCTGGTATTGAGGCTTTGGTGGTAAAAAGGAGTATAAAATGCTTTGGAGTCATACTCTTTGTATGTTGTTTTGTGGTTGGAATGGACTTTTAAGGGGGTCCTTTGTCTATTATTCAAAGGGATGCAAATGTACTGTTATGTTTTTCAAATTTTTTATTTTCTTATTTTTAGGAGGGTACCTGGTTCTTCTTTCTATTTCTTCATCCTTCTTCTTTCAAATAAGAGAAAAAAGAAAAACAAAAGAAAAAAGTCATTGTGACTTTGGCAACTAAGTTCTGCTTGATACTGAACTAATCAATTTTGTGCGTGTTATTTATGATGTTTGTTTCAGTTTCTTAACTTTTTTGTGATTAATCAATGACATACAATCAGGTGAGGTACCCAGATCGGATAACACTTATTAGGGGGAATCACGAAAGCCGTCAGATCACACAGGTTTGTGTATTAGCTGAAGTGGACAAAAGAAAGTAAATACTTTAAACGAAGTATAATAAATAAAAATGAGCATAGAAGAACACTGGAATTTTCTCATATTTTTTTACTTTAAAGTACTTATTCTATATCCATCACTTGACAGGTATATGGATTCTATGATGAGTGCCTCCGGAAATATGGTTCAACCAATGTTTGGAGATATTGTACTGATATATTTGATTACTTAAGGTATGTTCTGCTAGATTAAAAGATATTTTTTTATCATAGATCAAAAGATTTTATACATGCATGTGTTGGATATAAAAGGAATAGGAGATAGTATCATAGACCTAAAGTTTGTGATAAATAAAGACACCTTTAATGTGATTAGTGCTTATGTACCACATGTATGGCTAAAGGAACACCACTAGATAAATTTTAGGAGCATATGGAAGGTGTTGTCCAAGGAATACCTTTAGGAGAAAAAATTTTCTTAGGAGGGGATCTCCATGGACATGTAGGGGAGAGACACTAGAGGATATGGAGTTTTTCATGGGGGTTATGGCATAGGGGAAACAAAAATATGAAACATAAGGATATTCTAGATTTCTCATGAGTTTTTGATTTTACAGTAGTTAACACATGTTTTAAGAAGAGGGAGGAGCATCTTATCACATAAGAATGGGGTGACATTGCTCTCAAGTCGATTTCTTTATTATAAGGAAATTAGATAGAATGTTCTACAAAGTCATACCTCGAGAGAGCTTGACCACTCAATATAGAGTTTTGGCTATGGATGTGAGGGTTAAAAGTTGAGTGGAGAGAAAAGGCCAAGATAGAGTACCAAGAATCAAGTGGTGGAAATTGAAGGGTGAGGAACAAAGGATTTTGGGAGCCACAAGGAAGGTTTGAGGGATATGGGTGGATGACCCCAGAACCATAGACTGATTATTTCAACAGCCTTGTTTAATAAATGAATAGAAGTAACCAAAACTAAAAAGTTAGAGGTTTAACGGGGAAAATTTTATGTATCATGTTGCTTTAAGACAACCTAGTTGCATTTACAGATTTGCTTATTTAACTTATTCCTTCACTAAATAGCTACACACTGCAGCTTGTCTGCCCTAATTGAAAACAAGATTTTCAGTGTTCATGGTGGTCTTTCTCCTGCCATTTCAACATTGGACCAGGTTAGAAATTCTTCCATTATATTGTCTCTGAAGTATTGTACATTAGCGGTATTACATAAATTATCTATTATTTGTATCCTAGATACGAACTATTGATCGGAAGCAAGAAGTACCTCATGATGGTGCTATGTGTGACCTCCTATGGTCAGATCCTGAAGATATTGTGGATGGATGGGGTCTGAGTCCCCGTGGTGCTGGTTTCCTATTTGGTGGCAGTGTTGTTACTTCTTTTAACCACTCCAATAATATTGACTATATATGTCGTGCTCATCAGTTGGTAATGGAAGGATATAAGTGGATGTTCAACAACCAGATAGTTACTGTCTGGTCAGCTCCAAATTATTGCTACAGGTAAGTTTTTGTTTGAAATATCTGTATTTTGTTTGCATTTATGTTTCCAACTTATGAGATATTTATCTTTGTTACAGATGTGGCAATGTAGCTGCAATTCTGGAGTTGGATGGAAATCTTAATAAGCAGTTTCGGGTGTTTGATGCTGCTCCACAGGTTTGTAGGCAAAACTACTTTATATTGACTTCCATTGACTCAAATAGTAGCAATATGAGCCTCAGTCCCTGTGTCAAATCCATTGACTCATGTGGCAATGAATGTACTACTAATCTGTCCTAGGGTGAAGTGTGTTCTTTCATAGCTCCAGGAAGGCGAAGGTGCCTTGCCGGAATGGAGTGAAGTTCCTCTCCTATCCTCTCCTCTCCGTTGTGGGTGTGATCTCAAGTCAAATGAGTGTTAGTAGAGAATTAGAACTTTGTGGAGACGTAGGCTGCCTCTCTCCTTCATAGTCAATGATTCCCTTTCGTATGCACGTCTAGGTCATTCGTTTGCTGTGTGATACCATTAGCTAGTGGCTCGTGAATCACCATTTGTTAGCGCAATTCTCAAGTGGGATATGTATCAACACTTTTCCCCTCAGAATCCCCTCCAGCGTGTCCTTCCAAAGGTTCTGGGTAGCCTACTTGTTGCATACCAAGAGTGAAAATGACTCCAATAGGATTATATGTTTTTCTTGGGCTGCCATATTATCGACCCAATGGACCTCAATCAAGAGGTAAATGATTCACCATGAAGTTCTCGACTCAGATTATTTGGCTGCGTCTTGGGGTTCTTGTCCCAGTCTTTAAGCTATTCAATTTAGTGTGCCAGATCCGTATGGGATCGTGGTAATTGAATTGTTACTTGACCCGTGCTCCTTCTGGTTTGGCTGACTAATGAGTTATTTATTTGGCTCACATGGGAACAGTAGTTCCCCAAAGTATGAGGTAGGCTAGCGAAAGAGCTTTGTGAAGCCTCTTTTTTATATTTGTGGACTGAGATAACCCATGGGAAATCCTTTGGGTAGGATTATCTTTGGTGTCACTTGTAATTAACAGGTCTTTTAGGCCGTATGGGAACACAGTGCTATCAGAATCAGTGTTTTTTTAGGCTGCTTTATATATGTCTATGTTGAAGCAAACAATTGATTTTCAATTTTATTTGCTTCCTTATGATGATACTTTCAATTGTGTTAAATTTGCCACATTGCTTACCAAAATTTCTAATTCCAATGAAAACAGGAATCAAGAGGGACACCTGTGAAGAAACCAGCGCCAGATTACTTCCTGTGAAATTGATTTCCTTGTTTCTATGATTTAAATGCTTGAATTGGTGAATGAGAGAGACTTGCATGAAGGAGATGATGATGGAGGAATTAGTGAAAGATAATTTAATGATTTGTCAGTTCCGGAGGCAGGAGTTCCGCATTCCTGCTCGCTTTATCTGCCTCCTTCATCCATCTTTAGTAGTATAGCGTGTTGTGAATTAGTCTGTGATTTGCAATATATGGTTCTTACCTTTGTTCATTCATAAGCTGTGATGATCAGATGATTTAGAAAGAAAGTGACATTTGCATATATAAAAATGTGGTTAGGAAGGATTGGATCGGATCAGGGAATGTTGGGATAAAACTTTCTTATAATATGTGGAAAAAAATCACTGGAGTTTTGATTAGTCTTTTGGGCCATAAAAAATTATGATCTTCAATTTATGTAGTTTGCTCATATTTCATACTTGGTGGTTGGTTCTGGAATCTTGCATTGCTTGAGTTTCAAGGTTCATTTGTCAACAGAAAATCTTAATGCATGCTGGTGCAAATGCATAGAACTAACAAATGTGTGCAATGTTCATTCTTTTATTCTTCATTGTATTAAGATATAATTTCAATTAAAATAGAAAGAAAATGAGTTAAATGAATATCTGATACCCGTTATTTGAGAATATATGTCCATGCGAAAAGTACTTGATTGTGCTTTATTACTACATAAATTCTTAAACATTGAAACATTAATCTATGCTCTTTCAGTTAATTTGTTATATCTTGTACCATCATTGATATTAGTTTGTGATGAATGATAACAAAATAAGTGTAAAAAGGGGAGTGCAGATTTGACTATGAATTGGAAAAATTGTCATTGGATGGAAAGTATGTACACTTTAGTTTATATTTTAGATGAGATGACCAACAGCTTCTAACTGCTTTTGTTACAAATAGTAACTAATGTCTAACTCATATATACTGAGGAAATAAAATGATTCACTTTAATGATTCATTCATTAATTCTGCATACTCATGTACAATGAAACCTTTATACTTTCTATTTTAAAATATATATATATGATTGGTAAACCTTATATTATTGTGTACTATTAATCTTACTGTCAAACTTTGGCAATGGTTAATGATTTTGGGCTTGAGAATGCTGCTATCTTGTATGTTCAGCCATGGATTATGGTATATAGTGATGTTGCCTTCTTAAGCCACTCCCTTGTCACACCATTTTTATTAGCTTCTTCTATGTACCTATGGATTTTGTACATTATCATGTGCTCCGCAATTTGTTCATAATCAAACCTCCTTTATTTGAAACTCGATTCTTTCATATGTAAATTTATGCAAACATAATTATCATTTTTATTTTCCCAATAGTAGTAAATAATAATTTTTTTAAAAACTTATATTTTTGTCAACTACTACTAACGGGAAAAACTAACGATTAAGATTCATTTCTAGGGAGTTATCTATATCTCTTTCTTCCAAATATTCATATATCTAAACAATGTATCACAATTTTCTGATATACATATATCTAAATCCCCATTAAGTATATAATTAATTCCCTAAATTTGCATTAAAGTTTGAAAGAAACTTTCTCTTAATTATAGGGATGGTGTTAAAAAAAATTAAATTATAGACAACTATTTAAAATTTTAATAAAATTCTAAGGATTAAACTAGTTACTAAACAATATCTTTGGAAAAAAAATTATTTGCATACAAATTGAACTAGAAACTCATATTTTACTTTTAATCTTTAACACTTGACAATAAGTTCATTGGGAATGCAATACCAAAAGCCTCTTTAGATTTTTTATGCAAAGTAACCTGATATAAAGCTTATCTAACCTAAATATATTTTAAGCTCTTTGATTAAGAAGTGAATTCATAGCATATCATATAATTTAAGGTCTTAACCAAAAGTAATAGGTAGTAAAAAATAAAATAGAAGTGTATTTTAGTCCTTCAATTTTTTTTACATGTATCAATTTAGTCTTTAAAAAATTGGAAAAAAACACACATGATCATTAAAGATATCAAATATAAGTTATATTAATTATTTGTAATAGTTTTATGAATAATTTTTGAGATAATTTAGTCATTTTAATTAATGTTTACAATTTTTAAGTACCAGTTTGAATTCTATTTTTAAGGAATGAAATTGCTACCCAAAAATTTATATGAACCACAATTGATACACACTACAAAAATGATCTTACTTTAAAAAATAATTTAAAATAATAATATTTTAATTTGAAGATTATAACATCAAAATATTGAAAATAAGATAGAAAGAGATCGTGATTGAGATTTTATAAAAATTATATATTGATAATATGAAAGTGGTAATTGAGTGTCTGTAGGTGAAGCCGGTAGGGTTGCGAGTTCTGTTTGTAATTGTATAGACTCCCAAACACCATCGAATCTAAACTCTATTACTTACCCGCCAAACACTAATTCCCCCCCTTTTTTAAACGACGTCGTTCCCATCACCGTTCTTTCTCAACCCTCATGGACGAAACGACGCCGCACCCCGATGTCCATGTAGAAAACTCCTCTTTGGACTCAAAGCGCGCCGAAGAAGATGAACGGTCCTTCAAGAAGCATAAGGTTGATTCTCCCTCCACCGACGAAGGGGAATTGAAGAGAGTGGCTGAAATTGTGTTGGTGTTATCTACCATGACGACGATGCGAGCCGGTAAGAAACCCACCGATGTCGAGGTTGAGCTCATGAAGGAGGCGCGTCAGAAACTAGCTGAGCTCTGTCAAGGTTTAGCACCCAAGGATGTTGTAGCCAGGGAAGCTATTGGGACCGTCATTGAAGATCTCGGATTGAATGGAAAGATTAAGGACCAGAGGTTAGGGTTTCGGACTCCTAAATTCTCAATTGCGGAGAGGTTTTCAATTGCTAAGCGGAAGGTGAG